>JAJHJA010000183.1:0-367110 GCA_021202915.1 Heliconius himera | reverse complement strand
TAGAGAGATAGTATTACAGATAAAAGTAAATTTGAAATTTTTATACGTTAATAATATTTATGGCAAGTTATATTTAATTGGCGCTCACTGCTGCATCAGAGGTCGCAGAGTAATATAGGTGCCTGTGAATATTATCTATCTACGGTCTGGTAGAGACGGAAACGCGTTGTTGAATACGAAGTGGAAAATTGAAAATATAAACTTATACTGTATAAAATATTCATTTAATTATTAGAATTTTGGTTTACTTTAAGATTCATGTAAAGATTATCGTGGCGATCGCAGTGAGGCGTGTGACTGTGAACGCGATGGTTGTGGGTTCGATTCTAATTCTGGGAATGAATTATTTTCATTTCGTTGCTCTAGTACGATATATCCCCGGTGACGAGTTCCCTTATTGTTCCACATTTTATGTCTCGAGTTTAGGCGGAGAGGACAGAATGGAGAGTCATAAATACTACACCCATCCTGCTATAAGAGAATAAAAAAGTTTGGTAGTCTATAAGTATGTACACAACGGTGGTTTTAAATGTTTACCATATTGAAGACTACATTTTAATCGATTTTATACGTCATAAGCAATAAATATTTAATAGTTTTGTTTTCCTCATTAAAAACCATATTTATAATATGTATGATGTATGTATGTATTTCGCCCGAGCGTAAATTGCGAATGTAAGGTTTCTATGGAGAGCGCCCGCGGGCTCGGGTGTCCTGTTTCGTTGCTTACAATTTTAAAAGAAAAAGACTCCTTTCGCGTGTAATCTTTCACTCTCTTTTTTTTACAATTTCTGTGTATTAAGCAGAAAGTATAGTATTGTAATAATTAATATTAATATTAATAATAATAATAATAATAATAATAATAATATTATTAATATTATTAATATTAATATTATTAATATTAATATTATTAATATTATTAATTTATATTTAACTCTCATAACTTTATTTATTTCATTAAATATGCACAGGTAATTCGACACTGTTGTTGTATATATGCGATGATTGTGTGTGTGTGTGTGAGTGTTTCCCCACGCGAACAAAATATTATGTTCCTGTTTAATTTGACAAAATGCAGCGTTGAGCTCCACCACTCATCGTCCATTTTCAGTAAAATGAGAATAAACTAATGAGTCTCGAGAGTTTCTTTGTCTGCTTAAGATATTTTTTTGTTTCTAATTAGATTTTATATTACTAAAATAAGCCTTAAATTATTATAATCAATTAAGTCGGCTAGATGTTGAACTAAACTGATATAAGGAATGAAATTTATTGTTTTATGCTACAATATCAGCCATGTGAAGCAGAGTTGTGAAAAAGTAAAGAAATTTAAATTCTTATCTGTAATTATTTTATATATACATATGTATATATTACTTAAATATTTTTCGTCAATCTTGGAGGCCAGGCATGAAGTGTCACTGTTAATGTGATAGGCTGTGGGTTCTATTCTCACGCGAGGAAATGATATATTAAATATTTCTTATTCAAATGTTTTATATTTCTTCGCTCTGGTGACAAGGCAAGGCGCGGCGTTGAGTTCCACCACTCAACAAGCAATGTCTCCGAATAAATGTTTATTTATGATTCCTAATGAAATTTCATGAAATTCTAAACAATTAGTTGTTATATTAATACCCTAATCTCATGTGCCTCAACTATTGATAACGAGATATCTTATCAATTGTGACTCAAGCTGTTACTTTTTAAAAATAACAAAAATATTGCCAGACACAAAAAGAATGTATAACAATAGCAGATTTTATATAAAAAAAAATAATCTTAAATATGCTTTTAATAAAAAATGACAGTTTTTATTGTGAATGCGCTTTATCGTCGCATAATAGGATCGCATATCTTTTAATGGAGCAATTTGGATGATTGCTTTTCAGGATGCGACCGTTTGACCCCGTCCCCATCTATATACGAGGCATATGGAAATGCGATTGTAGGATGTGGGTTCTGCTATAATAATATAGGCCAGTATTTAATTTTAATTCACTATAAAGAATTTTTTTTTTCAAGTTTTTATGAACATAATATAAACTAAGATACACACACAATCAAAGATAAAGTATATAAAATTTAGAGATAAAATGGCCGTCGTATTATCAGCGAGTCAACCTCAGTTCTTAATGTTTGCTACTGAATTTTTCATGATTATATTTTATTTCATTTTACAAGTTTTATCGAGGATTAGAAGCGTGAGTTTTTAATTTTTGTTCTGCGTCTTCCTTCTCTTCTTTTTATGGGACTGTTGTTCTCTAAATTTTCTATCTTCTGTATAAAACGGCTATGGAGCATTTTTATCATAAAAGAGTAAGTGATAAATGATAATATTGTTTTATGTATTCCATCATGTTATATATGCGATATTCCACATATAAAGCTTTTATTGTAAGCAAAATTCACGTCGCTAACAAATCGTTAACTAGGGTAGAGTACTCAACCTATTTTTTACTTTTTGATCTAAATATTTTCCAGGAGACAGTATTTCTTTTTGTAGTTTATGCTTACAAGTTGATGTGATATAATGCATTGAAATATGAATGTGTATGTAAGACTCTACAAACCAGTCGTGACGCAGGGGCTCAAACGTGTGACTGTAAACGTGACAGGTTGTGGGTTCGATTCCCACTCGAAGAAATTAAATATGTAAGATTATCATTTTTTCGCAAAGAAATGAGGAACCGAAGTGTCTTAATGGGAACGGAGTGGCTTAACATTCCCAGATCCCCCCTGCCTACCCTGCTGTGTTTGTGGGATACAGCGTGAAGCTATAAAAAAGACTTAATATCTGGTTTCTTATTTTCTATCGCCAACGCTTGCCACATGGTGTCTGTCAGTATAAACATCTGTTTTCTCTCAAAAAGTCAACGCCTTTTCTTTAATTAACATAAACGATACTTTTTACCTTGCAATTCCCGTCCAAATATCTCCTACAATTCGTATAGTAGGTATGTTGATCCTAGTGACATAACACTCCAATTTTCGTCCAAATTGGAATAAATAAATCCTTTCAATTTGTCTGCTACGTTAGCGAAAATATTTTAAACAAAATCGTATGGAACTCGAACTTCATTATCAACAACCATAACATGGTTTTCAGATTTTCCCACATTTTACCAAAACGTTAGTATTATAAGTGATGGATTTTTTTTTTTAATTATCTCCTAATAAAATAACGCGGAAGTGATTAAGTACTTGCTACGTTCCTATAAAACCACTGCACAATGTATTGATTGTCTCAAGAACACTTTCATTATCTGATATTAACAATTCATTCTCACTTGATTTTGTGGAAACTTCCTATTATGATAATTGTGTTTTGTAAACGTTTGTGCATAATGTTTTTTAGTTTGTAAGGCTTGATATATTTCGCTTGATACTATATTTTTGCTCTATTTTGTTAGCCTTAGGCCGTGTGACTGTAACGCGACGATTGTGGGTTCGACTATATGGGATTGTGGATTATTAATATTTTAACATTTTCGGTTTGGTACCAAGACAAAAGCGCGGCGTTGAGTTCCGCCACCAAAATTTGGGAAAAGTTTAAAACGAAATGTCTTAACACTAGGTTCAGAGGGAAGAGAAACAATCCTGCTATGTGCGGGATATAGTGGGAAGTTATAAAAAATAAATTGTTTTCCTAACTGAGTCTCTGTCTCTGGTTATGTTTTCGGGCCTATTAAAAGTGCCTCTACAACTTTCAAAGCTGTATTTTCAAAGTGGTACAATTTTTTTCGCCCAAAACACCTGTATGTTCATCTCTTCCATGTCGTACGTTCATGTTTAAATAATTAGTATTTCGTCTTTTTATTAACTTCTTCAAGACCTTTACTTTGAGGTCAGTCGTGGCGCAGGGGCACAAAGTGTGACTGTAAAATCGACCGGTTGTGGGTTCGATCCCCACTCGAGGAGATGAAATAATTTACTTAAATTTATATTTCCATTTCTTCGTTCTGGTGTCGAGGACAAGCGCGGCGTTGCGTTCTGCCACTCAACACGCAATGCCTGCAGAATTCGGCAGAAAGTGGGGAACGAAGTGTCTCAACACTAGGTTCCATCTGCCTACTCTATTTAGGACCTTTACTTGATGTTAACTTACGATGCCAGTTAGGCATGTTCGTTCACTATATCTTTATATTCCGCTATACGTCTACGTATTAGTCATCTAATCTAACATATAATATAAGAGATTACTTAATATCAGGTACTCTGTACACCTGACTATATTAAATTTGTCATTTGTCTTCTCTATAGATTAGTCATGGGACGCCGCAGTCATGGCATTGAATATTAATAATATGGAGTTTTATTACCTAGATGTTCTATTGTTGTATACTTATTATGATCGTTGCTTTAAAAGGAAGCTAGGTGTAGTTGATAATTGAAATAATGTATGGTGTTAGTGTAGTGTTACCTGAAATATATTTTTTATTATAATAAATAATATTTCAATTTTGTTATCTTTATATGTACATATAATTATTTAGATGCACTATTTGAACTACACTTCGTGTTGACCAATTGCCAAGGATCTTCATAACAATCAATTGTTAGATTTTTTTAAGAAATATTCCTTAATATTAGTTGGAAATTTAATTAAGTTTCCTAATTTAGTATTAACAGCAGCTAATAGCACTCACCAAGACACTCATATTTTTGTCTAATATTTTAAAGGCAAGTGAAAAGAAGTGCTTAGATATTGTGTGTATTTAATATATTTTTATTACCAAAGACGTTTGCCCTCGTAATATTTAAATGAATCAACAAGATAGATTTCTCTTCTACTACCAGTCAGTGGTTTCACTTAAGCACACTCTAAGGTAAAAAATAAACAAGTTGTTCAAATAAAATAACATAAAAACGAGGCGTGCCTCATTAAAACATTCGACCAGTGTTCGTTGTAAGGCGGCGGTATGACTGAGCGGCTGCCAACAAACTTGCAGAACGCATAGCCATTGCCAAGAAAGGAATGGCTTTTAGCTTTATGTCTTCCTTTTGAGATATTTGAAGATATATTTCAGTTCCAATCTATTTTGTGACATTAAACATTATTTTATATAGTTCATTATAAATTAGAGGCCGGTCGTGGCGCAGCGGCACGAGGTGTGACTGCAAAACCGTCTGGTTGTGCGTTCGATCCCCACTCGAGGAGATGAAATATTTACTTAAATTTATATTTCCATTTCTTCGCTCTGGTGTCGAGGTTAAGCGCGGCGTTGAGTTCTGCCACTCAACACGCAATGCCTCCAAAATTCGGCTGAAAGTGGGGAACGGAGTGTTTTAACACTAGGTTCCCTCTGCCTACCCTGCTGTGTGCGGGATACAGCGTGAAGCTAATTTAATTTTAATTTTTTTTAATTATAAATTAAAAAAAAGTTTTTAGTATATAACCTTTTTTTATTATATTTTAACCGTTTTATTACAAGGTACGGCTTTAGGCACAGGTATAGCTGAATGACTAATAAATAATTGTTTTCTTCTATTCTATATTGTATTTGCAACTTTGGTCCATTTCCACAACTACATACATACTTTATAGACAAAGCATTTTAATTATAAGAAACATGGGATCATCAAAACTTTTGGAACCACAATGAAACGTTTATAAAATTAATATAATATCAATCATAAATTTTTTCCCTTTTTTTAGCTTCACGCTGTATTCCGCCCGCAGCAGGGTAGGCAGTGGGAACCTAGTGTTAATACACTTCGTTCCCCACTTTCTGTCGAATTTTGGAGGCATTGCGTGTGAATGGCAGATCTCAACGCCGTGCTTTGCCTCGACACCAGAGCGAAGAAATGGAAATATAAATTAAAGTAAATATTTCATCTCCTCGAGTGCGGATCGAACCCACAACCAGTCGGTTTTACAGTCACACTTTGTGCCACTGCGCCACGACTGGCCTCAATTATTTCCCTCTTTGAAATATTTTGTGTTTTCCTGTATTACGTTATGTTATCGCGTTGGCTAAGTTTCCTTGCTTTGTATTATAGCTTTATGAAATGCTGACCACAGAAAAGACAAGTGCCCTTAGGTCTTGCATCGTAAAGTGATCATTTGAGTCATCAGTGAGTCAATTCGATTGCGTTGATTCACAAAACCACGATATTTCCTTTAGGGTTTCGTTTCTTAATATATTAAATGAATTCTTATTAAAATTTAATATGGTTTTGCAGTAATAACCCATAAGTAAATAATATCTTGTTGAACGTATTTTCCGGTTTATGGCTTCCGTCGCTGTGGCTTTGTTGTCTGACGTCCCTATATGGTGATATTCTATAATAATTGGTCACGTCGTTGCGAAGTCTAATAATTAGACGTAGTTAGTATGAAGTTAAATTTTTAAAATCAAACGAGTAAATGTAATAGAAAACTGAAGTGTAATTTATTCCATATCGGTATTTTAATAAGATGTACACCTACAAAAGATGAATTGAGTTGAATTGATGAGTTTAGGTATCTAGAAATTTTTTTTTTGGAATTTTGACCGATATTTTATAATAGATAATAATAATCCATAACTTTTAAGGTACTTTTAAGCTAATAACTAAGACAATGTTGTGCTTGAGGAGGTGATATAAAGAATCAGTTATTAGATATCCTGTAGATATGGTTAGGGCAATGTAAACATTTTAAAGGATTTTCTGAAAACCCAATGATAGGTCACTCTGTGATTTTTTCACGATATTTACCGAGCAGCGGAAGCAATGGTTACGCTTTGCCAAACCAGAATGGGGGCTCAAATTCACAACCATCACGCACACACATTCAGACAACCAATTTATAAAGATAACTATTTAAAAAGAAATTCTCATTTTATGTTTTCCATTTATTTATTAATTCATGACTGTTTATCTATAGTCGTACGTATAAGATGAATCATTCAAAACCGGTCCGTGTTGTAACACAGTAGATGCGACATGAGGCTGACCTTACGCACCCGGTCGGTGATTGATAAAAGTTTTGTTTACATTCACACTGTCACTACAATTGTAGTGTGCCCCGCGATGCTCTTCCGGTCCTCGTGATTAGTTTTATGAATGGATTTTACTATTATACTATTGTATGTTTTTGCTATTAGATATGGGAAAATGGTCTGTATTTAGATGTTCCGAATTAAGGGGCCGTTCAAGTATTACGTAAGCTTTGTACGGTGCAAGCACTGTAGGGGGGCGGGGGGTCTTGGGTTTGCTTATTTTTGACCTTTTTAAATGAAATATTTTTAAGAGGATTGCTTATTTTTGATGACATAGGGGAGGGGGGGATCAATAATTGCAAAAAAACTGCTTACGTAATACTTGAACGGCCCCTTAGATTAAAAATTATTCTAGGAATAACGGTTCTAGTGGTCCTTTTGGCGTTATTTAAGTCAAACTAAAATACATATGGACAATATTTAATAGCTTTGTATTAGTTTACTTGTTTTTCTAAAATCTAAAATTTATCATGAACATATTTTAAATTTAAACGTTGTGATATAGTTATTCTTAATCAGTCACTTTTAGGAAATAGCAATGAGTGACATTTTCAAACATTGTATAAAGAAAATTACGTCCTCTAACATTTTATGCTTTAATACATTTTTTTGTGCTTAATATATTTTTTTACTTGTGATTTCTTTTCGTTTATGTTCTCGTTGCTTAAAAGAGTCGCTTTTTTTTTGTTTCAGAGCTCATCAGATTCCGTTCTAATGACGGGTTCTGTGTCGGATAGGATTTCAAATCTACAGCCAACGTCCGAACAAACTTTACCGCCTCATGTCGCCACCACGCTACATCGAAATAAGAGTACTTTACATTCTGGAAGTCAAACTTCTTTGGGTACGTTTAAATTAATATAGTATAAATATTCATTAATTGACTTTAATTGTGTACTGTATTTTTTTGTTCGTCACTTCAGAACTCTGGACTGGCTGAACCGATTTTGATAGTTCTTTTTTTATTTGAAAGCTGATGCTTCTTGTGTCCATTTTAATTCGGTCGAGTTCTGACAATATCCACAAAAAAATGAAATAGAAAAAGATTTAAATTTGCATTATGTATGTGCGCGATAAATGGGCGAATAGCTCAATATTCCGCCAACCGATTTCGATGATTCTTTTTATTTTAACTTGACGTGTTTTAATTTTTAATATTACCATCGTGGCTCACTTACATTACTTACATGTCTGGTTATACAAAATGTTAACAGATCAGAGAAGTACCTATATTTTAAATAAATGTTTTATTTAACATGATAATACCGTGTTGTGCTGCTATATAATGGCTTTAGATTGCGGCAATTACTAAAGAATACATTAATCATTTATATGAAGATATAATCTCAGTTTCATACTATTAAGAATTAATAGAAAATACGACAGATCTGACACAACAATAAAACCATTCAAAGTAATGATCTCCTAATACAGACAGAAATGCGATTGTATCATTTTTTAAAGAAGTTTTTTGTAAAACAAGAAGTTTTTTTGTAAGGTTGTGATTTTATATCGTTTCTTTATTTAAGCAACATTACTCTACTCAGTTTTCCATTTTTTGCATAATTTATAGAATTTATGTATTGTATTTGTTTTAAAAACTTTACAATTGGCAGCAGTTATCGCTGCATTTTGACAAGTCAAAAAAATACCTAAATATACAAAAATTAACACACGATCATTGTATACATATATGTACATATGTTAGATCACTTTCTATTTGTCGCCATTATAACAGTTTACTTTAGTACTTTTTTTATAAAACGTATAAAACTTGAACTTCGACAATTTTCAAGAGACGCGTGTTTAAATACCGCTACGTTCATTTTTTTATACATTTTCTAAAAGAGTATTGTCTATTAGACATTTTATTACATTAGAGTATTTTAAACTATTCTTAAGAGTATTCCACACTTAAGAATAGTTTAAAAATTAAAAAAATAGATTGCATTAGTTTTTAATTTATACATGTCTTTTACAAAACCTTCAAGGAGGTTCCATGACATCGTTGTCATCGGCGCCACCCACACCCACGCCAGCAGCGTCCCTCTCGACATCAGACTTGTCTGAACGACCTCGAGTGAGCCACGGCAAGCCCAACCTGGCTCCGAAGCCCCCGGCCCTCGCCCCAGCGCCAGACAGGCCGGATAGGCCTTCGCCCCCAGTTAAGAAACTTATTACAAATGGAAAGTTGGCGGCAAGAGCGCAGAGTATGAGAATGCCTAGGTAAGTGTTAAATTGTAGGACTTTTTAATAGGACCAAAAAATATTTAAAAAACAAGAATTGAGTATAGGAATTTGCTCACTCTATAGTCTAGTATTTGTGGGTAAATCTGTAGCTGATTTTAAGTTGAAAATTCAAACAGTTATTTTGAAATATAAAAAGTAACAATATTTTTTATTTTTATATATTTCCAGATCGCCACCCGTGTCTCCACCGTCCCCAGGTGGTACGGGCCCTGGCTCACGGCCTCCTCCCCTTACCAACCCAACTGTTGCAACGAAAAATCCAGCGTCACATTTTGGTAAGCGTTTATATTAAAATTAATTGAAGTTAATATTTTTTCATGCCTATTACATAGCCTAATGGAGATTTTACTGCCTTCTGTTCTAATTTATTATTATATTAATAGTCTTATTTTTTTTCTTGTATATGGCCCATTAATAACAGTATATTTCTGGGTGTTTAAAAGCTTCGCGCTGTATCCTGCATATATCAGAGTAGGCAGAGGGAAATTAGTGAAAAGACCATCACTTTGTTTCCCAGTTACCGCCTTATTTTCAAGGCATCTCGTGTTGAGTGACGAAACTCAACGCCGCGTTTTGTCTCGTTATCAGAGCGAAGAAATATTAAAATAACTCATTCCCTCGAGTAGGAAGGAACCAACAACTAATGCATTTACAGTCAACATGACAGCTCCAATGGTCAGCTTGCAAGATTTTCATAAATAGTGTGAATATAACCAGGCACATTAAGAGCGTCCCGCGGGCTGCGTCCGCCGGGAGTGTGCCCGCCCCCGCCCCCCGGCGCGCCGCCGCCGCCCCCCGCGCCGCCCGCGCGCTCCGTGGCGCACCCGCCGCCGCCGCCGCCTCCGCACCACCGCCTGCACGTGAGTATTGTAGTAGCTTCTTTTGGGCTATGCTGCCCTGGTACATACGACCGCATTGAAGTAAACTGCAAATAGCAGCACAGTTTTTTTTTCACTTTTGATTATTTTATTCCCGAGTGAACAATGCAGAAAAAGCCTTACTTCAGATATACGACTCTTTCGCTGATATCTCATAGATTGTATTATCCACAACTGATCAATTCATCAATTTGTAATACAATGAAGACAATAAGAAGTAAAAATTTATACATTGTGCTATTTTTTTTTAAATTAATAAATAAATCAGCTTCACGCTGTATCCCGCACACACAAAGCAGGGTAGGCAGAGGGAACGTAGTGTGAGACAATGCGTTCCCCACTTTCTGCCGAATTCCGGAGGCATTGCATGTTAAATGGCAGAACTCAACGCCGCGCTTTGCCTCGACACCAGAGCGAAGAAATGGAAATATAAATTTAACTACATATTTTATCTCCTCGAGTGGGGATCGAACCCACAACCAGTTGGTTTGACAGTCACACTTTGTGCCACTGCGCCACGAGTGGCCTCAGAGCCCCACCACCTTTTTTAAAGATTATGGGTATATTGTCGTTAACCTTAACCATCCTGCTAAACTCATAGTAGAACGATGGATATCTGTTTCTCGTGGATTATATAGCTCCCTGTGGATTATGATACACTGATACTATGTGATAGATATCTTATCATGTATGGTACAGTTATGGTACATTTCTCATAGACTTTGGTATCTTAGTACGCCATGTTAATCTCTTACATTATGCTATCCTGGTATCCTGATTTCCGGTACTGTTTTGCCAGCTACAGGATCTTTTTAAGAAAAATGCACCTATTTATAGCATGGCATGGTATAGCATGGTAGGTTGACAGGAACGGGGCGTTTATGAACTTATTCGACAGAATAAATGAAAATAAATATAAAAAATGGAGAAAGACCTATAGCAATGTTGTACAGTTAAATACTTACTTCAGTACTTATTTAGAAAACGTATAAAAATTTGAACGCATCATTCCTAAGTGTGGAATAACACTAAAAATGTTTAAAAATACTTACTTCAGTCTTTTTATTATCATATTTATTCACTCCAGATTCATTAAATACTAGCGAACCAAACGCGGCTTTAATTTACTGTAATATTGTAGCGATATTGTACAAAATCTTTACGTAAATTATAGTCTTTGTGTTATTCTGATGTAAGCTTTATAACTGTAAAGTTCTATCTAAATTTGTTCATAATTATTTTCTTGAAAGTGGAGCACAAATGCTCTCCCTTTTTCATCTTTATAATGTTAGTAGTATTTTTGATGTGAAAACGTTGAAATTTCTATAATCGCTATTGCAATCGGTCAAATTTTATCATTTAATTATTTACTTATCAGTATATTATTACGTCTAATTTATGATTGTTATACTTCTCTGTTGATTCTTAAAATAATAATTCAATTTTCACATCTTAAATTAATTTTAAAAAATATTTCCAGCAATCTGAAGATATAGTACCTGTTTCTGTTGCGTTGATATTTTCATTTCTTTAAAAAACTACACTACTGGCTTAGATCTACTTTAAAATATACTATTATGTAACAGGACATTTTTTGCTACATATTTTATAGAAAAATATTATTTGAATATACGGAATACTACCTTTTTTTTGCGGGCCCGTTTCCCGCACACAGCAGGGTAGGCAGAGAAAACCTAGTGTTACATTCTTCTTGCATCGCCCAATTTTTCAGAACGGCCGCGATTTATCTTCTAACCTAAACTAGGAATCGAAAATAATTAATTTCTCCCAGTGAGAATCGAACCCACCAACACACACACTCACTCACGTTTGCACAGAGCACGGCGAGCGACGACGCGAGCGCGCCGGCGCCGCCCGTGCGCGGCTCGTCGATGCGCGCGGCGGACCTGGAGGCGCGCTTCGCGGACATGTTCAACCCGCCGCACAGCTTCCCGCTGCCGGACCCCTTCATGCGCATCAGCAAGGCCTACAGCAGCTCCACCGTCGCCGGTAAGTAGCGCGAGCTTGGTAGGTTTGTGAGAGCGAGACGGCGTTACGTTTGTGAGAGCGGAATAGATATAGTATTGATAGTTATCTTTTTCAACAAATTAATTTCTTTTCAATTCTACTAAATTAAGTTTACCATTAAATGTTAAATATTTATTAACATTCCAATCACGTTTTTTATATATATATATATATATATATTTCAAATTATATATTTAACAATTTAATTATTAGTGCATATGATTGGTTTGTATGTTTTTTTTATAAATAAAGATATTGTATTAATTTCTTTCTCACAAATTAATGCTCAGTCACCTTTATGACGTGAAAGGATATATTTAGTGGTTTTGCCATATAAATGAATAAAAAGAATAAAATTTTTCAAGGCGGCACAAATAGTATCTAACAATTTTAAAAAAAATTGCAAGATTCTTTGTATTTACATTATCTGAGAATATATAAGAGTTGACTGCCATTAACAACACAAATTTGTGATGCACACAATACTAATGAGATTAGCGAGAAATAATATTAAAATTAAAAGGAGCAAAACGCACATATATTTTGCTCTTTAGTCATTTACGAAAACAATTAAAATAAGTAATTAAAATATATAATTTGCTTACACTTCCAAGTACTTAGGTACAAGTTTATTTAAGTATGATTGATAGTTACTATGATAAGTATCGAGTACCAAATCTGAAGAATGTTAGTGTGTAGGAATTTTAATTATCTGTTATTATGCATGAATGTATGTATGTATGTATGCATGTGTGATCTACTTAAATTTTATTCTTCTTTAAATATCATAGATTACTTACTATAAGCTGTATGAACTTAATTGTTTAATTTTATAGATTTCTTTGACTTGACTTGTGTTAGATTTATTTTTAGTGTAGTTTTCTTTTTTTTAATGTTTGTTGCTCATATATTTTTTAATAGTTATTGATGAGATGAAAATATATATTATGGGGGTATTGCATTTTGAAAATCATTCCAAATTTAGTTAAAAGGTATATTATTTTTTAGTAATTATATATGGCAATACGTGTTTATTCATTTTCATAACAATCATACATACCCATATTTCATGGTTCATCAAAATGTAATTTGGATTGATCGTTTGTTTACTTAAAGCATACGATTTGAGTCACCTTAGATGAGAGCTGTTGTTAAAATTAAAAAAATAATAAAATGGTAAGTTTATGTTAGTGATGTAGTTCTATGTTGAGTCATTATATTATTTAATCATATGTTATAATTATATTGTTGTAGTAACTTTTATTGGTTGGGGGCGTTCATTGTACGTATGTATGTTTATTAATAATATAAACTTTAACTTTTTATACATTTTTAATATATTTTTAGTATATTTGCCATATGGCAATCTTTTTTGCTTATTCTTTTATTATTTACTTTTTATACGTATAATTTGCGCCAAAACCTTGCACGTAGAAAGTGTTGTACCTTTAAAATGTTTGTGTCGTAAAATTCCTGTTGTGATTTATCGTTTATTATAGTGAGGTGCCATTATCGCAATTGTGCTTGAAAATTACTGTTACGTTGTTTAAATATATATATTTAAAAAGTATAACTCGATTGTTGAACTGTTTAAATGACTTTCTTTTTTAAAAATCATTTAATAATACACATAAGTTAGTGGCCATTATACAAAACTTCTTTTAAACAGTTCAAAAATGGAACGCTGCTGCAAATTGTTTATTTTAGTCATATCATACTCGATTTTTTAAAAAATAAGCCTCAAGTGCCTTAGTATTCTTATTTTTCATTAAAACTATAAAAATATCCAATTTGCAGCGGCTGCTAGAATACGCTTTGCATTAAACTGCAACTGGTATTGTGATATAATGAGTTATTATTATGCATAATATTTAAAATAATTAATTTTGCAAAATAAAAGAGTAATAATATAATATTAAATATTTCATTGATTATACCCATTACACACACTGCAGCGATTGGTTTCGGACCCACGTTTCATATATACTTACTTCATAAAAGATTTTTCTTCACCTAAATCATGGAAAGTGGATATTTCTATAAATTTTATGTTATATTATTTTTTTTCGTTAGTAAAAAGGGGTTCCAATTTATCTGTATATTTCGGTGAATAGTAATTATTAAAGCAAATCTTTTCAACAAAATTATGAGAATTTTGCACAAATACTTATAACATAGTGGGCGGCACCATTTTATCTCTTAGAAATTTATCCAAAAAGGGTGTTAATTCGACGATATGCCGAAAATCTTTAGATGGAATCTTAATAGGTAGGTGTTATTTTTATTATAGGCATGAGTCTTGATCTGGTTTTGAACTAATCGCGCATGCTATCATAAATAATTAATCTAACATCCATATTTGTGTTTAGTCATAAGTCTATATATAATTATTGCATTAATAATCTAGCTTATATTAAAACACATGTGCATGTGAGTAAGCCTGCTGTGCACTAACATATTATTTGCATTTCACATTGCATGTATCACACTGAACACTGATTGCCAGACATTTAAACTAAAATTTTTAACTTACCAGTAATACAACGATTTTGATTTTTCCCATTTCTAATAATATTAATGATGTAAATACACAGAGATCTTTGTTGCTTTATGTTAATGTAAATAAAATATGTTTAGATTTTATTAAAATGAGAGTGGTAAGTAATAGTTAAGTTTAAGGAACGATTATGACAAAACTAATGTCTATTTTTAGATGTGATAATAATTTCAATGATCGTGCTTCATTCATTATACGAATGAAGCAGTTATGAACATACCTTTTTTAGCTTTATGCAGTATATGGCTTATACCAGGGTAAGCAGAGGGAACCATCAATCTCCAGGATGATACGTGTTGAGTGGTCGAATTTAACGCCTTGTTTTGTTATCAGAGCAAGGAAATGAAAATAATATTTTTTTGAGTGAGAAGTGAACTCACGAATCATTGCGGTTAGTTAGGGTCTGTGTCGCGTATGTATAATATGGTACTGTACGCGCAGTGAGCAAGGCGCCGGCGCCGGCGCCCCCGCTGCGCGTGCCGCTGGAGGGCTGGTCGGGCACGTCGTCGGCCTGCTAGCGAGCGCGTGCGGCGCCCGCGCGCCTCGCCGCCGCGCTCGCGCCGCACGCGCACCCCGCGCACGCGCTGCTCTCCGTGGCGCACGCGCTACTGCGCCCCGCCGACACCGTGGCGCGCGACCGCCCCGCCCCCGCCGCCTCCCCCGCCCCCGCCCCCTGCGCCGCCCTCGTGCTGCCCATCGACGAGCTCACGCTGCCCGACGAGGGCGTGAGCGACCTGCGCGACGTCGTGGACGCCATCAACAAGCTGTGCGAGACCATGCGCACCCCCGACGACGACGACGACGGCGGGCTGGTGGACCCGGCCGAGGTGCTCGTCACCGAGGTGGACACCTACGTGGCGGAGAAGTGGAGCGAGCCCGCGCCCTGCGAGCCCCTCAGCGAGATGTACTACACCGCCTCCTCGGAGGTGTCCCTGCTCTCGGACGCGGACTACTTCGATAGAGTACAAGGCGAAGATTTGGAGCGGGAGCGCGACGACCGGAACAGCGTGATGGCGGGCCACGTGGCTGCCATGAGGGAGCGCTTCGAGAGCATGACCCGGACCAACACACCGTGCCCGCCGGACCTCATGCGGTCCATGTCGCCTTCTTTTGAAATTATAAGAAACATTTCTACTTCTCCTGACATTTTTGATAAATCTTAGTAGTAATCCTTTATTTACATTCTATATATATATGATCTTGAATTAAAAGTGTACCAAAATACCAAATGTGAGGGGTATGTTACTGTAGGTTCCTAGTTACTATTTAGGTAGAGCAATCCTATTAAGATTTGTTTTCACTTCATTGCAAATTATACTACATACATTGTATTCGCTTTTAATGTAATTTAATTATATTTTAATTGCATAAGTGTATAAAAAAGGGGTCTAATTTGCGGTGAGGTGAATAACCTATAACGGTGGTAGAAAACTTTTTATATACTTACAGTTAAATGTTATAGCTTACCGTATTCAAAGTTAAAATTAAATATTTTCTCGTATGGTGCCATACATCTAATCAATGGTTCTTTAGATTAGTCACTTGTATTGTGTCGGACATCGAATCTGTAACCATTGCTAGTCCTCACTACACAAACTACCCAACGTACATGCCATAGGGAGTTCTTACTTAGGGGGGTTGTGATTTTATTTATTCACTTCGCAACCAAACGAACAATTACATATCGAAAAAGATTGGTTAGCTTTAGTTACGTAGCCACATTTTATACAAGCAATATTATAGGGACTAGTGGATGTTAATGTTTGTGGGTAACGTGTTCTGTGTTGTATTGTGATCTTGGAAGCGCTCAAATTTTGTAGTTTTATATAAATAATGTAACATTAGCCATAATTTGTATTACTTAGGATGGATTCACATTATAATGCCAGTCACGGTTCATTCAGTCTGATCCGAGCCTATTAAAATATTCTTGTGTTTGGGCTGGAACAATAGTATGAATGCTTTCTCTTTGTTTCTGTTTCTCATATAAAAATATTTTAACAGACTAAGATTGGACCGAGAACAAACTGTGACTGGCAATATAGTGTGAATCCAGCCTTAATTGGATATATTCAGACCAAATAGCGCATAAAACCAGTACTTTTTCTGAATGTTTTTACAATTTACAATATTTGAACCTCGGAATGTGTATAAGGAGTTGCCATATGAGTGTATCTAGAAAATTTATAATTTGTTGAACTTGTTTAATTTTTAATGTTTAGCTATATTTGTTTACATAGTAAAATAATCTGTTGTGAACTTATACTGGAATGTTTAATTCAATCGTTGGTTTGATGGTGATACTAGATGTTTTAGAATTAATAAATAATTAATATAGTCCTGTTACTCTAGGGTTTTGGTATCGATATTCTTCAGACAGGCTAGCAGTTAGATGTGTAATATAGAAGTGTTATGTATACATTCGAGACCTTTTATTATAACAATTACAAATATACGACGCTATTAAGTATTATGTGAAGTTTGATTAAAAATGAAAAATACAACAAAAAAAAAACAAGGTTACTAATTTGGAATATACATTAAGAGTTAAAAGTTTATGCCAAAATGAAATCATTCTCTAAATTGTAATCCGTCACCGACGACATGTGTGTGCGTGAGCGTGTATGTGGCAGATGACGGATCGGTCGGAAGCGCTAGATACTAAGGTGCACATTATGTAGACATAATTAGCCGACAGGGCTAACAAATAAAAAGCGCACATTCAAATCGAGAGCATTTATTGAGTAAAACGGTCAAAATTCTACAAGAATAGGCAAACGTCACAAGTTCACGTGGAAACGCTTAAGAAATCAAATAATTCAAGGCATATCTTATATACGTCGTAACGCACACGTCGGAACTGAACTCGGGCGCGGCCGGCAATCCAACAACGCGCGTTGTGACGGCCGTCGCCTGCGGACGCAGGGAACTGTCGGCCCGCCCGCAGGGGACATCCACCCATCACCTCACACGGGCGCCCCTCAGTGTTAGACTACGATAACAGTTCCAAAGTCACGTCCGACCCCTCGCCCCCAGCGTGTGACGTAATGTATGGATGGCCCCTTACCTGCACTGCACTGCGCTACCGGAACCGCGGCTGCATGACGGGCATGCCGCCCACCACGCCGCCCGGGAACATCCCCATCGGCATCATGCTGCCCATCCCGCCCATGCTGCCCATGCCGCCCATGCTGCCCATGCCGCCCATGCCGCCCGGCAGCAGCATACCTGCGAGAGCGAGGCGTGAGTGAGTGGCGCGGGGCGGGAACGGCACCACGCAACGGGGGACTCTCGTCCAACGCGCGGCCGCACGCGCGCGCGCGGCCGCGGTGACTGCGCACAATCGCCCGTCGCGTGCCGCGCCCGCGCCCCGCGCCCCGCCGCATCGACCACTTACCTACGCGCCCACCGACGACGGTCGATACGGCAGTTGCGCGACAAATTAATACAATATACAAGAGTTGAAAACAAAACAAGATAGATATTATCTAGAAAAAAGGTGAGAAACATGGCCTAAGCAGCGGCGCATTGTAAATCCGCCGCCGACAAAATACTTAATTAATTAATTAATAATATAATATATATATGTATATATAGTTCACATGAAAAGTCACACGTTCCAAAGTACTCGCCGGCGGGGCGCAGCGTGCAGCTGCGCGGGCGCCGGCTCCGCATGCACATGTATGTAAAGCGACAAACTACTTGTACGTAAATAATATGAGTGTACCCACCCGACACCCGCGACACCCGTGGACCACGAGTGGACCGTACACAGTTAATAGATAGCCGACAGAGCTGAGGTATTTGAATGAGTTACCGCTCGGGCGTTAGTAAGTCGGTCGCGGTCCGGGGCCTCGAGCCGCGGGGGCCGCCAGCTTGGCTTTAGCGAAAAACAATCCATCAATCGTTTATATAAACCATGTGAGTACTGTTCGGAGCTGCCGTGGAAAACACAAATAAAATTACACGAGGGTCGTAAGCTTTATTTCATATTAAATGCAACACTCACACCATTTTCCACGCGGATATGTTAACAAAATTCTGTTTCGTACAGTATTACACACATTGTGAAGTAGGTGATATGTGGGAGTTCTTACAAAAGTATTTATTCACTAAACAACAACACGACAAATCAATATAAATACGTAGTCGGTACCGTGACACACGACGTTACAATTATATGGGGGGGAAATCCATACAAAAATAATGGTGTAGATTCTAATCACATCAGATAGTGTTCTGGAATGTTCCAATTTGCAGTCTTATATTATTCAGGTATAAATAAGAATATGACAAAGATACTTCGATATAATACAACATTGAACAAATTCGAAATATGACCAACATCAAGTTCATACTGGATGAGAATAAGTTGTAAAGTCGACTTGCATATACATATTTGTGTAATGACAACGAACGAAGCAACGCTATTGGTAGTGATGTCTGTATATGCAAGTGGAGCCGTCAACTCGTGAGTACTGACCGGGCTGCAGCGGGCGCATGAGGTTGAACTGCGGCATGACGGGCAGCATGCCCATGACGGGCGGCACGGACACGGGCACGCCCACGCGCACCTGCGGCAGCACCACGGGCTGCATCATGGGCCGCCGCAGCTGGCGCGCCGCCGCCACCGCCGCCGACATGTGCGCCGCCACCTGCGAGTACGACCAGTCCTATACACTAATTACATCATCTTTACATTTTATCTATAGCTACCCGGCTACCCGGATTAAACGAATTCGAAATTCAAATTTCTTTTTTTGAACTATCACAAACATTTGCATCATCTATCTCAAGCTCAAGTAAGGCTCTTGCTAGTTTCAAGTGGTGCAACTTTATATATTATATTTTTTATATAATAGAAGTTTTGTAGCTGACTGTATATTAAGTATATTTTAGAGTTAATTAAAAAAATTATAAACGCTTAAAATCTTAATGTAAAACAAATCAAATAAAACTGAGTTACAAAAAAAAGCCTTACTGCATAAATAAACTAAGTTAACGTATCCAGCGCGAGTGTAATAACACTTGCGCTTTTAAGATAAGCTCAGCAGGAGAATCGAAAAGAAAATTGCCAAGCACAAGCAATCGTTAAGCCAATTCTACATTTAAAATATTTATTGCTCCATATTTCATCATCCTTAACAGAAACAAGAAAAGTCAGAAAGTAAAGAAAGAAACAGATTGCTGTCCTTTTTTTGTTAATATCATTCAAATAAAACTTAACAGGCACTTTTTCGAAGAATAAACTACTGTCTTGAAATGTAGTTTTGCTGATAAGAGCAGACAGGAATAATTGTTTCTTTTTTTCAAAAATTATCATTTTACTGTTTAATAATTATAATAAAGATCCCTGAGATATTTGTATCCCTTGGAATATTCAACACAGATAAGTTATTATATAACAAACATGGACTTGTTTTGAACAAGTTAATATCTAGTATATATAAATACAGAAATACACAATATGTATGAGTATATCAATAATTATCATAATTATCATAGTGGAGGATGTCTATTGTTTAAGATCAGATTATCATCTTACAAATACAGGAAACATAAATTTTACAATAGTATACTATTCAAACGATTAAAATCCTAACTTGTTCTGTAGATGATTATACAAGGACATATTTAATCAATTATCCCAAAAAAAAAATATAATCAAAACAAATGAAAGGAAAGTTATCTTATCTATTTGTCCTCTTTTATATTTACTAAGATAAAAACATTATAAAAACCTATAATACAATAAGATCACAAATTCAATTCAATGAAGTAATATTTAATAAATGACATTGACAGTTTAAAACTATTCAAATGTCTTCTCCATACATTGGATTATTGTTTGCCAAATGTTTAAGTACAATATTTTCTATTCGTTTCACTTTGTATCAAATATTGAACAAAGGGAACCTAGAGTTAACACACTATTACCCACCCACACACCAGTCAATTTTCAGATTTCTGATCTCAACACTAGGATTTGTCTTCTTACCGGAAATCAAACTTACAATGATTGCGTTTGTCAATCTGAATATATTCAAATATTTGTTTATCTGAATGCTTAAGCATAACAATTAATCACTTTAAAATTTATTTTTAATATAAAAAGTGAAACTCACCTCAGCCTGACTGGTACTAGGTGTAATCATAGGGGGAGCCGGTGTGACAGGTGCATCTGGTTTGGGCTTAGGTCTGTACTTGACATGCCTCGCTCTGATCTCTTCTAAGGACACATCCTCAGGTGGGTGAATAATTTTAGACCCCGCTCCAGTGGCTGTAACTAAGGGACAGGCGTTGGCGGCTGGAGGTTTAACCTCGCCATTCTCCTTTGGATCTGAGCTTGAAGTTGTTGGCGGTGCACTTATTGTTGCATTGCTGTGGATTACAAAAAAAAAATGTTGTGATTGTATACATATTATATTGTATACATAGTTTTAGGTTTAAATGAAGATGTAAATGGATGTTTTTGGTTTATCAAGTTATATGTAGCTCCCACTCGTGGCTTTGCGTGCGTGAACTATACAATTATCAATCTGTATTATTTTCGTTGCCTATTAATTATATAATATTAAAAACAAAATCTATTCCTATATTGAAAAGTAAAATTTAAGCCATTCAACTGAATTCCATTCAATGAAACAGTTATTTAGAGCAGTTTTGTCAAAAAATCATTTTTTATAATAGTGTAATTTTTTTGTTTAAAATTCGATAAAAAAAAACAATGTTAAGGTTTGCTTGCCAAAATATTGTTAATTGGTTAAGTAATTTTTGAGATAAGCATTAAAAAATCATTCTTCTCTTATTATAAAATCCTTTAATGATTAAATCATTAACAAAATTTTAAATGTTAGTCAGATATTGTAAGCTCAATTTTCCCAAAATTAGCATGTAATGTCGTCATGTCTTAAATTAAATATATAACAATTTATAAAAATCTCTCTACAAAGAGATCTTATCAATAAAAAAAGTTATAACAAGCATAAAAATATTTCAACATAGTTCTCAAGAATGTATGGTTTAATTGTATAATATAGCACCTGGAAGGTAACTCAGTGCTGCTATTCAAGTTTTATTGTATTCACACTATACATTACTTCGAAAATTACCTTCTACTAAATATTTTAAGACTATGTGACCTTTTACTATGTATATTGAACTTAAATCCCACTATACTATAAGGTCAATAATTATAAATTTCATTTAACTATAGCAAAAGGCTGTTAACAGTTCAATAAATAATTAATATTCTACCTGTATGCCGGGAAAGTAGGTTTGCTCGGCTGTGAGGTGGGCACACTCACAGAGGGGAAAAGCGGCCTCATGCCTGGCATCATCATTCTGTAATTGTTGAAACTGTTTATGTTTGATTAAAATTTTTGGAAAAAATAATATCAATATTAAATAATAGTAGTAAGAGAAAAAAGGTATAATAATAATAATTTGATCTAATAAATTGGCTTTATTTATGGCTATACTATAATTTACAATTAAAATATCATGCTTGAATTCATAATAAATACAAGGTACCTATAGCATAGGGCAATAAACCATAGTACATCAAAGCCATTTGTTCTCTACTTTCCTCTTAAATTTTTGAGGCCGTCGTGGCCCAGGGGCACAAGGGTGTGACTGAAACGCGACAGTTGTGGGTTCCATCCCAACTCGAAGAAATGAAATATTTATTTAAATTTATATGTCTTCGCTCTGATGTCGAAGCAAGAAGAAGAGTCGAAGAGAGCGGCGTTGAGTTCCACCACTCAACACGCAGTGCCTCCAAAATTCGGCGGAAAGTAGAGAACGGAGTGTTTTAACACTAGGTTCGCTCTGCCTGCTGTGTGCGGGATACAGCATGAAGCTTATTTTTTTAATTTCAATTAATATATCATGCTTGATTACTAATAAATAGAAGGTAGGTATGAAGAAGAGCAATAAACCATAGTACATAGAGTCAAAACCATCTGTTCTCCATTTTCCTCTTAAATTTGTTTAAAGGCAGAACTCAATGCTTAATTTGTTTGTTACCAAAGCAGAGTAATGAAAAAAAATCATTCTCCCAAGTGTGGATTTACTTCATGACTATTATATTTACAGAAGAACACTGTCCTGCTGCACCTATATAAATAAAAATCTTAAGTAATTTAAAAATAAAGAAACTGTATTTATCTCACCTTGGTGCCTGCATAAAGTGCTGCATCATAGGATTCATTTGCATGGGAGCATGGTACATCCCAGGTGGTACTGGTCCCATGGGGGTCGGCAGGATCCCTGGATTGACTGATGAAGGTCCAGGACCCAACTGTGGCATAAATCTCATATAATTAATTATATTTATAATTTTAATTACAGAATGGTAGTAAGAATATTTTTAACTTTTTATTTTATGGGATATTTAAAATAATATTTATTGAAAAATATTACTACAAATCATTAGGTCAAATCAGTAGTCATCAATATTCGTGAAATCACTTTTGTTACAACTGAGTAAGAATATACATAACTTACTGTATTGTTTCAGACTGCCTATAACATAAAATGTAATAAATAACAAAGTAAATAAAACAAAAACTATATGGACAGTGTAACAGTAACAGTAGAAAGATCTATCTAATACTCAAATACATTGTATCACAATACTATGGCCAGATTAACATTCATATTTACAAATTGTAAATATATGAATTAGTATAAACTCAATGCAATTACTTACTGGTTTCACTTTAGCCTGTAATCCAATTAACTCATTAATATCGGGGATGTTACGAATGTAACATTTCAGATCTGGATATAATGTAATAAAAATAATTTTTGGTTGTATATATATAGTATATAAAATAATCTTTGGAGTTTTTATTACTTTCAAATTATTTCAGATATGTATATCAAAAAAATTCAAGA
This sequence comes from Heliconius himera, assembly GCA_021202915.1. Classification (NCBI taxonomy): domain Eukaryota; kingdom Metazoa; phylum Arthropoda; class Insecta; order Lepidoptera; family Nymphalidae; genus Heliconius; species Heliconius himera. The sequence continues at coordinate 343,507 of JAJHJA010000183.1, read as the reverse complement.
ATCTATTATCAGCAGACAGTATGTATGTGTTGTTTATCTTTTTATAGTAACACAAGTCCTTACTTTTTGATGTAATATCATAACAAGTCTCATTTAGAGATTAGCCATAGCCAAAAAGTAATGGATAGACTTTTGTTTTGGATATGCATTAGTTTAGTAGTAAAGGTTAAGGAGCTCCATAACATCCCTGATTGTTTTTCAGTGTAGTTTAAAATATATATTTAAATAGCTCTTACCAGTGCCGGAGTCGCTTTTTTCTTTGCTGCAGGCTCATCGTCATCACTGTCTGAACCTTTCCCCCCACCTAAGGGATTGACTTTTGGTAAATTTTGCATGGGTATTTTACTTTTTAAAAACCTACCTTGTGGGAACACTAATGCTACACATCAATTTACATCTATGGCTACAGTGTGTCCCAAGCATAAATAATTTAAGATAAAAACATGATTGTACATACTTTATGATCCAAAAACTGCCAAAACCCATTAAAAGTTTTTATACCTGTCTTTTGTTTCTCATGTTCTTTCACATCTTCAGGAGGTATACCTTCCATTCCATATATTTCTATTTCTATATTTGATCTATTTGGTAATGAATTTGGAACTTTATCTATGGCTTCTTTGTGAACCTAAAAAAATATACGAATATAAAATTTGAATCACTATTTTCATTAAGAAAATTAAATAAGGCTAGATATTTACGCTTTACTAACGTAAGATCACAATATGGCGCATGATATGTGCCAAAATATCTCAACCTATAAGCAGACTAGTGAAAAAATACTGCAGAGAGAAGGCGTGGGCGGGCGGGGCGTTTGCCAAGAATATAGGGCGGGCGTACCTGCATGCAGTGTATTGACAATCCGGGTCCCGTGTACAATTTCTTGTGACATATATGACATTTGAAATGCTTTGCCTTTTGATGTTGTATCAGAATCTTTTCATCATCAAATTCCCTATTACAATACCTGAATAATGATGTGCTAAGAGAATTATTTAAAAAATACCTACACTATGAAAATAAATAAAAAGTAGGTTAGTGTTTTTAACTAAGCTTGAATAAATATTATGTTGTAATCCAAATATATAATTTGTAAAGGATACCAGCACCATGGTTTGGATGCCTTCTTCTTCTTCCTACCCATTATTAAGCCAACAAATAAACTTAAAAAATGTCAATAAATAAAAAATAATATAGGAAACTACACTTAAACACTAAATTATCACAGTTTTATTCAAATCAGATAACAATAATTACAAAAATATGTAGCAACGCACAACGTTTAAGAAATGCAAAATGGCGGACAAAAGAATTCCAACTAATCGAACGGTCTATTAATTTGTTTCCACAGATCACCATACTCTAGTGAGTTAGTGACGCACTGTTCTGTCAGCAGTCAGCACTGTCAAGTTAATGTTACCCTTATTTAAACATCGTTTCCTTAATATAATGATAAAATATTATCGTAAACAATAACAAAAGTTCCTAAATAGTATTGATATGACGCTTATTAAAATATTTTTTTTCTTAAATTTATATGCTTTTGTAGACAAGTGTTTCTTAATTTTAGACAATATTGTAGTCTAATCATTTATAAGCCTAATTATTTATAAATAAATAATTACTATCATTTAATTTATATTGTATATATAATTTTATATAATATATTTATACATATACGAGATTTTGTTAAATCTCGTATATGTTCGTTTGTCCATAAATGTTTATCTAAATTTTAAGAAACGGTTATTAAAGTAGCAACCCAAACTTTTGAAATTTATTATTGTTGCACTATATTAATAACGCAGAAGTTTTACTGTCGAATTTTAACCAATGACGACGGAGATTGTTTTTATTGATGTTGTTTTGATTGGATGAAATTTATATAACGTAAACAACTTAGTAAACGTATCATTTTAGATTACCACAGACAACACAGAACACCCATACAGACCTATTAATGTTGTCTGTGGTAATGTTTGTATGATTTTTTAGTTATCAATAATTGATTGTAATATTTTTTATATAAAAGTAAAATACAGTAACGAATCTATCAATCCATCTAAAGTTTTACTTTTTAGGTTATTTATTTGTGATTTTAACTTTAAATTCTTTTTATTAACAAATACTCAAGGGTGGAATATTATAATAAAGTTATTGTGTAATTTGGCTATTAAGTAATTGGTGATTGGCTATTAAGTAAATGGTTTATTTATCCGTTGTATGCCATTTAAAAATAATCTTATCCATAGATATTATATTTTTTGAAGAGAATAAACATTTCTAATCTTATCAAGGTCGATCTATTAATGACGATTATATTAGTATTTAATTTACTAGTTACCATTTCTCTATATATATATTTATCATAGTAACTAGAATTTGTAAAAGAAGTATATTGCGTTATTGATATACACAACACAATACACATACTACGCTAAATTAAAAAATAGAAATTTTAGCAAAGTCCTTCATTATGAGATTGATATAATGTTGCTCAAGCTCAAACAATGCTGATATTCAAATGGTCAAGCCAAATGTCTATTAGAGATGATTAAACACGTTTTATTTAACAATATCAGTCTGGTTACACAAAGTATTTCAACTATTGCGCTACTAATATTCCCATTACGTGAGGTTATTGTGTTAGACAAGCACAGACTTTAGACTATTGACATAAGAATGATATTTTAGTCTCGAATATGGTTTTCTTAGATTTTCTTCCAATCTTATGAATTGTTAGCTAACCGTTTTCAGTATAGTTGATCAATTTTTATATGTAAAGTTATTAAAAGCTTGAATAAAACAACTTCTTATAATTCTTTATATTTACTTAAGTTTATAATTAAAATACTCAAATAGATTAGTTAGACTAAGAAAAAAAAGTTGGAAGTTTATTATTATTATGTTTGAATTAAAAATATATATCGTATTCAGTATGATGGAATAGATAATAAAAAGGAATTAGTACTTTAATTTTATTTATAGGTTAATTATTTATATTTACAATAACTCATCAATTTATTCAAAGTCGGCTATGCGTTCATAATTCTTTTAGTATATTTATCTATAGATACATATAATCATGGGCGGTTTTTACCATTTATAATTTACCATACGGTGATACGTTAGGTCGCCACATTTATCGATAAAAATTTATATATTCAACGAACTAATGGTAATAAGTTCATTGTGATGATGATGTTAAGATACATTTTGTTAGTAAAATTACATATCTCTATGGATTTTATAAGTGATCAAGCAAAGCAGCATTTAAGAAAACACTGGTGGTTTGTCGTACAGTGTTAAACATTAACTACTGAAACTCTAAAACCAGAAGTATGACGCAGAGAAAAACAAAGGGGCAATATTTTAATTCGGAATCTTTGCTATGTGTTTCTGAAAATAAAATAAAAAAAAAACTTATCAGTTTTTTAGTTCATTGTGGTTATAATAAAAGGAAATAAAATGGTTAATGATTTTCTTTATTAATATAGCAATTTTTATAACATTAATATAATCCAATACAGTTAGGTTAATACATAATACTTCTGGGTTTGAAATCCACTGGGGGAAGTGAAAAACAAAAATAAAATAATATATTCTCTATTTTGTCTTATGGTTTGGATAGAGAAAGTTGATTTGATGCAATATCTGCTGGTCACCTGCTACGTAGATTTGTCTTCCGATTAAAAAACAGGTAGGTATGTAAAGTTTTATATTATTCCTTCATGCAAAACTTAACTATGCTTTATAATAATGACATAATTTACGTGATAAGGCCATATTAGTACATTAGAACAGTGTCTGACTACAGCAAGATTGTTGTGTTTAACGCAACAACACGTAATATTTTGTCTTCAGATGAAAAATAGAGACAAGGATGTCTTGATACTATATCTTTTTGCCTACCTTTGTATATGCGACATAGAATGTGAAGGTGTATAATATAATTATATATTTTTTTCAGCTTCACGTATCCTGTCTATAACAGGATAGGCAGAGGGAGCCTAGTGTTAAGACACTCCGTTCTCACTTTTCGCCGAATTTTCGAGGAGTTATTGAGAGGACATATTGAGTAGCGGGGCTCAACGCCTTGTTTGCCTTGTTACCAGAGCGAAAAAGTGATAATATTAATAAAGAAATTAATTAATTTAACAAATAAAAAACATACTTCAAACAACGAACTAAAAAGTAATAAATAATTGTACAGAAAGTAAAATATACTTTGTACGTTTTTGTTGAACAAAAATAATTTTAAAAAGATTTTATAATTTTGAAGTCGCTGATAAATAAAACAAACAGGGTTAGTAATTCGATATTGTAGTAAAAACTTCAATAAAATCTTTTTTTATATAATATTGGTCAACAAAATAAAATAAAAAATCCATAGTGAGCAATATGGTTTCACCAAAGGCAAGTCTACTACAGACGCGGGTGCTGCACTCCTAAAGCGCATTTATGACGCATGGGAGAAATCACAAAATGCCATTGGAGTGTTTTGTGCTTTATCCAAAGCTTTTGATTGTGTAGACCATGAAACTCTGTTATTAAAACTACATTATTATGGTATACAGGATACTGCCCTTGATCTTATTGCCTCATATCTAAATCAAAGAATCCAGAAGGTTAGTATATATAATTTAAAATCATCTGGATCTCCTCTAAGGATGGGCGTTCCACAAGGATCTTTTCTGGTCCACTTTAATTTCTTCTTTATATTAATGTTCTGCATTTTTATGCAAAGAACCTATGTAATATTGTACTCTTCACAGATGATAACTCTTTAATATTTAAGGTGGACAGGAACAAAATAAACTATGACAAAGTGAATAATAATCTAATGTTAAATGCTAAAAAAAAAAAATATTGAGTTTGCTTTACCAATTGTTAAAAAATAGAATTTTAGTCTAGTAATTAAAAGAGAAATCCTCAATGTGTCGGAATCAGCTATTTTCTTACGTATAACTATAGACTATCGTATAACATTAGATTCCAAGCTCCAGTGGAACACTCATCTGGAGGCACTTGCGAATAAACTCAGCTCTGCCGCGTTCGCAATTAAAAAAATAAGACAAATGACAGAAGTTGAAACTGCTATAACTATTTTCATAGTATCTTATCTTATGGAATGCTGCTATGGGGCAGTGCTTCAGATATAAATTCAATATTTATTACAGTTGCTTCACAATTTGTCTATTATAATATTCTGTTTGTCCGACAAAATATACAGTGTCATAGTAAAAATAGTGATAAACATACGATAGGTACCTACGAGAAATAAAGATTCGCAGTGTATTTTGCCACTACCACAATTTAAAACATCTGTAAAAAACACTTTACACTGTTCAAGAATATTTACAGGATAAATATGTATGGAATTAATATCTATTGAATATAATGCAGGATATCTGCCAGTTAATGTAATAATTAAATTATACCATTGAAATTAAAAAGGGCAACTGTTGTTTCTTGCCGGCTCTACTCAGCAGAACTGCCTTCCGAACCGGTAGTAGCTTTTTTGTTTATATGTTCATTCGACGATTAAAAAATGCTTATAATAGTCTATTTCAATAAAGAATATTCAGAGTTTGAATTTTAAAATTTGTTAAGGCTAAAGATATCATGGTAGGCAGAGGGAGCCTAGTGTAAGCCTAAGGCACTCCGCTGGTGGCATTGCGTGTTAAGTGGCGGAACTCAACGCCGCGCTTTGCCTCGGCACCAGAGCGAAAAAATGAAAATATTAAATATTTCATGTCCACCATTGAGAATCGAATCCACAACCTGTCACGTTTACTGTCACACGCTTGCGCTCCTGCGCCACGACTGGCCTCTGGCCGGACTGGAATTATACCTATTACCTATAGGTATCTACAAAAAACGTATTACAATAAAAATATTTTTATAACTGAAAAATGAATCATTTTGCAACAACCCTCGTATCATATCGTTCAAGCTCATATCTACATACCACTAGTACAATCATATAATCCTCTCAGTTGTAAAAGAAAACAGTTTCACGTCGAACAGGAGGCGTGGCAAGGACTTAGCGGTGTTTGTTCACGTTTCACACATCTTTCAGTGTAACCTCTCCATGCATCGCACATGGACTTGGAGCATGACGCTCATGATACGGAGGCGTGCTGCCGTAGACGACACCCATTGGTTAGTTTCTTACGCATCACTCTGATATTCTCGTGTCTTTGCGGATTACTTTTATCTTAAGTGTTTTTGACGCAAACGTCAGATGATATATGTGGCTTAGGCTTTCATTTCACTTCTTTGCTTATTTTATACATCTATTTGTATATGCTTATTTTGTATTTAATTGAAATTTATGTCTTAGGTTTTTATTTTTTTTAGTGTCGCGCTATACCCCGCACACAGCTGGGTAGGCTGAGGGAACCTGTGTTCACACTGTTGTGACACTTCGTTCTCCATTTTACTTTGAATTCTGGAGGCGTTGCGTGTTGGGGGACTCAACTCAACTTCAGAACGAAGAAAATGGAAATATTAAATATTTCATTTCCTCGAGTGGAAATCGAACACATACGATACTTTGTGCTCCTGCGCCACGACTGGCCTCAAATAATCATACATTAATATTGATGATAATTAATGTTTAAATATGTTTAAAATAAATTTAAAATATTTTTTTCTTTCTTTCCTATCATAATAAGAAATAATAATATAAATTCAATATATTTTATGATATGCTACGAATGAATCCAAATCCAATTTGTCATTGTGGTCAAAAATTAAATTAATTTCATCATGTTGGTGACATAAAATGTGAATTGGTTTTATCATTCGATTCAAAAGCAAGAAGAAGCTGTTCGTGTAATTTGGTGGGTTAAAATGATGTTCTCACGATTATTTTTGTGTACTTATTCGAAACTTTATGAAAGAAAATATTTGGTAGAAAATAGGAAAAAAATAAAACAGGAAGTAGGAGGAGTATTAATATGACTGAAATATGACGTAAAAGTTATAACTTATATGTATATTTGTGCTGCACAGCATTGCGATCTTATAGCATCACACAAAAAACAATAGCATTGAATCAGAGTGTATGCTCATAAATGAATCACCATATAAATTACGATGCATATTAAAATAAGTATTTATTATTTTCAGGTTCGCTTAGTTTCTAAGAAAAAAATAAGTAGCTTTATTAAATGGCACGTGACGAATTAAATGTAAAGATTATAGCTTAATTTCCGTCATCGTAAAAGATAACAAACATATTTACTTACTTCATTAGTATATTACTTTGCTTAAAAAGATTGTTTTATTTAGCCGTTCGTTTAAATTTGAAACATCCTTTTGCAAATATTGTTTAAGTGATATTATTCCAAAGAAAAAAATATAAATTTTAATTTTAAAAAGTTTTTCCTCTTGTTTATAAATTTATCTTTAATTGATATCTATAAAATAAAAGATTTTCTTCAGGGTTGTATAACCTGTATAAGTCGCTTACGGTAAGGTTTGGAGTAAAAAAAATAAGTGTATCGCTTTTTTATACGAAAAGCGATATAAATAGTTATAACGTATTATTAGAATCCGTTGCGGTGTCATATGAAGAGGACCTTTTGCGATTGTAAAGCTGCGACGTTACTCTGAAATTATTATACCTACCTATTGAATTCTACTTATCTATGTATCGACAAGAGGGTAAAAACGAAGTTAACCCATATTTTATTGAAGTCCCTGACAGCTTTTTATTTGTTTGGCCCGTAAACAGTAAAACGTAATATAGTTTTATATCGTTTTCGCGGATTCTCGAAAGAATTTTCTGGATATCCTCATTCATCCCTTACAAACATATGTTCCTTACAAAGGAACCTATATGTTAAAATTTATCTTTCTATGCGAAGTAGGTTCCGTTATTCGTTATCAGTCAAATATTCAGTAACAGAAGAGTATATTGATAAATAACCAATTGCGCCCGTCGTGGTGTAGGGCCACAAATATGCGTTGTGGTTTCGATTCCCATTGGTGGAATTGAAATCTTTAATATTTTTATTTCTTTGCTCTGGAAATAAGGCAAAGCGGCGCTTTGATTTCTTCCACCCGAGAATTCGGCAAAAATTGGGAAACGGAAGTGTCTGAGAACGGAGTTTCTTAACACTAGGTTCCCAAGTTCCCTCTCAGTCTACTTTGCAATGTACGGGATTGCATAAAGCTAATAAAACAACTAGACAAGCGCGAGTCGGGCTCGTCCACCAAAGACAGACGGACAACAAAATGATCTTGTAAAGGTTCCTTTTTTGCTTAGAAGGTACGGAACTCTAAAAAAAAAAGAAACAACGTTTCGAAGTCGGCAAAAATAACAAGAGAGTTTGATGCTCATCTCTACTATATTTATAGACTAGAGCATGGGTTCCCAACCTTTTCTTGATCAAGGACCACTTTTATATCATTCTTAGTAGCAGGGACCACTATGCATGTAGGTATAGTAAAAATTAACTGTGATAATTAAACAGAAACTTCGTGTCACCATCCCCAGTCATAAAATTAAAATCGCTCGCGGACCATATTTAGGCTTCTGCGGACCACTGGTTGGGAACCACTGGACTAGAGAATCGAGATAGACTTTGAAACTAAAATATGAAAGTAAAATAAATAGTTATAAAAACCATAGGTGCTAGTTAAATTGTAAAGAGAAACTTTTTGAATAACCTAAAAATATTTTAAAATTGTCAAAATCATTAATTTATATGGCGTAATATAACGCAGAGTTTACACTGGAAATTACGTTGACTTATTAAAAAAATAAATTAAAAAAACCATGACGATAAAAAATTATGAAGGACATAATAAAAATATATATTTTTTTTTATTTAAACAAACATTATAAATATTTATAATACGTAAACTTAAAATTGTTAATTTATAAACAAACATACAGATGGCATAAATGGCATTTTATTGAGTTCCCCTTTTTTGGCACGGGGGTATTGTTTCCATTTTACTGCTCTGGTAAGATATAGCGTGGTGTAAATTTTTTCATTATCTCAAATTGGGCCGGAAAGCAAAGAATAGAATGAAAAAAATATAAAGCTGAAAAAACAAATAAATAGATAAATATCTCATAAAAAATAAATAACATTGTAAACAGATACATGATATGCAAACATATTTTTCACAGTCTTTCAAAGAAATTATAGAAGTTTAGACATGTAGACTCGGCTTTTGATAACATTAACAGGCCAATAAAAGAAAATCACAGCTTTTCTGTTAATTCTGAACTCTATGAACGTATAAAAGTGATTACGACGTGAGACGTGAAACAAAAGTGATTAAGCATATTATTGTTCTTTTAAAAATGTCTGACAGTGGGCAACAGTCGCAGAGTTGTAGAAGAGTCATAGATATACCGCGTAAGTACAAAATTACATGTTTTTTTAACACAAACAAAACGTTGCCATGAATCAGTTAGATATAACAAAAAATGAAATCAGCTTCACGCTGTATATGTTGTTAATAACTATTAAAATTTACAATACAAAATGGACGAATTTTGTTTATATTAATGTCAAAGAAAGATAGAAGTTTTGAGAAAATAAATAATAGAAAATGTGCTTTAATTTATATGATTTTCAGAATGAATAAAATTTTAAGTAAAAAGTAAATCGCATTGATGAATGTTATTTTATGTTACACGAGTCAGGACGTGTATGTATGCAAAATTTAATTTATTTTACGACCATCTAGATTTTAATTCTTAAATTAAATAATTACTTGAATGGAAACATATAATCAGTATAAGTCGTTAAGATTTACAAAGTTTATTTTTATTTTTTTTGTAAGCCATGAAATCAAAGGAAATTATTAAAGGTTTATTTTCTATTTCGTTATTTTATATATTCGTAATTCGAGCGGTTCAAAATCAAATTATGACCTACACGGTCATAATTTGACCCCGTATGCAAACATTTTTTATTAGAGTAAATAAACATTTGTTTATGCATAATTTTTTTTCTTTACGCTGTATCTCTCACATAGTAGAGTAGACAGAGGGAATGTGGGAACGTAGTTTTAAGACACTTTGTTTCCATTAAGATGCTTTCGTTATCTATTATTCGCTGAATTCTGGAGGATTTGCGTGTTGAGTAAACTCAACGTCCTCGTTACCTGAATGAGGTATCTACCTAATGATAAATTCCAAAAACGCCACGAGTGGCTTCAAACATTTATTAAAAATATCTTAGCTTCACACGGTATATCACACACAACAGGGTAGGCAGAGGGAACCTAGCGTTAAGACACCGTTCCCTACCTTCCACGGAATTCTGAAGGCATTGCGTGTTGCGTGGCGGAAATCAACGCCACGCTTTGCCTCAACACCAGAGCGAAGAAATGGAAATATATATTTAAAAAATATTTAATGAAAAATACGTAATTAAAAAAAAAAGCTTGACTTGTGAACGTGAAAGTTTTCAGTAAAATAGTACCATTATCTATCACCCACGACACTAACGAGTTCTACTTTCTAAGCCTCTAATCGCTTACTAAACACTTGCAGTGATAGGATATCTTTACAACATTCTTAATAACTTGTTATTTAATAGAAATTTTATACAAATATTGTTTTATATTAAGAACTATTGCTAATATTATGTTATTATAAGTACAATAATATATCGACCATTGCTAAAACGAAAATAATAATAATATTTTTTTTTGTTTTCGGCACATGTATTAGTGTTAGAATTGAGATTTAGTTTTCCGCACATTACTGTAATTTTTAAACGATTTTTTTTTTAATTTCTTTTTCTTCCTTTTCTTCGTGGCAATAATAACGGTTTTTGCCAGGGTCTGCCTTGCTGCTCAACCTATTCCACTTTGCACGGTCTTTAGCGTCCTCCGTGGTTAGACCATTGGCTATCATGTCCTGCATCATTACATCCAACCAGCGCTTCCTTGCACGTCCGAGAGATCTCACTCCAGGGACTGATTAAGCCAGGGACTTATTATAATAAGGCACTCGCATCCGACATAGTTCTTAGGAAGGCGCGTAAGGTGCCCAAACTATCTAAGGCTTCTTCTTGGAGCTTATCCACTACGTCACAGACTCCAACCATCTACCAAATTTCTTATAGCTAATATTTTTTTTTTGCAAATTCAAAAATAGTGTGCTTTTCATCTGACTATTACCATATCGACGAACGATCGAAAAATATTCAAAATGTTCAAAATTACACTATATTTATATAATATATTTCTGTCCTGTAGTTTTTGCATGATTGGAGAACAAACAAACAGACAGACAGACAGATAAAAAAAACAGACAAGAACTCTGCTGATTGGTTTTTTATCTACTATAATCGTTTTGTTAACCGACCCAATTTTTTTTGTATCTTTCAAGTACAGAATCGACTTTTCTACGTATTTATTATATATAGAAATAGAGATTACTATTATTAAGTTTAGAAATTTCTACACCTAATATTTAAAACTGAGAAAAGAAAATGAGACGCTTATGTACATTGACAGTAAGCAAATCGTTTCAAGTGATATCACTGTCAATTTATGAAACATGTGGTTCAATCAAAACGATAAAGTATTATCTAGCACTCAGCAGACGAGTGGAGAGAAGGCTTATTATCAGTTTTTTTACGGTAAACGCTTAACATTTTTTTTTTTTGGAAAAACGATATCCTTATGGAATCTGAGAGAAAGTGCATCTCTATGCACTTTGTTGTGCATCTTTCCGTCTGCCGAAACCATTTATCTCGACACCGCGAAAGTATCCAACTGAAATAAATTTACAATATACAACTCTATGGTCCCTTGAAAAAAAATTGAAGCTAAGCTAATTTAGAATTAACGTAATCAAAATATCATTACAAACTCTATATAATTGCAGTCGTAATAGTATATTTAATACGAAATTAATACATACGACTGTATATTTGTAATAGTAGTCGTACAATAAATACAAACTTGAGTTTCTCAACCCGATTCGCCGCGTGATCAAAACCGGAATAGTGCCGGTAGGGTATTTCCCGTAGAAATATGTTTGTGAAACTTGGTGAGAAATGAGAACTTGTATCAGGTATGTATATAAAAAGGGAAAAACCCGAAAAGTGGATACTTATATAGCGTTGCTATTATATAAATTATAAATGTTACGGTTGTGGTTTAGATTCTCACTCGGAGGAATGAATTATTATTATTATTTATTAATAATTTCATTTCCTCGCTTTGGTACAAAAGTCTATACCTTGGCGCGGTGTTGAGTGCCGCCAGTCAACACGCAATGGGTCTCAAATTCGGCGGATAGTGGGGAACGGAGTATCTTACATATTAAGATACTCTGCCTACACTGCTTTATGCAGAATACAGCATGAACCTGAAATATTTTTTTTTTTGATTGAGGCATGAGGCCGGTCGTGGCGCAGCGGCACGAGGTGTGACTGCAAAACCGACTGGTTGTGGGTTCGATTCCCACTCGAGGAGATGAAATATTTACTTAAATTTATATTTCCATTTCTTCGCTCTGGTGTCGAGGTTAAGCGCGGCGTTGAGTACTGCCACTCAAAACGCAATGCCTCCAGAATTCGGCAGAAAGTGGGGAACGGAGTGTCTTAACACTAGGTTCCCTCTGCCTACCCTGCTATGTGCGGGATATTTTTTTTTATCTTTATTATTACAAATAAATAATTGTAGTTCATTTCTTACATTTTGTAAACCTGTTGTGTTGCGTGCATCATAGCTGTATATTTCCATTTTCCAAGAGAATAATTTAAGTAATTTTAAATTGCCGTTTAAAAGTAGCTTTTCTGTTTGTTGTTTTCTATAGAAGAGGCCAGTCGTGGCGCAGGGGCACAAAATGTGACTGTAAACGCGACTGGTTGTGGGTTCAATTCTCACTCGGGTAAATGAAATATTTATTTAAATTTATTATAATTAATTTCTGCGCTCTGGTGTTGACGCTAATCGCGGCGATTAGTTCAGCCACTCAACACTTAATGCCTCCAGAATTCGGCGGTTAGTATCGAAGTAAAAAAGTCATTCCCTCGATTTGGAATTGAAGCCACAACCATCGCGATTAGTCAGTAAGTACTTTCTTATGTAACATTTTTCTTTATTTTTTTTAGATCGGTTAAGTAATAATGTTACACAACGTTGTCAACTCGATATGAATAAGATTAAGATGTTAAAAAATTATCTTCAAAACAATATATTGATTGAAAGTTAGATAAGGTTTTCTATAAAAGTAACATTAAAGTATCATTCTCTGATTTTTTAATACGGAATCTTTTGAACTAACGTTTAAAGAACGCATCAATTTTTTTTATGGTAAATTAAAATAAGTGTGGTAAAATACTTGTGTTTTAAATAAGTATATGTACTTAGGTTATATTAAATACTTAGTTATTTTCTTAAAAGATAAGGAGAAGAAATATAAGAGTCATATACAAAGGTACTGGTAAAGATAATATGCGTCGCTCAGTGTCGTCACTCATTAAGCATTGTCTCAAATTTGGGCGTGAGTCAAAAGAGAGAATGGAGTGTCTTGATACTAAGCTCCTTCAGATGGCTAAGTGCGAGTGGAACTCGCTCACTAAGGCTTCCGTACCAATTTCACGATTGTAGATCAGTGGAATGTACAACTTATAAAAGTTGACAAATTTAAGTAGGCATATGCACTCATTTTGTATGAAATAAGCTACAAACATAAGTTTATAATTATTTTTTTTCTTTGAAATATCTATAAATTTTCATATAAGTCCTCACTTTGTGCTAGATTTCATAACTGTAGGTCCATTAGAAGTATCCTATAGGTTTTATTTTATTTACGCGGCGAATTTCATATAAAATGCAACAAAATCGATGCATAAATGTTCGTAATTCGTATGTTTTGATTGCGTTGACTTAGAAGCTTGTTGAATTTTATTGTGCATCAAGAAACCATGGACCTCAACATTTGCTATTAATTTCACTGATGTATCTTGAGATAAATAGTCTTGACAGACGGAACGACGGACAACAAAGTTATCCTACAACAGTTCCGTTTTAACCATTTTGAGGTAAGGAACTCTAAAAACCGGTCAAGTCCGAGTCGGACTCGCTCACCAAGTTCTAATCGTTATAATCGTTCTAATAAATACTAAATTAATTCATGAAAATTGAAATTATTGACGATACTTGATGATGCCAAAAGATAGATTTTTTAAATCTTTTTCAAAGTATATAGCTGACTTATTGAATATACATACTAACTTTAGAACTCAGGTAATGTTGCAATATTTTTAAGCGACTTGATAAAAAAAAAGAGATAAAAAATATCGTCTACAAGAAAATTGTAGAATATAAATCCCCGACGTGCCCAAACTAACTGAGCACGTTCTTCTTCATATTCTCATCTCATTCTATGCAAATATCTCTATCGTATATTAATTAATTAAATGAATGAATTTGAATGAGTAACCTTCGCGCTACTAAATTAAAAAAATATAAAAAATATTTTATTTCTCAAATCATACAAATAGAAAGAAGAAAGTAATTATAATACTTGTGTTGGGATGTCTCGCCTTGTACCTAACTAAGACCAGTAACAGTGTTAGGACTGTAATATAATTTGAACAAGTTTAATGTTATACAATAAACAATTTACTATGTGAGTGCTGTGCTGCGTGTTTGTGTGTCTGTGCGGGTCTGTGATAAAAATCCTATATAATTCTTTTTAAAATCCGTTCGGTTTCCTCATAGTTAAGTGTACAATTTAATATAGAATAAATTTCTCTTTTATTAATTTCTTTCTTCTCTCATAATTTCTCAATATTCTTGTAGACAATGTTTTTTAATACGGTCTGAAAATGTCGATTATATTGTCAGTGTAAGTCAATAAGTAGTTAGGGATTAATTGGAAACTCTACTACTATTCCACTTCAGCCTTCTGGAGATTTCTACACTTAAGATTAGATAGTGAATATATACAAACCTAATGTATATTTATTTGCGTATAAATTTGTTCAAACTACCCAAGTTAGTCAACACACGCTTTATGCATATGCATTCTGTTTTCTGTTTGTTGGATGAGATGCTTTGTTTTACTAATAAAATATGGGTAAATTATTATGTTTAATACAAAATAAAAATGTAAAAACAGATAACTTACAGAGTATCAGAATCTTATATACTACGCCTTACTTTATATAGAACTGACTTGTTTTTGTGCGACTTTGTCTTTGCAGTCAAAAGTAAACAAGTCTATTGTTTATACCTCCATTTACACGTTTTCTATGCGCCACGAACACCACAGCAATATCATAAATATGTAGTTGAATTTCACTATTAAAATGTTACTTAGTAAAATTCTGTAAAGTAAAATATTAATATCTCCATAAAAATATGTGGTCCAATGTAAAATACATTTGTATAGTTCTTCATTTGTGGCGTTTCGAACGTGTCAGTTGAAAAAAGTGGCCAAGTGTGAGTTGGACACGCATGTACGGAACCCTTGTTCCGTAGAAGCAGACATAGATCAGGGAAATAATATATCGAGAGTTGTAAATTACCTACAACTAGCCAAAATAAGAACATTTCGCCAACAAAAATAACTTTTTTTTCATACTGTTTTATAGTATTTCTATACAAAAATATAATTTACGTTTTCTGAAAAAGTACTATATCTCAAAAAATGACAGACTGTACGTCGTTCAAACCAATTTTCGTTGACAGTGTTTATTGAGATCTACAACATATATTTTTTTTTGATTATTCATTTTGATATTTTAACAGTTAGAGAGGCAGTGACACACATTCTAGCACTTTGAAAGTGACTATCTTTGAAACGACGCCTTTGGAAAAAATGGTTTTAGAAACATTAATGCCAAAAATTGTTTCAGTTCCATGTTTGGGGTGACTCTTCTAATATATATATTTTTGTATAAAAATCGTAAAGTGGTTAACAGAATACTAATCTAATATAATCTACCTATTAAGTTTCAATTGTGTAATCCTAATAGTTTCGGAATAAACTGGCGGTGACATACTGACGAACGGACAGACACACGCAACGAATTTATAAGGATTCCGTTTTACGCTATTGGGCTACGGAACCCTAAAAAATATATTTGTATATAATAATGTTATAGATAGACCGTAGAAGCATGGATTATTGTGGACAGACGGCAAAATTTAAGACTGTGTTATAAAAAAATCAGTTACTAATATTTGTTACTGTCAAATATTAGGTATAGTAAGTTATTTTTAATTTCAATTTTTATCTTTTTATCTATGACTTAAGATAAATCCACCAACTTATTATAGCCTTAGTGATAAACATATTGTAATAATGATAATATATAATTTCCCATCCCACGAGTTTTATGTAAAATTATACAAAATTGGATATGTACCTGGATATGTTGTTATGAAAAACATAACCCGAAACGGAAGTTAAAATCGTAATAATATACTTGAATAAATGATACAAACAAGAATCGGCAGTTTATAGCGTTGCTAAAGTCTTGAAAAAATACTCGTATAGGCCTTTATGGTAGGAATATAAGGTTCCTTGACCATCCAATATTAAGGCCCTATAATAAACTATCTTAACATTTAAATAGAGGCCGGTCGTGGCGCAGCGGCACGAGGTGTGACTGCAAAACCGACTGGTTGTGGGTTCGATCCCCACTCGAGGAGATGAAATATTTATTTAAATTTATATTTCCATTTCTTCGCTCTGGTGTCGAGGTTAAGCGCGGCGTTGAGTTCTGCCACTCTACACGCAATGCCTCCAGAATCCGGCAGAAAGTGGGGAACGGAGTGTCTTAACACTAGGTTCCCTCTGCCTACCCTGCTGTATGCGGGATACAGCGTGAAGCTGATTTATTTTATTTTAAATAATGACATTAGTAACAAATATGTCGTGTTGAGACAGCATTCTAAAAACAATAGAGAACCAGTTTCGTTCCAGGGCAGAGCAGCGCGGCTCCAAATTAGGTAGCTCGTTAAGTTGACCCGTTTCCCTCAGAGGCTGACGGGTCCTGAATACTTAATGTAAATAATGGCAATTTTTTAAAATGATGACCATCGACGCCGTCGTGATGTAGTCGGGGCGTATTTTTTGCAAACGATGATTGTAACTTTGAATTAAACTTTTTTTCGAAGTTAAGACTCTCCGTTTCTAATTTTATAGTCCCACGTTGGAAAACTTAAGAAGTAAGCCAATAACTGACTTGTAACAGTTTTGTAGAAAAAACAGATAACATTTACTAACAGTAGGTATCTATTCTCTAATTTGTCATTTTACCAATGTTGCATGAAAACGCTTTAGAATATTTATATAGATATCTACTCAATAAATATAGTAACTTTTTACAATACCTTTAATAATATTATTTAATGAATCTTCCGAAGAAAAACCTAGAGCGCAACTAATTTTCCTGTCTTATGACTATGGACAGTTAGTCCATTGTCGTTAGTTATAATAAAAGGAAGAAAGCGCAAGGGCACGTCCCCGCCTTTACACCGTGAATTCCTACCAGACCGCGGCTGCAGTCTTATTGAACTCTCCGGGACGTTTGTGTGATCTTTCTGAAGGTACTTGTTGTGCTTGTTTATATTAAGACTAGCGGCCCGACCGCGGCTTAGCCCGATGTTTCTTAAAACTTCTTCTTAAACTACATGATTACTGAATTAATTAACAGAATTGACTGACAACTATAATTACTTCTAATCCAAATTTCAGAAATAACCTTAAATGTTAAATTATTGATTTGAAGAATTCATAATATTCTTTGTAAAATAACTGTAATGATTGCAAATCAACTTCTGTGCAGTTTTTAAATTAGTTACATATATTATTAGCTTAAAGTACAATTGGTAAATGTACGTAGAAAGGTGGTTTATAGACATTTTTATATAGATTTATTTGAAATGAACGAACATCTATGTATTTACTTAATATTTCTTTGAAGATCCAATTGGTCTTCATCCCTATATTGAATTAATTACGATTTAAATTTAATTGTTATGATTTATGTACGTAGAAAGGTGGTTTATAGACATTTTTATATAGATTTATTTGAAATGAACGAACATCTATGTATTTACTTAATATTTCTTTGAAGATCCAATTGGTCTTCATCCCTATATTGAATTAATTACGATTTAAATTTAATTGTTATGATTTATGAAGGTAACCTTCACTAACAATTCAATTTTGTTTACTTTATTGCTTGACTTGACTTTACTTTACTCTGAACAATAGTGCTTTAAAAATATATATTTTTATCAACAGTCATATAACCAAGACGTTTCGAATGTCATTCTTTAGCCAAGAATCTTACCAGCGCGATTGCTATATAACATTCGCAGGCAAACTAATGCCTCGAGTTCATTCAAATGACGATAACCCTTTTTTAATAAACCTATTTTTTTATGTACTTAACTTTAAATGTTAAGTTGAGTAAAACGAAAGCAATTGGTGAAAGTTTTACGTAAATCGACTATACATACATATAGACAGACAGACAGACAGACAGACATGAAATTAAGAAAAAATATTTTTGCTTTCTATAATTAATTTTAAGTGTCCCTCTATCCATTTCAGTCAAAATTACTAAATGTACAGACAAATTATTTTTATTGTTTTATTATATATAGAAATTGTATTAGAATGGTAATTAGTGATGTTAATTGATTTGTGAGATCAATATAAGCCTATGAAGCAAGCGCCCCGCAGTCGCGTCTCGAGTGTTTTTTACGTTCAAAAAAGATTAGAATTAGAACCATAGGCGGACACTACTAAATATACCAGACCAGGACATAACAATAGCACCACACAACCATATAAGACGGGCGGACACTGTTACATACACCGGAGCTGGGACATAAAATAGCATCACATACCTATTAATCATATACCAAGTCGTAAAACCACAGTGCATACATTTTGTCAACGACCAACATCATACAAGCATAACTTGCGTAGCGCGAGTGCACTGCGAGACGGCATCATTTAAACATACTCAGTTTTTGCCATGTGATCCCGGCCTAGAATAGATAGATCATCCTGGTACTGGTGGTGTCGTAAGAAGCAATTAAAGTTCGTGTGGTAGAGTCACGTCGCCAGCAATAGCAACACGCATGGACAGTCTCGACAGGATCATTACCATCCCCGGCATTTAAAACCGGCGTTAAGTAGTGGCTTTGTGGCACTGCCTTTCGCATCAGGCAATGCCGGGCTCCGACGCCCAACCCACCCTAAAGGCCGGGAACGCACCTGTAGCTCCTCTGGTGTTGCACGGGGTCGTGGGCGGCGGTCACTTACCATCAGATGACCCACACGCTCGTTTGCCTTGTCCTTTCCCATAAAAAAAAATAGTCGCTATAACAGTTCGCCCATCCCGTCAGCCTCCGCGACGTGATATTGGTTAAAGTTCTTATATTATATTTATTATATATTTGGAATGAGTTTATACCATCACTATATTTATTAGTACCGTTGTTCTTAAGAGTTCGACTCGACCACTGACTTCCGTCAGCACTCACCAGTGCTAATATTTAGGTGTACCATTTATATAAAATGACGGTTGCGACACTCGAGACGTCCATACATTAATAACTCTGGATCAATATGATATTGAAAAATTCTTGATTGTATTATTCATAATTAACTATGCTAATTAAATGTATTGCTATGCATATTGTTATTTTCATTTTTTTTATTTATTTTACAATTCATATCCAAGGTAACAGATTTACGTTGTATCCCGTACACTGCAGAGTAGGCACACTCCGTTTCCCACTTTCCGCCGAATTTTGGAGGCATTGCGTGTTAAGTGTAAGAACTCAACGCCAGTATTCTGCCTTGGTGCCAGAGCGAAGAAATGAAAATATCAATAAGTAATAATTCACTCCTCAAGTGGTGATTGAACTTACAACCGTCACTTAGTCACGCCCTTGCGCCACGACAGCTTTCCTTATGAAAATCATATAAGATAAAGAACATTTATCTTATATGATTTTTATAAGGAAAAGCAAGCAAGGGTGTCCTTATCTATATTTTTCTTCAGTGATCTCTTTAAATGCAATATGGATATTTAAAGAAACAAAGAGGCAGCATTATCTGATTACCTAAGGCTAAGTTCAGATGAACATAAATAAATAAATAAATCAGCTTCACGCTATATTCCGCTTACAGCATGGGACCTAGTGTTAGGAATGATAATATAAATTTAAATAAATATTTCACTTCTTCGAGTGGGGATCGAACCCACAACCAGGCGCGTTTACAGTCACACACTTGAGTCCCTGCGGCATGACTGGCCTCTAAAAGCTTAAAAAAAATAGGCACGACGATTCCCTTATAACACAATACCATCTGCACTCTCCGTAGCAATGGATGCTAGAAGGATCTTCTAAAATGTCATCAAAAAGTAAGGTGAAATTGTCACTTAAAACTCCCGGGCATTAGGAAGGCAGGTTTAGGATTAGGAGTCCTAGGTTGGTAGGACTGTATATGACATTTGCCAAGTGTCTGTTTGTCAAGACGTTTCATTATCTCCGAGAACGAAATATACATCATAGTTTTAATTGACTATTATACTACTGAGCCACTGTGTACGGGTCGAGGCACTGTAGACCAGTAGACCGGTGCACAGTGGCTCATTTCATTTTTTAAAAAACGTTATTAGATTACCTTAATATTGACTTCATTAGAAAAGTGATAATGTAGGGGGATAGATTAGTAACTTAGTATGTTGTGTGTGAATTTCAGGTCGTTATTTTAACTTTTTCTTTGTAATTTTAACATCTGAAAAATCCGAGTCACCGTTCCCGACTTGACCCTACAACCAAAAGTGAATTTGTCGATTTATTTCAATAGATGATGATTAAATATTTAGACAGTATAAACGGAATCAAAATTAATAGGGTACTTCCAGTTAACCTAGAATTATGATATTTGACAGCTAACATCTACAGGTAGTACTAGTTCAGGAAACAATATGAAAACTATATATGTGTGGATAAATTCAAAAAAATAATAGCTTTATAAAAGTGGCAAAATTTTGCGAGCCCGACTCGCCCTCGTTCGATTTTTTTATTAATATACAACTTTAAAATTTTCGGTCCACTGCGCGGAAATTCCTGTAAAATACATACATACATATTTTAACTTGAAAAGATGGTTTATTAAACAAAAAGTCACACTACACACATTTACTTATCCTTGTGACTCATAAAATGTATGTAAAATGTTTAAATAAGCAGCATCAAGCAATCGTATGAGCAACTCACTGCGCTTACAATGTTACTTTCCTTTGTAACAGTATGCCACCTGACATATTTTGGTTAAAGCCATCAAAAAGTACGTGTGGAGTTCAATGACTTGGTATCAATCGTACTATAAATATAAATTACACTGTAAATATATATATTTATATACTAAAGGTACACCGATAACATAATCCCTAACTATTTATTAATAAGTCTAATAAAATAAACGACATCTTCCGTCCACCATCAGATAATTCGCAAATGAATAGGACCTGATAAGTGTGATATATCAGAAGGATAAGATTCAACACTCACATGTCAATTTTACAGATCTCTCAACTTATCAAGGTATGGCTGTGACTTAGTCGCGTGGCTTAAAAACAAGGTTGCACCATTCCGCCGTGACAGTCCACAGAAACCTCCGTGCGGTGTAACGCGTGCCGACGGCAGCATGACATACTGACGCAAATACCCGATAAGAAAATTTAATATATATAATATTAAATTAAATATTTACAAAAAATTGCGTAAAAAAAAATTGTGAATAGTATTGAGTGCGGTAATTTATTTTGTTTTTATTATTTTTAAAAAATCACATCAGTGAAAATGGGGTTGAAGTCTGAAGATGATAAAAGACCCAGCAAGCTGGCGATTATGGATGACATTACATACACGCCAAGTAAGTATTTTGTAATATTTTTTTTATTTAAAAAAATAAAAAGAAGTGTTATAACATAATCTTGTTAGATTAAATAAGTAAATAACAATTTAATAGCATTTGAAATCGTTCTTAATCTTTGCGTAGTTAAAATTACGCGTTTTTGTCCATACCGACATTTTTAAACGACAGTAATTACTGATGCCATTTGTAATTATAATTTATAAATATTTAAAAACATTAACAATAAAAGTGATCGCGTGTCTGTCTCAACATTTAATAGTATAATTAATTTTAAATTATCTTGATTAAATACTACTTACATACATAAATAATGAAAAAATAGATTATTAAAAATTGCACAGTTATAGGAGGAATACCCAGGCAATATTTTAATTAAAATTAAATTAAAATATTAGAAAAATTATATTTTTCTCCCATTAAATACCCCCTGTTGATT
The DNA here is from genome assembly GCA_021202915.1 of Heliconius himera. Taxonomy (NCBI): domain Eukaryota; kingdom Metazoa; phylum Arthropoda; class Insecta; order Lepidoptera; family Nymphalidae; genus Heliconius; species Heliconius himera. The sequence goes on along the minus strand of JAJHJA010000183.1, from coordinate 321,149 downwards.
ATTTAAATATTTTTCTTGAATGTTTCATGTTTTTAAAGTTTTGTTTACATTACCTACATTATAATTAAAAAAAAGATAGTACATAGGTACAGTCACGAAAATAATAAAAAAACATATATATTTTGCTATTAATTATATGTTATCAAATATTATAAAATTTCTATCCAGAAAAAATCAGTCCTGTAAATTTCTTATACAAAAAGAGTAATTCCCTATATTTAATGTAATTTATGTTTAGGTTATTAAAAAAATATAACTATTTTGTGTAATTGGCATAATATATGTATACGTAAGTTGTCCTCGAAAATATCTAAATGACTGTTAAACCGTGTCAAAATCCATTAAGGGGATAAAGATATCATAATTAGAGAAATAGGCACCACGAAGATGGGCGATAACAGCAGCTTTATACTATTAACACAAGGTCTATTCGATTTCGCCTTGGCCAAATAGTCAAAAATTTTTGTATATGCCTTTGAAATGAGTTGTAAATTAAATATATATTACTTTTTGTAGCAATCTCTGTACATAATATATACTATGTAGTATTTATTATGCATATATATTATAATGTCCAAGACAACTTGATAATTAAAAGAAAATAGTTGAGTTCCAAATTTGCAAGAAATTATTGTCCTAGATGTTGCTACACATTAGAATTTTAATTAATTCATTAAAATCCAAGCAATAAGCAATGCGTGAAAATGAGTAAGAGAAAAGTTTTTTTTTAAAGTTATAGCTGTAAACTGAGGGCCAGTTTTACCTCTGGCTGATAAAGTCACGGACAGCCTTATCTGCCAGATAATCTATAATTTTTGGTTTCACAGGTCTCGAATAGCAATATCTAGTAAATACACATTTGACACATGCATTTAATTTTTACATACTTATTTGTAATTTAAAAATGTAACAAATCGTATGAATTGTTACTTACTATTATCGTTCATTAATGAGAAAATTATTCTTGAAAATATAAGAAACAGTTATTTTGTGTTTTTCATTCTTTATCTGTAAGATAACATTAAATTATTTAATTACTATCTGAAACTTTATTCGTAGCCGGTAAAACTAACGCTAAATATTATAAATAATCTACCTAGCTAGGAACGGAGTGTCTTTACACTACTCCTCCTGCCTACCCTGCTGTGCGCGGGATTCAGCGTGAAGCTGATATCTCACTTGCACTTTTTATGTATCAACTGAAAAAATTTATAAAAATTAAAAAATATATATTCTAAGCTACCGACCTATATGTATATTCCCAAATTCAATGTATAAATGATTTTGATTTTGATATTTTTCCAACAATACTTCCATGGTCAGCCTGGATGTGCTCCAATGTATCGTACTCACTTGTGTTATGCAAATAAATTTTCATTGACATTTGTTATCAACAATAATGGCTTCCGCAAGGTTGTATACCTTTTATGATAGTAATATTTTAAATTCATAATTATACGCGAACCTATATTTGTTTTATTTTTCAATATTGTTTTTTTTAATTATTACATTTACATCTGTCTTATTTTAGATAGATGTTCTTATTTTAATTAAATAGGTATAACCTATTTTCGATACTACTTTCGATTGAGACTTTAAAAATATGTTTTTTTAATAATACTAGCGACTCCCTCGCGGCTTCACACCGCTTGAACTTCACAGTAATTTACCTCATCTGCATTATTTTCGTTTTCATAATAATAATATCATTTTAAAAATAAAATCTAATGACTATATTGAAAAGTAAAGTTTCAGCCAATTTCAATCAAACAGTTATTTTATACGTAATTTTGTCAAAGCAAAATTCTTGAAAATGATATGACTCTTATTGATATACCGATTGCAATAAAACAAACCCTATACATTAAGGTAAGCTTCCCAGAATAAATAGTAAAAACTTCAATAAAATCGGTTAATTCGTTTCTGTGATTAGCTCGAACAAAAGCACAAGACACAAGATAACGATTTTAAAAATCATTGTTTTTAGTTAAATTAAGTTATTAAGAGTATCCCGCTTATAGGAAGAGGGAACCTAAGGTTAAGATGTTCTGATTCCCGACATTCCGCCCAATTTTCCACCACCTCAACAGTTGTACACCCCAATTTTCTGAATGGCGGCATTCAAAGATGCGTTTGTTAACTTTATTACCTAGTTAGTAAGTTATACCTAGTTAGTTAGTAATTTATAGTCAATATATTAAAAAAAACAACAATATAATATAAAAGTTAATATAATTACACCATTGTTTATACAAATTTAAAAAACATTAAAATTAAAAATTACATAATAACTATGACGTTAATACATATATAACAAGTATTTCAGTTCAAAGCCTTAACAACTGGCTCATAAAATATTCAGTCGTTGATAATAAAACGGGAGCCACAAAGATATATATTTCTATTATATTACTTAAGATAAAAGTCCAGATAAACATTCTTAAAAGTACCACGCCAGTCGTGGCCTAGGGGCACAAGCGTGTGTATGTTAACACAACAGGTTGTGGGTTCGATTCCCACTTGAAGGAAATTAAATATTTAATATTTTCTTCGCTCTGGTGTCGAGACGGAGTGCGGTGATGAGTTCCGCCACTCAACACGCAATGATTTCGGTATTCGGTGGAAAATGGAAAATACGTATCTTAATAGAAACGGAGTGGCTATACATTAGGTTTCCAGGTCCCCTCTGCCTTCCTTGCTATTTATGGGATACTGCTTGAAACAGCATAAACATAATTTATGTAGATTTCGCAAATTATGCAAAAGTTTTAACCAACCATAAGCCATTGAATAGTTTTAATATATCGTTTTTCTTCAGATTCCTTCTGCATTTTGAATGACCATCAGTGATTTCTTGATATTAGATGGTGTGTGTCGAAACCATGACTACTAGTTATATTATTTTGTAGTTTTAAAAGTGAATATATCAAAAGAATGCAAAATCTTCACTGAAACAATCTTATAGTCAGACATTATGTAAACCACAATCACCACAACCACAAAGATTTAAATATGTAATGACTTGGTCAAATTTTATAAAATTCAAAGGCCGATCGATATGCGAGTATTGAAGGGTTAACGATTTACTTAAATATTTTATAAAGTATGAAAACGAGCCTTCACACTTTTCTTGTAAAATTCAATATAAGTAATAATATGTCCGCAAATTTCAACTCTCACAATATAGTAGAAGAGCTAAATTTTTTATATTAAAGATAATAAATTATCCAAATAATAAAAACATAAAAACCAACCTAAAACATTCACTAAAATTATTATATATTATTATCAAATCAAAATTAAAATCAAATCAGCTTTACGTTGGTATCCCGCACATAGCAGGTAGGCAGAGGGAGCCTAGTGTTAAGACACTCCGTTCCCACTTTCCGCCGAATTCTGGAGGCATTGCACACTGAGTGGCGGTACTCAACGCCGCGCTTTGCCATCGACACCAGAGCGAAGAAATTAAAACATAAATGTAAATAAATATTTCACTTCCTCGAGTGGGGATCGAACCCACAACCAGTCGATTTTACAGTCACTTCGTGCCTTTGCGCCACGACCGGCCTCAATATATATTATAATATATTATTATAAGCTATAATAAATTACGAAAAGATGAATACGCAATAAAAATAGTTATTTCACTTATTATGTAAAGTTGTATATAACAAAACATTACAAAACCTATGAAAGAGAATGGAAATGTTTCGTTTTGTAATAAAATACGATGTATAAACAGAAATAATGAGGTATAAACATATCTTTCTACAGTAGAAGTTACTTGTAATTACTTTTAACAGGTAAAAGTAATTAATTGTGATATGAATACTGCATATTAACTCGCGGTTATCAACTTAATTTGGATATTTTTTAAAATGTTTTCCACACTTAGAAAGAAAAATATTTATTTTGAAAACGTACAAAAATTTAAACGTAGCGGGACTCCAACCCTCGCCTCCTGGGAAAACCGATCAGGGGCGCTGACCACTAAGCTATACGTTCTTATCGAGCACGCGTCGATATTTTATTCGCTTGTTACAACTTATTAATGTTGCTAGCAACAGCCTAGACCTGGTCGGTATCCAGAAGGCGTGGGTTCGAGTCCCGCTTCGTTCAAATTTATATGCTTTGTCTAAATAAATATTAATTTGACTAATTTCTATTTACATATTCAAATAATAATAAGTTCTTTGATTTTCACGATTATTACACATTTTAAATGAAACTATTTTAACCGGATTAATCACGTATATTTTAAATTATACATTTTGGATGGTCAGTTGACAGACGAATGCCCACCTCAGTCTACCCGTGACCACGGCCCTACTGCAAAGTTTTCGAAACGTTGGGTTTCCAATATGTATAATTTAAAATATACGCGATAATCCGGTTAAAATAGTTTCATTTAAAATATTTTAAATCAATCAATCAGCTTCACGCTGTATCCCGCACAAAGCAGGGTAGGAAGAGGGCACCTAGTGTCATAAGACACTCCGTTCCCCACTTTCTGGCGAATTCTGAAGGCATTGCGTGTTGAGTGGCAGAACTCAACGCCGCGCTTTTCCTCGACACCACAGCGAAGAAATGCAAAATATAAATTTAGGTAAATATTTCATCTCCTTGAGCGGGGATCGAACCCACAACCAGTCGGTTTTACAGTCACACTTTGCGCCACTGCGCTACGACTGGCCTATTCCTGAAATATTTAAATCGTTTTTTGATTTCAACATATAATAAAATAAATATACCTTAATTTTTATTTTATTGTTATTTACCAAAAGTTGTGATTTCTCATCTATTGTTATATAATATACATATTTTTAAGTTCATACATACATACCTATACAATATTATGTTGCTGTCTGTACCTATTTTAAAAGATATTTCAAGTCCCCACGTGCCCTCGACTTACGAAACAAAAAATTCAAATAAGCTTATCGATATTAACAATTACATCGATAACAGTTACGAAACTAGTCACCTGAGTACGAACTGTTATAGTTTATTTTATTAATTTATGTCAAGGATGCAGTTTAGTTTTTCTAATTGAATATTGGAGTGGTTGACATGATGCAGTTGTCAATTATGCAAGTTTTTGTTATACAGTTTTTCATTTAACTTTAACCAAATAATAGGTGAAGAAATAGTTGGCACGTAAAAATGACACGTATTTTATTTAATTTCAATTCAAAGTTGAGGCTTTCATAGTGGCTTATGCACAAAATCTTATTGTAAACATTTTTTTTTCAGTTTCACGCTGTATCCCACACATAGCTGGATAGGCAAAGGGAACGTAGTGTTAAGATACTTTGTTCCTATTAAGACATTTCCCAAAGAAAATATTAAATATTGCAATTACTCGAGTGGTAATCGAGCCCACAACCACTAACACGATTGTGCCCCTGCGCCACGACTAGCCTCAAAATGACATTGTAAACATGATGGTGTATTCGGACCGCACTCGGTAGAAACATATTTAAATCGTTTTTATTTTGTTGCTCTGGTAGACAAAATGCGGCGTTAAGTTTCGCTACTCAGCAAGCAACGAGGTGAAAAAAAAATATAGATACACGATGAGAACAACTTAAATTTCAGCAGTATTGTTGTCAACTTTATTGACATCAAAAATTATTTTATTCAAAACTATTTACACGTATAGAGGGCTATTTTCTTAAGTAAATATACTAAACGGTATTGTAAAGGCGTCACTGTGGCTTATCAATTTATTTATGTCAAGTTCAGATGTATCTTTCTCGGTCAACGATGGCCAGTTTATAGTTTTGAAATAGATAGCTTTGGTTTTTTTCTTTGACGTTAGAAAATTATTTTGATATCTTCTTCCATTGATGGAGAAGGAACTACTTGGAAAGAGATCGGACGTTTACTGTCAAAACAACTTCTATTAATTTGTTCAAAGATGGCTACCATTTTTTTATATTCACATTTTAAACAAAATATTTTAACTTCTGTTAACATACTCGTACATGAAATTGGTACGGTACATAGGTTGGCAAGTCTGACTCGCACTTGACCGGTTTTTTTAATATATCTATATATATAAAAGGACTTGTTGCTGACTGACTGAGGTAAGACGCACGCAGAGCCGTAACCGCTGATGATAGAAACGTGAAATTTGGGCAGATGTTTATTTTCATATTCTGGACATCCACTAAGAAGGGAATTTGAAAAATTTTAACCCTAAAGGGATGAAATAGGGGTTGAAAGGTTTGTATGGAAAAAAATTTTAATCTGTACCTATTTTTATAAAATTTGAAATTCAGACTCTTAAAAATATTTCATTGAACACGTGTTTCATGGTTTTTTAAGAATTCACCCCCTAAGGGTTCAAATAAGGAGTTGAAAGTTTATATGGAGAAATCTTTAAATTGCATCCGATTTTTATAAAAATTTAAATTCAGACTGTTAAAAATATTTTATTGAACACGTGTTTTCGTGGTTTTTTTAGAATTCACTCCTAATAAGCGGGCGAAGCCGCGCGCGCCCTCTAGTCATTTGATAATGTGGTAGTGACTCTTAGACTGTCAGCGCGATAAATAGATGAGTAATCATAAGAAAAAATAAAATGCGTAAGTATTTTTTGCGCAAATTAAGGCGTTTTCCACTTTGTTTGTCTACTTGAAGTAAGAATTTTAAATCGTCTACAAATAGTGGATCACTTGTCGGTATGTACATATGTATATATATATGTTCCCCTGTACTTTAAGATCGTAATCGATAAAAGTAAATATTATACCAAAACATGCCTATATTTATTTAAGTACATATTACAATCCACGAACTATGTCATATTATGTCAATATAGTTAAGTTTAACAAAGTTTTGTATCTGCAATTTGGTGGAGCAGACAAAGGAAACTCTACTTTTTTTTTTTATTATATATTCATCAAACGACAATACAGATTTATCTATTTTAATCTTTCACTTATATTTCAAGGTCACAGTAAGATAATTTGAGTGGGACTGTTACACAATATTAAATATTTATTAACAATGTATTTTAAAAACCTAAAGGGAAACAAGAGATTTCTATTCCTATTTTAAGTAGATTGAATCAATATTTAAAATACCATAAACGCTTTCCAGGGCAGTACATAAACCTTTATTATTATTTTATCACACTCCATACTTTTTCCCCTTTAAAGGGAACTGGATGTTAAGATAATCTGTTTCCCAGTTTTTGCTCCATTTTAGAGATTTGCTCCAGAGTAGTGAAAATCCACAGCCACTGCTTATTGGACTATGCCATAATTGCCTCACTACGTCACATTATTCACTTTGATTATTATTTCCCGATTATAATCGAATAATATAATAGGAAAATCTACTTTTGGTGTCAAGTTTAATAACTACGATATTGGAAAATTGCTATCCGCCTTATTCAATCATTTACCTTAAATCCATAATTTAAAAAATAATAAAATATTTTAAAATTCAATTCAATGTTATTTTCATAGCTAAACGTTAGAATTATCGGTAAAAAACATAATGGCGTTTAACTATTTTACTAACATTATGAATTCAAGAACGGAAGTCTGCTACACTTATCTACGCTAGTGTACCATGTAATGGTAGACTTAAGCGATTTTGCAATATAATGAAGGCTTGACTAGAGTGTTAAACTATAATACCTAGTGGAATAATAGCAATGTTTTCACTCTAAAAGGTATCAGAGTTCGATTTTCTTTTAGCTAAAATTCAAGAAAATATGGTTTGTTTATGTACTGTCCTAGAAAGCGTTTAATGGTAATTCAAATATTGATTCAATCTACTTAAAATGGAAATAGAAATCTCTTGTTTTCCTTTAGGTCTTTAAAATACATTGTCAATAAACATTTAATACTGTGCAACAGTCTCACTCAAATTATCTTACAGTGACACTTGAAATATAAGTGAAAGATTAAATAGATAAATCTGTACTGTCTGTACTGAATAGAAAAATTCGACAACAATATTATTTTTTTTGTTATTATTTATCTAACATTTTATGTGAAGTGCCGTCTAATTACTTTCTTTATTCTTTGTTTATTTCAAATATTGAAACAATTGGTGAAAGGCGTAAGAGTTCAGTAACTCCATAGCGTGGTTTGTAATTGTTGGCGGTGCAGTCAATAGCCTTATAAATAATCGCTATTTGACGTCTACCTATGATTTATTTTATTTGATTATTTCTAAAATCAAATAACATATTAAAATCGTTTAAAGTAAAAATTTATATAAATTATATGAGGATGCAAGGTTGTCTAATTATACACAATACAGATTACGAGATCAGTTATGGTTTCTCGTGGTGTGGTGTCTCTTCCGATTAGTAAGATAAATTAAAATAATGGATTCCGAAATCGGAGATTTCTCTAAATAGATGTACAGTGGTAAACAATGTATCATTATACTCTTAAGAGCCTTGAAAAATATGACGTGTTGAGATAAAAAAATAAATAAAATATTTTATTCTTTTATGCAGGTATATGTGTACATAATATTTCTTCCTTACTGAAAGACGTAAGGAAGAAGTTGAGAAATTGTTTTACATACAGCCAAAACTAATGGATGTAGATAGATGAAATCTTCCGTATAGATTTCTTTAAAAAAGTGGAGAAGCAGAAAAAGAGAATGGCCAAAAGAAATCTACCTTCTTAATTAAATAGTAGGGTTAAAGAGTCACACATAGCTGAAGTTGTAGACGACAACTTGTTATCAATATTACATATATTATGGTTAAACTATTGCATGAAAGAAAACATATTTTTATTGAGAATCCCTGATTCACTAAGCTGCAAATATTTGTCGTGGTCGATCAGAAATGTAATAATCATGTACAGTACGGTCAACAAGTCGTGGTGTCGTGTCTTGTCTGAAGTTCGCTGCATAGATATCATTTTAGGATTTCTTTTTACTTCTGATTATTTTCATCCAAAGTGAAAAATGCCGAATAGTTCAGAAAAACCAATCTTAGTGACCACGACTCGTTGAACGCACTGTATATTTTTGTTTATAACGTACTTACTTTCGAAGTTATGCAATGATACGGTCTCCGGTACGCGCGGCTCAATCAAGTGTAAATGTTTACAAGGAACATAATGTAATTTTGCACGTGGACGTCTAATTTGTTTGTATACAAATAGAGAACGAAATTATATGTGAAAATGTAAACTGTTTGCTGGTGAGTTTCACTGCTTTGAATAATACACAATATACTATTTATGCGTGTATATTTAAGGCTAGTCGTGGCGCAAGGGCACAAACGTAAGACTGTAGACGAGGTAGGTTGTTCGATTTCCGCTCGAGGAAAAGAAAGAAAGAGATAACACTAGATTCTCAGATTCCGTACGGCATGAAGCTAAAAAAAAATGTGGTAGGTATAAGTATATATCGCGAGTTGTGACTTGAGAAATAACGAATCATAAAATTATGAATACTAAAATTTTAATTTGCATTTAAATATCCTGTTCCAATAAATGTTTTTGTATATCTTATATTTATTACTTGTTTTGACTTGAGAAATTTTGTAACGCGGTATATAAATTTACAATAATCATCTATGGTTTTTTTGAAATTACCAGTTTATTGGTTGAGGCCAGTCGTAGCGCAGGGGCACAAAGTGTGACTGTAAATCGACTGGTTGTGGGTTCGATCCCCACTCGAGGAGATGAAATATTTATTTAAATTTATATTTTTATGTCTTCGCTCTGGTGTCGAGGGGAAAACGCGGCGTTGAGTTATGCCACTCAACACGCAATGCCTCCTGAAATTGGTGGAAAGTGGGGAACGGAGTGTCTTAACACTAGGTCCCATCTGCCCACCCTACTGTGTGAAGAATGCAGCGTGAAGCTAAAAAAAGGAAACTATGATTTTTTTTTATTTACGTTATATACATATAGTGGGGTAGGCAGAGAAAACCTACCGTTACCACATTCCGGTCAGCACTGTCGAAGACATCGCGTGGCGGACCTCAACGCTTTTTTTTATTATTTCTATAATATCATTTTATGCAACTATTGTCGTCAAACCAGTTATCAAAGCACTATTCGGGGAATTCTAGTAGGAAATGCATTCTTTTGAAATAGATATTACATATTATAAAAATATAGATACGATCTTATGTCGCAATCTGATACAACATATATAAATGTTTGATTGACATAATCTCAACATCCTTGAGATACTGTTTCGCAGGAAATGTTGTGTTTTAACATATCGTTGCTCAATTTTTTTTTATCTTGACGCTTTTCTCATGTGTTGCCATGTTGGTAGAGTAACTAGAGACCCCTACAGATAGAGTCACTTTTGTTTTCCTCCACCTTTATTTCAATTTAATTAATATTTCTTTAAAATATGTTTAAAATAAAATTATTTTTCCTTAAAGCTTAAATAAATTTTGGTGGCAGCGGGAATATAATCATTCTAACCGTCAAAAAAAATATTTATTAGGTACCTATATGTTTTTTATTATATATTTTAATTAACTATTTAAATCTTATCTATTTTAAAGACGAATTTTGGATTTTACTTAAGATTTAAAGTTTGCAGCACCAGAGTTCCTCTAAGTGATTCAATGCTTTAAACGAAAATCTTTTCCTAATGCTTGGATAATAAGTATCATGACAGCTGTGATATATGAAATTGGAGTGTCGTTTTGTGGACTGTTTTTCTTTAAAGAAATTTGGTTTTAATTAGAAATGTTTATTATTGATTTCTAGGTATATGAGAAAGTAACAAAAATTTAAGTGGGCAATTTGTATATAGTTAATTAATTAATTAATTGATATAAGCTCTTTAATATTAATGAAGTAATTATGGTTGTATTTTTTTTTAATTATCATCACAGACAGATTCTAGTACCTACTTATTTATAGTCGTTTAGATTTCCCTCTGTAGATTTCGGAACGAGATTTGGTTTGAAAAAAATACTATGATGTATTTTATAAAAAAAATCACATTAATTTATATTTTATAGATTGGTATATATTTGTTGTAAATGATTTGTTAAAAAAGCAACTGTTGAGTTCCTTGCTTCTTAGCAGAACTGCCCTCCATGGCGGCGGTAGTAGTTTCCTGTAGGTCTGATACTATTGACATTTTTATGTAGCTTGACTGACTATTTTAGGAACGTACATCAAATTTCAAACTAACTTTTTTAACCTGTTAGATGCATGATTAAATAATAATACATTTTTTAACAGGTGAATGATATATTAAAACTGTAAGTCATCGTTTTCTATTCATATATCTTCATAATTGAAAAAATCTTTTGTTGGGATATTTATACCTTTATGTAATACATTTATGTAATAAAAAAACAACGATTTTGATTTTTTTATTTGTTTGTCTGAACATTTGTTCACTCTGATTGCAGAAATGGCGTAGCCGATTTAAATGCAGTTTGTGTTATTTCGATCGGCTTATGTCAGTATAAAGAATTACATGCGACAATATTGCTACAAAGTTTAGCTATCAATAAATAATATTGTCTTCAAAATGATAATGTTGTAGATCACGAAAGTAATTCAGATGAGAAAATAAATAATTTTATATAAATGGGCGAAGCCGCGAGCGGGGGTCGAAATTCGAAATAAAAATATTTTGTTGACATATCGATTTCGGCGACTCCGCGTATAGCATAACACAAAACTAGATTTAATCGAATCAATCAAACATAGATTATTAATTTGGTCATTTGTCGCTTCATTCTCATTTGGTGATTTGCAGTTTTATTAATATAATACCAAAATTTGTTAACAATCTTTCTGTATATACATGGATTGTTTTTGTTTATTAACAAGCGAAACCTAAATAATGACGTATTATTGCATTAAAATTATGACTCACTCAAGATGAATGAATTTTTAATATGCTTTCGAATAAAGAAAAACAGTCAAATTTTGTAATAGTACAGGAAAGACTAAATTTTTCGCTATATTTGTACATTGGGATGGTCACTTAAAGTAATTTCAGTTTTTAAATACTCTCGAGATCCAGGCATTCGAAAGTTAAGCGTTTCTCTTGACCTTTGCCTTTTCCAATCCTGTTGAAATGTGATTATATGGTCATAACTTTAACACAAATAACTTTTAATATTCAGGTTTATTATATGACATTTATTGTATTCGAAAGTGTCTGCTCTACTGTCGCAAATGAACGAGAGGCAGCTGTGTAAATAATTATTAGCGAGTCGTTTACTATGATTGGATGAAATGTTGTTTAAATTTTATTTAATATATATTATTTCATAAGGTATTTATATGTTAACTGAGGTGCGACTGCGATTCTCCATGCAAAAATACAATATAATGGGCGAAAGTAAATTTAAAAAAATTTACAAAATAAACATAAAATGAGCCTATCGACTGACTGATCACCCATAATGTCATCAATAAATATTGACAGTATGACAAGATTCTACATCTTTAACTACTGAAGTGATCGCATTTACGACACACATGCCCCTGGGAGACCGGTTAGTATAAAGCATGCACCTGCTTCCTGGCTAACACCAGTTATTAAAAGAACGATCTGTAAACGTGATAGAGCTAAAACTAGAAATAAAAAATATCCTTGCCAAGAAAGCTAGCGCATACAAAAAATGCGAAATATTTGCAACAGAATGTGTAGAGATACTAAACGATAGTCAAAATCTCAGTCAAGTGCAAGTTTGAAGATTCTTAGATTCGTTTGGGGTAGGCAAAACCAAACATACTCATTCAGTGCAATTGAATTTTCATGATGTAAGTATTTTTTACGACATCACTATTAAATTTAAGTCCTTTAACTAAATCTAAAACATTGACATCTCTATCTCCTACTGTCCTACCAGTCTCTACCTCTGAAGTTGAAGTCGAGAAGTGCATCATATCCATATCCATTAAAGCCTTTAGAAATATATCAGCCTTGACGTGATCCGTGTGTTGAAATACCCACCAGTGGTCACCCACGTTAATATTTTCTCAATGACATTTAATGCTTTTCCTGCACAATGGAAGTATGTTTATGACATTCCTTTATCAAAAATCTCCAATCCCACTAGCGTCACCGATTATCGTCCTACATCTATCCTTCCCAACCTATCCAGAGTTATCGAAATCAACTTTACTTTTGGGCTCTCCTCTTACAATCTACTGTGTCCATACCAATTCGGTTTCCGTCCCTTTCACAGTACGGTTAGTGCGCTGCTGAATATCACGTAGGACATTCGGTGTGCTATGGATAACACCAAGCTCTATGTATGCATAGCACTTTAAAGGCCGCCAAATTGTTTCTGCAAGAGATCTTTCATAGAGATAAGTCCACCGTAGTTAATAAAATTTCCAAATGTATTTTTTATTATGTATGAATTTGGTGCAATAAACTTATATAGAATATAATTTATACATAAGGCGACATATTCCTTTACTTCATTACTTTGTATTCGTTGTACTAACCAACAGCCATATAAACATATAAAATAAAAAAATAAAAAAAACATATAAAGTAAATAAAAAAACTTGGATCAAGAATGTTTGCAATTGCACTCTGCACGCGGTTAAGTCAGTCTGTGCAGCCAACCTATCCACCCAGCTTGATTAAATGGTGGGCCACTAGGCTTTCACCTTTTTAAGTTCCTGTATCTTATTTATTTACTTTCTAATCCTCTAAATATTTTTTCGTAACTTTATAAAATAAACATTTTATAACCTGGAATCTTAATTTTACTCTAATTACAAATTAAATTACGATCAGTTTAAAATGTAATATTTCACATTGAAATATTTTTTTATTAATTAATACAACATTTAAGATTAAAACTATTCTACTCAAAATATAAACTATATATTTGGTCATTTCTATGTTAATTTATATAACAACCTACAATCCTAGCTTTATAGCTGTGATACTATAGGACATAAAGGAAGGTTCACATTATATAGTTTCTAGTCACGTATTTATAGCGTTTAATGTGTAATTTTCCAAGCTACACATTAGGCCTTATTAGACAACAACACGTGAAAATATTTTGTACTGTTGGATTTTTGATGATTTACATTCTTTATTAGACTATATTGTTTTTTACAAGGATTGGTCAATCAATAATAAAATAAATGTAACATATTTACCTTTCGGTACGTATACTCGTACATAACTAGTACCTATACGTAGCAAAAGTGCACACTTCATCCGTTTAGATTATTATTATATTATAGCAAAAATGATACAAAATGTTTACATAAATCGTTGCCTTTGTATTATTCTGATGTATAAGATATATAACTGTAAAGTTTCATGTAAATCTGTTGACTACTTTTTTCGTGGAACAGAAATTCTCACAAACTTTGGCATTTACAATATTAGTAGGATTAGTGCACTTAAGAATACACCTAGCAATCTTCTCGCGGCTTCGTCCACTTGAACTTACCGTACATAATTATTTATTTACTAATCTGAATTACTTTCGTGTTCTCTAATAACATCGAAAAATTTAAGCCAATTTTTAATTTTATCGAACAAAATACTTTATATTAACATACCATATATAATAACTGTTGTTTGCCAAAATATAACAGAGGAAACTGCATGAAAATCGGTTTAGCCGTTTCTGAGATAGGCGTGCGCAAGCGCGCAGACAAACTGATAAATTGACAATAAAAATCGTTGTTTTGATATATGACGCCAGAAAAAATAGACTTTCTCATATATCTTTGAATTATGTACAGACAGCGATCAGTTACAATGTAATTATATTCATAGATTTATACTCTATCTTTCTCGATGTCTATATAATATACAGACATATATTTAATTTCACTGGAAATCGAAACTACTTACTTGGCTTAGCTTAGCTTTCGCAGTCACTGACAGCTAGACCAAGAACGTTGAATAATTAATTTTACAATTTACTTTTAGCACGATAAGAATAAAATCAACTACTTAATCGCGCGTGAAGGCTATATTTATTTCAAGAATACGTTTAAATTTATTTATAATCATGGTAATGGAATAAATTTTTGACCTTTAGTGATTGCTTTGAGGCAAGTAAACGCGGCAAGTGTGGTGGTTACTCACTTGAATGAAATCTTTAATATTTTCTTTTCCTCGTTCTAGTGTCGAAATCGACGCAAAGTTCCGTTACTCAACACCCATGCATGATTTTTGAAATTTATTTTTTTAAATATTTTTCATTTAACTAACTCATAAATTTATTCTTTATGAATATATTGCCTTTACTTTACTTTATCTTTGCTTTTGCAGTCACAAGATAAGAAAATTTTACACGTAGCTAGTAAAATTTACTTAAGTTGCAGAACAAATTTATCATCATTATGGGAAACCAGTAGCTATAGAACCTGTTCATTGTGGTTCATTCAACCCGATAATTTGCACGTTGACCTAAAAATTGAGCCTAAATACACCATCACCATCAATAGTTATTTACGAGCTGCACTCTCACCATGTCTGACCTTCTCAGTGAATATTATAATTTTTACTTAACTTAACTTAACTTAGCTTCACGCTTTATCCCTAGCGGGGTAGTCAAAAAGAACAGACTCCGTTTCCCACTTTCAGCCGAATTCTGGAGGTATTGCGTGATGAGTGGCGGAACTAAACGCCGCGGTTTTGCCTCGACTACAGAGCGAAGAAATGACTTTCTCAAGTGGGGATGGAACCCACAACCAGTCGCATTTGCAGTCACACTTTGTGCAACTGCGCTGCCATTGGCCTCATAATTTTTACTTTGGGTCTGAAGTACTGACTGGAGTGTCTCAATGTTGAATTTTTTTATCCTTATTGTAAGGAGAATTGTAAGTTTATTGTAAGTTTTACTATTCAAAATTGCTTGCAAAATAACATACAAAACGTAAATGAGTTGAAATATAAAGTTTTTACTTCATTTATACTTGAAATCGACTTGACTCGGAATTTCCACTCACAAGCAATTATTTTTATAGCCCATAAATGGTTGTGCATCAAATGCAAATATAGGATGTTTCGATATATGTTAATAATTTAATTTATAAAAAAGTTCAATTTGTACGTATTATATTTGTTGTCTTATTTGTCCTATCGACGGTTACGGCTGAATAATGGGCAACGGAATGTTTCAACACTAAGTTCCTTCTATTTATCGTGCTATGGGGGATATAGCAGGATAAATAGAAGCTAAAAAACTCTCATATCTTCCGGGCCATATTCTACAATCTGACATCTGCTGGAGTAAAGAGAACTCATTCATATACATTTTACTCCGTTTCCGCTTAATTGATGATAGAACTCAACCAATTTCCCTAACAGACATTATTCTGGGGAAACCAACAGGAGTAAAATTTTAAATGAAACTATTTTAACCGGATTAATCGCGTATATGTAGTATTTTTATATATTTTTGGAAACCCGACGTTTCGAACACTTTGCAGTAGTCCGTGGTCACGAGTAGAGTAAAATTAATTACAGTATTGTTTTATCTCACTCGTTGCACTTATAACACAACTGCATATGAATATATTTAAATATATTAAAGAATAACGACCCGCTCGCGGCTTCGCCCGTTTGTACAACACAATTATTTATTTTCTCATCTGAATAGGTATGAAACCTATTCAGATGAGAAAATAAATAATTGTTATTTAATAAAATTAAAATATTTAATCATATCAATGTATGGATCCTATTACCCTTAAAATTAAAATATTTAATTTTAAGGGTAATAGGATCCATACATTGATAGCCAACGTTTCAACCAATTCAATAAAACATTTATTTTGTAGCAATATTGTAGCATGCACAACTTTATATGGAAGTAATATTTCTATTTATGAACCAATTGAAATAAAACAAACACTTAATGTAAAAATGCTAGCCAAAATACAATTGTGAAAACCACATTTAAATTTGTTAGGCCTCTGCTAATCTGAGATAAGCGTGAACAAACGCACAAACAAACACAAAAATTGTAAAAAACATTCTTTTGGGTTCTTTTAAACTTATAGCCTTCAGTAACCGTTTTTGCGATTTATCTGACATGTACCGACACCGATCAGTGACGATTTTATTACAAGTATAGATGTTGCAACCAATGATAGGTAACGTATCACGTGTACAGCTTGTGCTAAATGAATACATTTTCCATATAAATAAATATTGTTTAATGAATGCAGTACACACGTAGTCATATGTTTTTAAAACTCAAAATATATATATTTTTGTAATATGTAAGCCAATCATATAGACCGGTTGTGGCGCAGGGGCACAAGCGTGCGACTGGCTAGATTCTAACGCGAAAGGTTATGGTGTTAGATTCTCACCCGAGAAAATGAAATATTTATTATTTCCGTTTATTGCCTCTAATATCAAGGTAAAGCACGGCGTTGAGTTCCGTCACCCAACACGCAATGCCTTCAGAATTCCTCAGATTGACTTACGTTATTGAAGCTTACTTCGAAACGAAAATTGCTAGCAAAATTAGTCAATAATAGAGTTTTATTTTATAAAATATGCTATGTATAGGTTTAATATTACCAAGTTTATCGAAGATAATAAATATTAATAACAAGTTTATCAAGGATTAAATCTGCTGTATTTAACGCTCATTATTTATAATATAAGCACTTTGCGGTCGTTGATTCCATCTTTGTAGGGTATTCCCCGGTTACATATATATGTAAAATACACCAGGTACTTGCTGGGTGACTTTTATAAAAATAACTTAAAGTGTATAATTTATATATCTTTCACATACATTTAAGTAAATTGTAAGCTATGTTTATGTTTATAGTGACAAATCTCAATGTATGCTATATATATAATACCGATATGTTCCTGAGACTACAGGAGGAGAAAGCAGTAGCTTTAGAAATGGTCAAGAAGCCCACAATTAAGCGTCATGTCAATTTATACTTCTATACTTAGTATATAAAGCTGAAGAGTTGGTATGGTTCGACGTGCTAATCTCAAGAACTACTAAAATATATTTTGTGTTGAAAAGTATATTTATCAACAAAGGCTAAAGGAACATTACGTTACAACGACGTGACATCGAAGCCGCAGGTTAAGATAATAGGTAGAATGTGGGCTGAGACCTATAAAGTAATTATGGAGACGTAGGTGATATAGACTTACGCCCGATATTAATAACCTATCTCCAACGTCAATCTTAGATTGTTTCATATATCTATCCAATCTAGAGATTGGATAGACAATCTAAGATTGACGTTGGAGATAGGTTATTAATATTGGGCGTTAGGTGATATATATAGGTGATGCATTAACGCAATTGAAATAAAATGATTAAAATTCATATTTATTTGAATTTGCCAGTCGTGTCGCAGGGGCACTATCTGTGACTGTAAAAACGACTGGTTGTGGATTCGATCTCCACTCGAGGAAATTAAATATTTATTTAAATTTAGGTTTCCTCTGTCTATCTTGGCTGTGAGGGGCCGTTCAAGTATTACGTAAGCAGTTTTTTTGCAATTATTGACCCCCCCCTCCCCTATGTCATCAAAAATAAGCAATCCTCTTACCCCCTCCCCCGATGCTTACGTAAGCATTGGTATATAATTTTTTTAAGGTATTTTTATTGATATTTTATTTGTATCTATGTTACATATATAAAAGGACATGTTCCCACTGCCGCTGATAGTAGAAATGTGAAATTTGGACAGATTTATATTTTCGAATTTTGGAAATCCACTAAGAAGGGAATTTGAAATATTTTAACCCTAAAGGGATGAAATAGGGGTGAAAGTTTGTATGGAAAGCAATTGAAATCAGCACCGAATTTTATAAAAAAAATTAAGTTCAGACTCTTAAAAATATTTCATTGAACACATTTTTCGTGGTTTATTTTAATTCACCCCCTAAAGGTGCAAATAAGAGGTTGAAAGTTTGTATGGAAAAATCCTTAAATCGCCACAGATTTTTATAAAATTTGAAATTTAGACTCTTGACAATGTGCCATTCCCGCTAAATAGATATAATAAACTTGTATATTATATTATAAAACTAATAGTTGTATCGTCTACCATACATACGTCTACCAAATATAGCCATAATATATATAAAAAAATAAATAACTTCTGCTTACGTAATTACTAGCTAGACCCCCCACCCCCCATGTCATCAAAAATAAGCAAATCCAAGACCCCCCCGCCCCCCTACAGTGCTTACGTAATACTTGAACGGCCCCTGAGCGGGATACAGCGTGAAGCTGATTTAATTTAATTTTAATATTTATAGCATTATTATGCAAAAAAACCAGGAAATTATGTTTTTAATATTACACAATTAAAAATCTGATTTAATGATTCATAAATTTCTTTGTTGTCGGTGTAGAAGCGAGGTCGATGTAAGGAAGTTCTTTATAATATCATCCTTGTTGAATAGGGATACAATGACTAACATATAATTTTGAATTTTTCCGGATACACTTGACAAATAATTAATAAGTAAAAAAAATATATTATCTAGGTGTGGTGTAAAAATATTATCTGGATGCCTAGATTATTTACTTTTATTATTTTTTTTTAATAAATTAATTAAAACCAGTCTGTTTTCTAGATTGGCAAAAATAAAAAAAAAAACAAAAAACCTTTTCATCCTTAAAAAAATATTTAAAATTGTAACCTGTTTTAAAAAGTCAACTGATTCATATTTTATTTGCTTAGTGCTTACAACAACTTATAGCAGCCATGTCTAATTATAGATGTAGGTAATGTGGATGCAGTAGGTTGTGTCAGTAACTACGTTTATTATTTTTTAATTCATTTAGTAGGCACTAAATTAATTTATTCATAAGACTCGAACCCACAACATGTCTCGTTTACAGTCGCACGCTTCTGCCCCTGGACGACTGCCTCGATTTTATACGTCACCGGGAAATGTTCGTCGTATTAAAAAACTTTTACTAAGGCGCCATTTTCTTTTAAAAAAGCCGTCTACAACATCAATTAGTTCCTAACATCTGTAAAAACCTATTGGTTATAAAACGAAAAAAGTTTCATTTAAATCTGGTAGTTCCGAAAATGTTCGGATACAAATATATAATAAATTATAAATATATAAAACAATAATATTAGAAATTTAAAAAAAATGGTTGCAGGTAAGATAGCAAATTGTATGGTAGCACCAGTAAAAAGAACGTGGCGTATCGTTCGTTTTAGATGTCACGAAAAATGATAGTGATTTAACAGCATTATTTACATTTATTTATTTAAATATATAATGTTTTTAACGACGTACGGCAGCAGGTGTTTTTTATTAGCTATATTTTTGTATGCCTTTTATTTTTTATCTGCAACATGCTTCAAGTTTTTTTTTAGCTTCACGCTGTATTCCGCAGATAGGAAGGTAGGCAAAGGGAACCTAATAATGTTAAGGCACTCCACCCCACACATCACGTATTGAGTGGGGGAAATAATTAAATGCTACGCTTTTTTTCCTTCTTATTAGAGCAAGATAAAAATAAAGTTACTGGTTTGTAAACTATCAACATACTTCTCGTAGTATTTGCCCAAAGAAAAAGTAAACAGTGAGATTTATTTTATAAAAGCTATTTAAAGCCTCATAAAGATTAATTTGAAATCTTGTAGCATATAAGGAAAAATCCTATCTTGATCTAAGGACGTTTCAAATGGTTATTGCATGTACAAGTCAACAGGAAAATGTTTAAAACATCGCTTTTCATTAATATTCAACTATCGTAGGCGTTTCGCCGGAATTAAGGTAACAATCTTTAGAGTTGAAATTTGTAAATGTATTTTTTTTTTAAATATTCTTAGGTCTTTATAGTTAGTTATTTTAATAACAAAAGCTATTTTTTCCCGACTGCTAAGGAAGGGTTATGTTTTTCGCGCGTATCTTGTATGTATGTATGTAATATTCTTTATTACCTCATATCTCCAAATCCGCTGAACGGATTTACATAATTGAGGTATCCTTAGATTTGTATTAGCAGTCCAAGTATTCTTAGTTAGTTGGCATTAGAAAAAAACAATCATGGCGGCTGTGGGACGCCATTGGACTTAGTGAAAATTATTATTTTGTTTCGAAATACCACAATATGAGTATCAAATTCAAGAGCTCAATACGAGGATTTCAAAAAGGTATATCATGATTATTACCATAATGAATCCTAACAAAAAAGTGAAAAATAAAAAATATTTAAACCTATAAGTAATTCTTTAATTAATAAAATCTTTACCAGGAATCCCGCATAATTCAAAGAGGTTTATTTTAAAATTACTTCATATTAATAGTCTGTTCTAATTTCACGCTGTATTCCGCAAATAGTAGGGTGAGCCAAGAGTTGTTAAGTTTACGTAGTGTTAGGTAAGTTTATCACCAATTTCTGCTTAATTTACGAGACATTGCGTATTGAGTAGCAGAACTCAACGTCACCAAATGTCTTGCTGTCAGACCGAGCGTTTCAATTATGAATATTTATCAGTAATTATACGGGGTTTACAGTCAGACACTGCGCAGCTGCGCCAAGATGGCTCTAATGATAAATATTATTTCTTAAAATTCACCTGTGATATCAGATATTTGCATTTTAAAGGAAATCGCATATTAAATATATGTATATCGATATATTTAATAAAAAATATATGAATAATTTGATTTAAATATGTATGTATGTTTATATGTATATTAGTTAGTTAATATTTATAATATTATTGTGAGAAGCAATCGTGTGTGACTAATTATCACAAGTTCTATTTACATCTCCAGTGATTAGCGATTGATTGTGATAACATCAACATAAATGCAGCTTACGTCGCGTCTTTAATAGATAGAGAAGACTTTAGTCTTCAATAAGAATCAAGAAGAATCAAGTACCCTAACTCAATTTTTTTTGTAACTTCTGATATTTTACTAAGATTCTCTGGTGTTTTCCCACAAATGGCGGGGTCCCTTTAGCAACTGAGACATTTTAATGTAGTTTCCACTAGTAGTGACATGGTGATTCAAGAAGGTTCGTATGTATTATAGTGCATATTGGTGTGGTCGACAAGTAAGCGACAGAAGCCGCGGCCCAAATCTATACATTTTTTATGTATACTTGAATTTCAAGTTAACATAAAAAATAATAATTTTAAATGTATCTGTTAACAAACATTCATCGAAATAACATATTTATTTTATGGAATACTTTTTATAGTCCCACTTATAAGATGAATGTTATATAAACCTGTTCTGCTCAGCCAAAATGCTAAACTTGTCTGACGTCGGTTGTAACATAAGGATAAAGGAGGCAGGATGCATACCTATACGCAATCTCACAACGCAATTTACCTTATGCCCCAAATAAGCTAAGGCTTTTTACATAATTGTCTAATATTATAAATTCGAAAGTAACTCTGTCTGTCTATGACAACATCACGGCCGAACCGCTGGGCTGATTGTGATAAAATTCATATAGAGGTACTTAAGAGTCTTGGGATGAACGTAGGGTACTTTTTTCCTTATTTGTTTTAAATTTTTCTAGGAATTTTGTTTTATTTTAAGGAAAACTCACTGAAAATTCTTGTCCTTTAAAAAACCTATGAAAAAAGTCCGCAACGGCATATATTTATCTCTGAAGATTGAGCCACAATAACCATTTTCTTGGTCCTTGCCCATTCCAAAATAGTCTGGTTCCCACCCTACCCCTCAAAGCTAAAGTCCAGCCCCCTCTCCCCCCCCCCCCCCCAGGAAATATCTATTGATACGCTAATGTTATAAATTCAAAATGACCTAGAGAGAGCTGCGCGGTGTGCGGCGCTTGGTTACGGAATGCCGCATGGCAGACTAAATCGATGTTTGTTTCAATTTTCATACATTTTCGATCTACTATATACTAATGTTTATGTGGTTATTTGCTGTTTGTTATAAATTCACATTTTTGTTTTATTCTCTTCGCTTATTCGGGTAGTGGATTGGTTAGTTTCCTTTAATTTCTTGGTTTAGATTAAGTATTTAGTTTTGTTTTATTCTGGTATTATATTTCGAGTTACTTCTAATTTTGGATCCTTTTAAATATTTATTTTAGATTGATAACATTGATAATGCTGGTTTTGTTTAGATTTTTTCAGTAATTAATATACTATTATTCTACATATGAAATAGTTAGATATTTTTTTTTATATTAAAAATGTTATTACCCTTACTTATATCTACTTATTATACTTAATTGGTTTATTTAAAATATTTGGGTTTATATTTTTTTACTATTCACATTGTAAATTGAAAATAATTTAATAAATATATTAATTAAAATTAAATTAAATTAGCTTCACGCTGTATCCCGCATACAGCAGGGTAGGCTGAGGGAAACTAGTGTTAAGATACTACGTTCCCCACTTTCTGCCGAATTCTGGAGGCATTGCGTTTTGAGTGGCAGAATTCAACGCCGCGCTTTGCCTCGACACCATAGGGAAGAAATGGAAATATAAATTTAAGTAAATATTTCATATCCTCTAATCTAATCATCTAATCAACAACCAATCGGTTTTACAGTCACACTTTGTGACACTGCGCCACGACTGGCCTTGATATATTAATTAAATATTCGTATAGTTCAAGCAGGCGAAACCGCGCGGGTCTGCTATGTAAATGTTTTTGTCAAAGGTTAAAACGGCACCCTCCTACTAAAAATCCGATGTCAGACAGAAGGTCTGTCACCAAACTGTGTCTCATGAACTGTGATAGTTAGTTACACTTGAAATAGTTATAAGAGCAAATACTATTACTACTACTACTATATGGATATTGATAATGACAAGGAACCTTTCCTCGTCTTTTCTCATCTTTAAGTTTTCTCAGTTTATTTCTTTATATAAATAAAGGCGTAGCTAATTTTTAGTTGTAAGAAACTGTTTACAAGGGACGACCGTCACGCATCGTAATGTTTATCGATCACTAAATATTGTTGCAACAAAAAATATCTTTACTTATATAAAATAAGACATTTTTAGGTTAATTTTACTGCTTCATTCACATTTTGTAATTTATTTAGATTTATTTTTACTAATAATTATTAAAAAATAATTATAAAGATAAGTTAAATTAGTTTAGTTTCTACTTTATTGCACACGAATAATAAATAAAAACAAGTATGCAAAGGCGACCCTATTGCTTCAAGCAATCTCTTACAGGCTTTTGCCTTTGATAAAAACAAAGGACTTAAAATATAAAAAGAGAAAAGTGGAGTAAAATGCACATAAAAAAAGAAGATAATACTAAGTAAACATATATAAATAAAAAATTAACAGGTTTTTTTCCATACGTACAATTTAAGAATAGATATGGTAGACGATATAACGTGTATTGCTAGTAATACAGGAATGTAAAGAAAAAACGAAGTGAGCGTACAAAAAGAAAAAAGATTTATTTCTGCATAGCGTGCTCCAAGATTTCTCCTATATTGTTTGGTGAATAGTGAAACTCAACAGTGAACTCACTCAGAGCGGGGAAATAAAAAAAAAAAAATTTAAATATAATTCCACTAAGTAGCGATTGAACCCACAAGCAACTCGTATACGAGTGCAAAGTGTAGGAACAAGCTAGTGCAAAAACAATCTGTTTCCCATTAAAACACTTCCGTTCCCCATTATCCACCAAATTAGTAATAAGTCTCACTATGTCACGGTGACAAATCCTTACCTCTATTATAATAAACTTTTCCATAACTAAGTTACTGACAGACAACGCACAGACAGACAAAACTAAGCGGCGCGGCGTAGAATGGAATTTGGAAGGAAAGTCCTTGGGGTATCATAGGGAAACAATAAGGATATCTAAGGAAACTATAAGGATATATAAGGGGGAATTCCAGAAATTTCAACGGGAACGAGGCACAAAGTCGAAGCGAGAAACTAGTACATATCGTTGTATACATAAAACGCAATGAGCAGTGAAGGTTCATCTAACCCCTTCCATGGTTTTTCAAGCAATGGCGTATCCTACAAGGTTAACGATTAGTTTCGCTCGATTTTAAATTTATATCTATTAATGAATGTAGCTGATTCAATTTTGTTTTTAAGTAATATAATTATATCACACTTACATTTCTTATTACCTACTTGTTTATAAGTTGATTTGCATGTTTAGTTTTCTTGGAATTTATAGAAATGCTCATTTGGCATAATTAATAATTATTTATACAGCAAAATATATTTTAAAACTATTTACATACAATTTTCTATTTCTAAACATGGTAAAGCCTGAATATGATTGTTAGATAAATCTGCTATGATATCTAGGCATATCTACGTATTATATATAAATTGACATTTATTCGTCATTCGTCGTTGTTTTGATGTAATCCACTGTGTCAGTTACATCGGACGCTTCTTTGTCATGTTAAATATGATTTCTTTATCATATTAAATAGATTCAGCTACAGATAAAATCTAATACTAATAAATATGTCTTGAATGATAAATTAAAAAAAATAGAAACCGACTTCTAAATAGTTTTGAACTTATATGCTTAGTGTTAGTAAAGTTTAAAACTATTTTGTTAAACCTAAACAAAACATAATGAAGTTTAAAAATATTAAATTATAATAATAATACTCATATATCTATTTACTATTTTAAATCCGTTTTTTTTGAAGTCACTGTCAACATAGATATATTTAATTTTTTTTATGGCTTTTGTTCGGCTTGCAGTCGTGGTTTTAAAAGATTGCACCCTTACTCCTAATCGTTGAAGAGTACATCATTCTTCTATCATCATCATCAGCTCAGTAATGACGTTAGATGATGACTACAAGAACTAAATATGTGATTATTACAAGAAGAAGATATAAAACACATAGTACAAACCTATAAATTCAAGGGCTTCTTTCGATTACCATGGGTGTCCATAATCAGATTCTGACATACTCGTAGGACCAGTGGAAAAGTGCGAAATTCCAAACAGAAAATAAAAGTTGTTCACAAATGACGGAAAAATCGACGCACAAATATAAAAAATACATAATAACGTAGGCGAAAATTCGGGAAGGTCTTAATAATAGGTTCCCTCCCCCTACTTTGCTAAAGCGGGCAAAAGCGTGAAGTACAAAGAAAATATATATATTTTTAAAATGCTTTCATTTAGTTTATTTATTGTGTCACAACTTGCAACATTTATTTGCTTTTTTGCAATAAAGTAAAGTGGATTGCTCATTTTTCACTGCACAAGTGAAACGTAAACACTTGTTGTATCATAAAGACATTTACTTCTTGTTATTTCCCAGTTGTATCCGTAGTCTTTGCTTGACCTATAGGCTTTAATTGTAGGTTATACCTATATTTTTTTATAGTAAAAGTAAATAATATTATAATAATGTGATTTTTTTATTTAATTGATTATTATTTTTGGGGTTTTTTATTAATAATAAAGTTTCCTTTACTATTTAATTACTGATACGATTCTATTCTAATTGATTGTCGCCGTGTGAAGAATCACCTTGCTGTAAGGGTCACGTGTCTGATCCAATTGGAGAAATATTCATATTTAAATTATCGGTTTTAGACAAAAAATGTTTTTTTTGCTTCACTCTGTACGAATATCTCGTACAGTAGCGGGCACAGGCTGGGGGAACCTGGGAACCTAATGTTAAGAGACTCCGTTTACCATTAAGACACTTCCGTTACCCACTTTCCTCAGAATTCTTGAGGCAGTGCGTAATAATCGGCGGAATTCAATGCCGCGCTTTGCTTCATTACCAGAAGAAGGAAATGAGAAAATATAAAATTTTGTATTGAAATATTAAAAATTGTAATGTGTCACCATGATCTTTTGTATCCACCACGTAACGGAAACCAGTAAAAATATTAAAAAGTTAAATATAGATATTTAACAAGAAGTTTGAGGCCAGTCGTGGCGCAGCGGCACGAAGTATGACTGTAAAACCGACTGGTTGTGGGTTCGATCCCCACTCGAGGAGAAGAAATATTTACTTAAATTTATATTACTATTTCTTCGCTCTGGTGTTGAGGCTAACCGCGGCGTTGAGTTCTGCCACTCATCACGCAATGCCTCCAGAATTCGTCAGAAAGTGGGGAACGAAGTGTCTACGGACACTAGGTTCCCTCTGCCTACCCTGCTGTGTGCCGGATACAGCGTGAAGCTGATTTAATTTAATTTTGATTTTAATAAGAAGTCTAAATTATGACATACAATCATCAGTACCTATCGAAAGGATGAAGATATTAAGGAATCTTCCTACTGGGGTCACACACTCAGTACAAAAGATCTAGAGCGACCACTTAATCTGAATCAGACCACCTAAACGACGTCCCGGGGAAGTGTAAATTGCTTTTATAAATAAACTACTTATGTATATTGTTGTGCCTATTTCTAATATTTTTTTATATATTTAAGCATGATACGTGATACGACATTGGTTGAGACAGTTTAGCAGTATATAATTTTTTTTTCTGCTGTCAGCTTATTTAAGAAACTTGAAATGGATGAAAGCAAAAATTGTATAGCAAACTTTTTTTTAATAATTTAAATTAAATTATCTACAGTTATACACTTTCCAACTATATCACAATATTATTTTTAAAAAATATTTTAATTTACATATTAAAAATATACACAGTCGAATTGATATACTTCTGTATTTCGAAGTTGGTTAAGAAAGAATTAATCTTTTTCAAAACGAAAAACTCGATAACATAAAATGGTATCTATATATTTTTAAATTAAGAATAAAATAAATCAGCTTCACGCTGTATCCCGCACACAGCAGGGTAGGCAGAGGGAACCAAGTGTTAAGACACTCTGTTCCCCACTTTCTGCCGAATATTGGAGGCATTGCGTGTTGAGTGGCAGAACTCAACGCCGCGCTTAACCTCGACACCAGAGCGATGAAATGGAAATATAAATTTAAGTAAATATTTCAACTCCTCGAGTGGGGATCGAACCCACAACCAGTCGGTTTTACAGTCAGACCTCGTGCCACTGCGCTACGACTGGCCTCTTAAATTAAGAATCAATTGAAAATTTTCCAGAAACTGATACAATAGCTTTAAAACGACTTGACCTGTATTTGTTTTATACAATATGTTATGACAACTCTGTCATGTTAACCTATTATATACAATGACGTAAATTTTTATTTATTCAAATGTTTTCAATGCTTTTTGTTTTTATTTTCAGGTAAGTTTACCTTTACAAGGGTAGAAAGCACCAAATACATCTCTGTCAGACCTGATATGTAAGTCTTATGATTAGTGTATATTAGATAAAGAAACTACTTATATTGGCATTACGCAGATTCACCATGTGGGTGCCAGGCCTATCGTATTGTAGGGTAAAGAGCTCAGAACTCATTTTTACCACTCGAAGAACTCGAACCCACTGTTCTCTTCTTAGTTTACGGGGTACCGAGTGTGCCAGTTGAGCCTTAATCACTTCACCAATATCAAGTTGTGTGGAGAAAACGCGAAAAAGATTAAACGGTAAAAAGATATAATGTTACATAATAGGAGAATGCATATTTAATAGACATAAAGCTAAGATACTGCTTTCAACTATGAAATAAAAAAAAATATTATAAATAATATTTTACATTACATTTTTTTAGGCCAGTCGTGGCGCAGCGGCACGAGGTGTGTCTGTAAAACCGACAGGTTGTGGGTTCGATCCCCACTCGAGGAGATGAAATATTTAGTTAAATTTATATTTCCATTTCCTCGCTCTGATGTCGAGGTTAAGCGCGGCGTTGAGTTCTCCCACACAATACGCAATGCCTCCAGAATTCGGCAGAAAGTGGGGAACGGAGTGTCTTAACATTAGGTTCCTTCTGCCTACCCTGCTGTGTGCGGAATACAGCGTGAAGCTAAATTTTTTTTCATATTTTATAAGTAGAACCCCACTCCTGTCGTGCTTACAGGCGGAACTGTGATATCGACATGGCCATAATTAGAACTAATAATATTATTACTGTATACATACATACTCGTACATATTACATGCACATTTTCTCGACTTGCCTTATCAGCTACCTACCTTAGTCGGGTCGCGCTTAAATATTGTTTTACTTTTATTATTCTAAGCAAGTCATATGTTAAACATTCGTGTTCCTCGTTTCGATAAGGTTTTTCTATAATGTTTCACGGTTTCATACATTATATCTTTTCGCTTTTAAACTAAATATTACGTTTGAGCGATATATTTAACGTATTCTTATTTAAATTTGTGATTCAAAAATGTGTCTCTGTCGTATTTTTATTTTTAGTATATTTTTTCCTTATACTTATGCACTAAACGAGAAATTCCGGTCTTTCCGTCGAATTCTCGAGGAATTGTGTATTGAATGGCGGAACTCAACGCTGCGCTATGCCGCGATAGCATAGCGAGGAAATGAAAATGTTAAATATTAAATTCTTCCGAGTTTTAATCGAACCTACAAACATAGCGTTTAAAGACGCACGCTTGTGCCCCAAAGCTAAACCCTTGTGCTCAAAGTAATAAATAATAGTAAAATTTTGATAATACTTTGTAGTTTTAATAACTAAAGTTTATGTAACAAATACTTGATCTATATTTACTTAATGTTCAACATTATATTATTATTTCACTATCAAAAAGTTTTTTGTTTTTCTTTTTTTACCATAATAGTAAGTAAAAAACTAAACCTAAATAGAATTACAATAGCTTACTATTTTTTGCCGTTCTTGTGTCTAGGTTATTTTTTGATGCACTCTGTAACGTAAGAAATAAAAGACTGATAGGGTACTCTATATTTAGGAGTTTCGAACCGAGTTGAGATAGCCGAGATGGAGGACGTCGTGGCGCAGTGGTACAGGGTGTGACTGTAAACGCGACAGCTGTAAGTCCGATTCCCACTCTGAGCTCCGGTAACAAAACAAAGCGCGGCGGTGAGTTCCGCCACTTACCACGCAATATTTCGAAAATGCAACAAGAGATGCCAAATGAAAGAGTGAAAAAATGAGATGCTATTTGCTATTTATTTTTAATTGAGCTAGTTAAGTTAAATACAGCTCTGATAGACGTACAATGATTATATTGTTAGCAATCTCGTGTAAAACAGTGTAGATATACGTGACAAAAGACTATAAAAGCAATGGAATGGTGTCAATCGGAGGCAGTTGCTTGTAGGTAACGGCCCTTATAGGAAGGAAACTCGTGTGTGTAAAGTATTGTTATAGAATCTCTTTCCGAATAATTTAGAAAAATATAGATAATGTATTTTAATTTTAGAGTTCCGTACCTTTTAAGGACCTGACAAGCGCGAGTCGGGCTAGCCCACCGATGCTTCCGTAAAAAAATTGGAGATCCCTGAAATTCAGGATTTGCTTGGAATAAGCCCTTTCATTTGATACCTCACTTAAACTAACTGCCTTAATACCAAATATTGTCCCTCTTTTAAGGTTTTTATTTTTTAGGATTTAACCACAAATGTATAGTTTTAATTTTTTTCCTAAACTAGTACTACCTGTAGATACTAGGTGCCAAATTTCATAATTCTAGGTTAACTGGAAGTACCCTATTAATTTTGATTCATTTTGTAGTGTTGAAATACGCGTATTTTACTATTTAAGGCCTTAATTTTTTGGGATTTAACCACAAATGTGTAGTATTCATATTTTTTCCTGAACTAGTGCTATCTGTAGATGCTGACTGCCAAATTTCATAATTCTAGGTTAACCGGAAGTACCCTATTAATTTTGATTTCTTTTATAGTGTCACAATGCGCGTAATCTAATATGACCTACATATGACTCTACGTTACGACCTAATAATACTAGGAATTAAATTATACAATAATTTAATCTAATTTGTGAGAAAACAATACGAATGAGCATTTATCTTAAAATAATATGGCCTTAAGTTATTTTGAAAGAATCGCGTGCTACCATCGCATGTTAGAACATTTAAGCTCCTGTATTATTAGGCCAAATGAAAAATTTTAGCCACAGCTAACATTTAGAAATGTAACTATTATTTAATTATATTATATTATATTGTTGGGAACAGAGTGTCTTAACACTAGGTTTCCTCTGCCAACTGTGCTGTGTGCGAGTTTTTTATTTTATATTGAAAAAAAAATATATATATATATACAGGGTGGAAGAGGCAGCGCTCCATTTACGGAAACAGCATATAGGGTAAAATATTTCAAACCTATACCTAAAGAAATTAATCAAGATGCCTCAACAGTTTGGACGTAGGATTTTTTTTTCATTTCACGATTTTCATCCATACCTGTATTTCGTGTGACGCGATTACGTATAGATCCCAATAACATAAACACTTACTACTACAAAAATACTACTAAAGGTTAAACAACTTTGAACTTTATCGCCAATACATACGACTCGATTTCGAAATGAGGCGTGTGCGGCGGTGTTCCTTTGATAGGTTTATGTGTGCGTGCGTCATCCTTACAAATGGCGTTTTGTTTTAAAATTACAATTTTATTATTTATTTTGCTTGAAAAAAAAACTTTTTCACTTTTGGGAATTTATTTTTTTCTGAATTATATTAAGCTTTTATAGAGTAGTTAAAACTGTGGTTTCATTTAATGTGGTGCTGACACTTCCACCCTGTATATTGAAATATTTTTTTTATTTAAACAAAGACTCATACCGATACTTGCATAATGATATTCATGTTGTTTATGCCATCGTAGTGCAATTGGGAACATAAGGAAAAGTCTTATGAAATTTAGCCTTTATATGAACAAGGAAAATTCTTTAAAAAAAATAGATTTTTTATATTTATTTTAAACTAAGCTTTAGAGACAACGTGCGTCGTTAAATTACGCCAACCACCACTAAATACGATACTTTTAATGGGCGATATTCGACATGATAGCGCACCCTGCACGACCAGCAAAAGTCCAGGCCCGGTCATGAAATCCCTGCAACAAGCATTATAATTTAAATTACATTAAAAGGTATTAAATAATAGTTTATAAATGTTTGTTTAAATATTTGACATGAATCAGTAAATATACGTAAGCATATTTGTTAAACTGGATTGTATATTGAATTCTTTATATGGAAAAAATAACGTTTTAACTGTATAACATAACAATACTTCCGTAAAAATACCAATGACCGTGACATTACAGAGAATAATTTTACATATTATATAAATATGTATTATGTGTGTTGTTTTTCGAAATATTCCATAAAAATACTGAAGAGTGCTACAATATCGTTCTCCACGTTCCGCCCATACTAGTAGAGATATTATGTGAAATTACTTCTAACTAAAAAGAATATTTATTATTAGTTCCAGTTATATACTGTGATCTCAAAAATGTTTTGACATATTTTGTTGAAACACTTCACGCTGTATCTCGCACACGGCAGGGTAGGCAGAGGGAACCTTGTGTTAAGACACTCCGTTCCCCACTTTCCGCTGAGTTCTGGAGGCATTGCGTGTTGAGTGGCGGAACTCAACGCCGCGCCTAGACACCAGAGCGAAGAAATGAAAATATAAATGTAAATAAATACTTATTTCATTTCCTCGAGTGGGGATCGAACCCACAACCAGTGTACTTTACAGTCGTACTTTGTGCCCCTTCACCACGACTGGCCTCACCAGTGAAGCTGATTTATTTATTTTTTTTATTAATTTTTTTTTATTTTAATTTTGTTGAAACGCGTACTAAATGACCATAGATAATAAAAATCGAATTACAATATAACTAAAAATAATAATTTCTGATTTTGATAAGATAAGTTTTAATAAATTTATATTTATTGAAATTCAAAGTTTTATTGCGGGGTAGTATGTGTACTTGGGCTAGTAGGCTAGTATAACCATAGGTTTAAGATTTGATTTAGCATACGTATCGCATTTTTGCATACAATTTTATAAAATAATACAATATAATGAGCTCGGTTTCATTTATTTTAACGATTATAATTTCTCAAATAATTGTTTGAGAAAAGTATGTCGCATGTTATGGATCACTAACCTTATTTAATCTAGCACAATTCTTTGTTTCTCTGAAAGATATTAACTCGTAAATGTCAACTGTCCCACTTTAATTTTATTGTTTTTTTTTTACCTACAGTACTTTTATAAAATGTTCTGATTAAACCAGTATTTACCTGCCAATGATATAAAATTTTATCCTTATGTTAAAGCAACTTACAATAAAAGAAATAAATAAATGATTCGATTTTTCACCTCGTGCCTGTAAGTGCCATAAAGCATTTGGCTTTATTCTAACACATTTGAATTTATTTGAATTCCACTAAATTGTTAGCGTACTCGTGTAAAAGAGGGTAGATTTAGGTGAAAATAACTATAA
Source organism: Heliconius himera (assembly GCA_021202915.1). Taxonomy (NCBI): domain Eukaryota; kingdom Metazoa; phylum Arthropoda; class Insecta; order Lepidoptera; family Nymphalidae; genus Heliconius; species Heliconius himera. The sequence goes on along the minus strand of JAJHJA010000183.1, from coordinate 287,884 downwards.
AAGCAGTGGAATTGTGTCAATCGGGGGCAGGATCAGCCTGACTGCCATCTGCTAAGAAATCAACTCATCATCACTCAATCAGAAGAAGACGACGACGAGAGGACCGAAGCAAGCTCACCCGAACCCAGAAGACCACGCCAGGAAATTCCGCCCTTATTTGTGGACAAATAAGGAGGAATTCCGCCCGCACTGGCCTGTGCGGAGGGGACTCCACTTCCCCCTGGATCGCCCGGCCCCGAACCAGGATGGGCCGTCGGGTTGTGAGGGCAGTCACCGAGGACCACCGCCGCCCGCGCTCATAGGAATGAGCAGCCACCAGCCGCCGCGTGCAGGGACACAAGCGTCCCCTGCCGCGGCCGCAGCCACCACCGCATCCAGCGGCACCCGGCCCCCGCGCTCCGCTGCGCTGTACGGAGTTCCCGTGCAGGCAATGGACCAGGGGACGACGTCGAGGGAGCCCCCTCTCTCCGCGGCGCAACCTGGCGCGCCGCGCTACGCGGGATCGACGCCCGCAGCTGCCGCCTCGCCTTCACCAGGCCAGGCACCCAGGGCCTCACGCAGCGCCCACCGACACCCGGAGTCGCAGAAGCGCTCCCCCTCCGCGCCCTCCAGGGTGCAGGAAGACCTTTTGTCCCCGCAGTCCTCACTGGACAGGGACATGATCGTCGTGGCAGAGCTGCAACGTAAAGGAGTGCTCAGCCAAGAACTGATGGAACACATGGCCATGTTCCTTAACGATCGGGCTCGAGCGCTGGACTCGGCACAGTCGCAGCCCACCGAGTGCCAGACCCCGATACGCCGTCAGCGAACTGAAGAGTCCGAAGCCCCTGGCGAAAGAAAGCGCCACTGTCCGGTCACCATTCAAACCAGCCGACCAGAATCAAGAAGACGCCGAGAGAAAGACGGAGTCGGCAAAGACATGCCCCTCCTCGTTCCATCAACCACTGAAGCTGCCGCCACAATTAGTACGGACCAGGCGCCGAGTACTGTACTCGCTGCAGCCACGACATCAAGCACCACGTTCGCCAACGCGCTCCGGGCACCTGGCCCGAATCGTGCAGCTGCTTCCGCTCAAGCCCTCCCAGTGTCAGGGCATACCAGCACCACACCAGCACCAATACCAGCAACAACACCTGCACCAAAACCTCGTTTCCCTCCCCTCATAGTGGAGGTTCTTCCCGACTGGGCGTTACATTTCAAAACGCTAAGGGACAAACTGGGCCACGCGCCTAATGCGCGCCCGTTTGGAAGAGGCGTGAAATTCACACCGGGTTCGGAGGAAGAATACCGTATAATCCAGCGGTATCTCTCCGAGCTCGAGAAGACTGTTGCCATCTCCTGGTTCACGTACGCATTACCGTCGGAAATGAGCAGGAAGGTGGCCATTAGAGGATTACCCGCAACGACCGCACCAGAAGACATCACCGAGGCGCTGGCTCAGCTGGGATACCAGGCAGAATATGTGCGCCCTATTAAAGCAAGGATGGGAAGACCGGGTTGCATCTTCTTCGCCATTCTTGCTAACACTCCGGATCTTGTGCCTGGCATCTACAGGGTGAACGAGCTGCTATACATGCCAGGCATAAAAATAGAGGCTTGGAGAAGCAAAAGGGGCCCGGCACAGTGCCATCGTTGCCAAGCCTTTCGCCACTCTAGCCATGGGTGCCATCGGCGCTTGGCTTGCGTGCGGTGCGGCGAAGAGCACCCTGCACGTGACTGCCCACGGCCCCTGGAGGTTCCTGCCACATGCATCAATTGCGGGGGGGCACACCCCGCAAACCACTCAGCATGCCCGCAATATAGAAAAGAATTGCGTAACAAGAGGGCTGGCACCGTCGCCCTGACTCAGCTGGCACCAGAGCGGCCTTCCAGGACCTCCATTCCTTTGGAACAAAACATGGTCGCCACAGACACTCAGGCGAATTCACTGATGGCACCGGCGAACCCACCTACTGAGAGAGGAAGCCACAGAAACAAGAAAAGAGGAGGCAAAAGAAGCAGACAAATGAAAGTGAGGCAGGAGGATGCCCGCTCCGCTCCAGCAACAGCGCAGCAGCCCGCTCCCATTGCAGCCCGACCTCCAGTACCTACACCTACAACGCTCCCGGCCCACACCCAAAGGCCTGCACACATAGCCATTGACAGGGCTATTGACACCCTGAAGGTAGTCCTTATTGCCATTAGGGAAGGTCAAGACCCAGTCCAGGCTGTGCTAAATGGGATGATGAGCCTCATTCAAGATGCCTGATGAACTTCGCGCCATCTACTGGAACGCCGCGGGGTTGCGAGGGAAGACTCATTTCCTTCGCCTTCTTCTCCGCCAGCAACGGGTGGATGTTGCAGCTATATGCGAAACTCATCTCTCCCCCTCTGACTCCATCAACCTACCTGGGTACCACATACTGCGGCTAGATGCCCCTCCGGATAACTCATGGAGAGGCCTTCTAGTGGCAGTAAGAAGATCTATTGTGCATCAACCGACACCGGACACCAACACCAAATCGTTCCAGTCCCTGGGGACGGAAATCCATTTCGGGGGCGAGACACTTCGCTTATTTGCCATCTACCGCCCCCCAGCATCATCCCTCAACGTCAGCGAAGTCCGAGGGATCTTGGACAGCGCCACACCCACGATGGCTGCAGGTGACTGGAACGCCAAGCACCCAGCATGGAGATGTCACACAATATGCCAAAATGGACGCCGCCTATTCGAGGACGCCGATCGGCATGGGTATGCGGTGGAGGGCCCAGATGAGCCTACCCACTTCTCCTATACTAGTACCCATCTTCCGAGCACAATAGATCTCGTAGTCCATAGGGGAATGGACAACCATGGACTCACCCTGGAGACGCTGCCTGATGCCTACGGTTCCGACCACCTTCCAGTGCTGGTGACGGCACTAGGGAAGCTGACCGCGGCGAGAAGACCACAGCATGGAGGCCTGATACATTGGCCGCGATTTGAAGCCCTCGTGCATAACAAAATTCCCTTGCGCGCCGAGCCTCTTGACAGCCCCTCTAGCATCGACCGGCTGGAGGAAAAGATCACTAGCACCATTCGGGATGCCATCAGTGAAGCCACTGCCCCACGTAAGCTGAGGATTCTTCCTCCCATCCCCAAACGGCTCTTCGATCTCATCGCGAGGAAGAGAAAGACACGAGAGGAGTGGCAGAGAACCCGCGAGCCAGCGACAAAGACCAAGCTGAACACCTACATAGAGCGCATCCGCGCGGAGCTTGAGTCCGCGGCTGCGGAGAGTTGGGAGAAGCGCATCGAAGAGGCAAGCGAGGACCAACCGTCGCTTAACAAGCTTTGCCGCCTCGTTACAAAGAAAGCCCCACCGGTGAGACCCCTACTGCACCCGGATGGCACACTGTGCTTTGACTCCCAGGGTAGAGCGGAAATTCTGGCCGTACACCTGGAAAGCCAGTTTCTACCCAACCCCAGCCAACGTGTAGAAGCCCACAACACCTTAGAAGCAGAAGTCCAGGAAAAAATCCGAAGTCCGCCCGATCCAGATCAGCCACCTCCATTCTTCTCCCCGTCGAGCGTGAAGAAGGCTATCTCTTCACTCAAGCCTAAGAAAGCCCCGGGAAGAGACACTGTGACCAACGCGGCTCTACGTCACCTGCCCAACAGAGCAATCGCAGCACTCACTAGACTGCTTAATGCCATCCTCCGCCTGGGATACTTCCCCCAGGCGTGGAAGGAGGGTCTAGTGATAATGCTGCCCAAACCAGGGAAAAATCCTCGCCTTCCTGAGAGCTACCGACCAATCACCCTCCTAAGTGCTACATCCAAACTGTTCGAAAAGCTACTGCTCCCACTTCTCCAAGCGCATCTACAACCGCGCCCCGAACAGTTTGGTTTTCGGAGCGAGCATTCCACGACCCTGCAAGTCACCCGAGTGCTTCATTATGCATCAGCCGCGGCCAATAGAAAGGAAGTTGCAGCAGTGGCCTTCCTAGACGTCGCGAAGGCCTTCGACCGCGTATGGCACCCAGGATTGCTACACAAGATCCTTCAAGCTGGCGTCCCTCACCACCTTGCGCGAATCCTGTCCGAATTTCTCCACGGCAGGAGTTTCCGCGTGAGGGTTGATGATGCCATCTCCAGCAATCATCCAAGCCTCGCCGGTGTTCCCCAGGGTAGCATACTGTCACCAACGCTGTACACAACCTACACGGACGACATCCCAGTGGGCCAGGACACAATGTTGGCCCTCTACGCGGACGACATCGCGCTCCTGACCAAGTCACTAAACCCAAAGCACGCCGCTAAGAAACTTCAGCGCTCTCTGGACCTTCTACCGGACTGGTTGGCGGAGTGGAGGCTGGCTCTTAACGTGGCGAAGACTCAAGCACTCGTGTTTGGGGGTCACAGAAGGAACCCTCCTCCGCTGACACTCTTTGGAACGGAGGTGCCATGGAAGAACAACGCAACTTACCTGGGTGTCGTCATCGACAGGCGACTGACAATGACCGCCCAGGTGAAAAAAGCAAAGAATGCAGCTAGAGCCGCGCTGAATATGCTGCGGCCAGTCCTCAGATCTCGCCTCCCACTGCGCACAAAGCTGGCCATATATAAAACCTACGTCAGGCCACACCTGACGTACGCTGCTCCGGCCTGGTTTGCCCTTGCCAGTCCGCGCCAACGCCTGATGCTACAACAAGTGCAGAACGTCGCCCTGAGGCGTATCGTCAAGGCGCCATGGTACGTGAGGAACGCGACAATCAAGCGGGACCTCCGTGCCGAAGATATCAACGAGCACGTCCTCTCCGTCGCAGCCAGGATGTACAGTCGAGCTGACGCCTCGGTGCACTCTCACATCCGGAACATCGCCCCGTGGCACACACGCCCACCAGACGCAGCTAGAAGACGTCTCCCTAGGGACATCCTCCTCCCCACATCCGACTCCTGAGCTGCTGCCATGGTCGCTGGTCGCCTAAGCTGGGCCTCTCCTGGGCAACCAGGGGTCTCACCCGGCTGGGCTGACCGCCCAGGCAGCATACAGCTCCTCCTACCCCGCTCCTCTTTCCCCCAGTCCCAATGGACTCAATCACAGGGCTTTGGCCCACCCCAATGACGCGCCCATAGCCATGGGCGGTGAAAGACCACCACGGTCAGAGGGCTCAGCCCTGGAACCGTCTCCCCTCTCCCTCTGCGGGGGGCTGAGAGAAGATTACATGATGATGAATCGGGGGCAGTTGCTTGTAAGTGACGGCCCCTGTTGGAAGGAAACTAGTGTGAAGTATTGTTAGTAGGTGATACATATCACTTATTGCAATTACATAGTATCTCTTTCAAAATAGCTTAGAATCATATAGACGTTGTGTGTTTTTAACGTGTTTGTTTAAAAACGTTACCCGCTTCCGATTTTTAACAAAATGTTTTTTAAATATTTACTGACCTTTTGTAGGATTCCGTACCTCAAAAAAAAGGAACTTTTTGTAAGGAGGAAATCAGCTTCACGCTGAGAACTTTTCTAAAGGAAGAACCTTTGTGAAAATATTGAATATTTCGCCCGCAAACTTAGATTGTCAGCTATTATAAGTTACATTCCGGAAGTACGGAACCTTCGATAAGTCAGACTGTCTCTTACAGTTTTTTTTTCTCTATTAAGTATGTTAAATCAAAATGTTTTCAATTAGTGGCCATTTTAAGATTTGAGAGAGTAGTGTATACTAAATACCTATATTAAGATTTTATTGCACAGAAAAAATAAAAAAAAATACCATTTTTCCATAAGATGACGAACATCACATAAGTATAGTAACATAAGTTGTTTATCATATTGTATTATGCATTATTTCTAACGTGCGGGCGTGACGATTTTCATTAGGTGAATGCCCCGCTCAATTCATCATACTATACATTCTATACATAGAAAAAAAAAGGACTTATGTATGTATGTATGTGTAATTTTAATACATAATATATAACTCTCTTAATAATAAGTGAACAAACAATGTAGTATATACGAGGCTGACGTGACGTAGTGAACGGAGTGTTTTATTTTTAATACAAGGCTCTACCCACTCTACTAAGCTTGAACAAAAAAATATATATATACTAAAAATATCCAATATATATAAATATCCAATATATATAGTAGCTAGTAGATAATTTAAGTATTTAGACTAATTTAATCCTTAACCGCTATTCGCGAGAACTGAACTCCTTCGAGTAACTAGGTCGAGGTATTGTTACGCGAGAGTCCCGTTTCCTATTGTTATTACGAGTGAGCAGTACTAGTGTTATACCTGTTGCCGGCAGCTATAACACGGGTTAATCTGAATCAAAAGCGATTGTTGCAGTTTCAATTTGTATATTAAAAAATATACGTCTACTATAAAGTCGTTGTGACTCGTCGCCCATCTTCCCATTTCCTTGTTAAGTAAATAAACACGCAATATCTCGAAAATTGCTTGGAAAATGGCTTTCTCCGTCTATTTTGCTTTTACATATTTGCGTTACATTTTTTGTAAAGTTTGGAATACAGCGTGAATATATATACGACTACGTTAAAGGAATATTTTAGCACGCACAATTGGAATGTCATGTTGGAACGGGTTTAAGTAGACACTAGTAGGTACAGAATGCTATAATAAATAGAAATAAAATAATGGAATAAAAGAGGACGAAGCAAGAATAGAATTAATATTGACAAGTTTAACTTCGGATACTGATGAAAGATTGCTACAATAATCAGAATCTATTTACACAAAATTTAAGTATGAAAGTAACGTTATGCAAACATAGCTATAACTAATTATAAAACGTTAAAACACTGTATTGAGATATACAATCTATCAACCCAGATGAAACCCACGACCTCTTAGATCGTATTTCTTTGTCATTTAGAAACATTATACTGCGCCATTAGTTACATATCATACATGCTCATCGTGTTGATATTGAATATTTCTGTTCGGAAAACCCACCACCTTCATATGTATTGTAATCTGAGAAAAAACAATTATTTAGTTTATGGGAAATTCTGGATTAAGAAATTACAACGTTACATAACAACATTCAACGGAATAAATTGAATGAGTATTTTTTTTTTTCAATATTATCTATTCAAAGATCTAAGACAAATAATGATTTTTTTAATTTGTATATTAAACTAGTACACTGCGCGCGCTGCTGCGCCACCAAATAAAATAAATTTGAAGGAAAAACATTACACAAATCTCTCTCATGCACTATAACTTTGCTAAAGATCATCTTCCAATTGGACCACAATGTAGGGCCATTGATTTTTAGGGTCCTGTACTTCAAAAGGTAAAAACGAAGGCTTTATAGGTTCACTTTGTTGGCCGTCTGTCCGTCTGTCAAGATCATTTACATATTATATAGTTCCCTTTAAGCACAGAAAAATATCAAATCAACGCAATTAAAAGATACGAGCATTTACGTTTCCATTTTGTTCACTTCTCGTTGACCTACATTTATGAAATTTGACACGAAATAAGAACTTACAATACAAATAAAGGTAAAAATCCAAAAATTACAATTTGTGGGTATTTCATAGAAAAAAATCATTACAAACTTATATTTGTAGTTCGTTTCATACAAAACGAGGCATATGCACTCATTTTTTTGGAAACTTAAGTTTCTCAACTTTCACAAGTACTTTCCGCTGCCTACAATCCAGAAATTGGTACGGAAGCCTCGGTGGGCGAGTCCAATTCGCACTTAACCGGTTTTTTTCTTTTTTAATATGAATGCTACCAACATATACAAAAAGTAAACCACATCCTAAAAAGAATCCCGATGGTATCTAGGTGTGGGCTCTGCACAATTACCTGCATCCGGTATAATGAGTCGAAGCTTGTTATTCAATGATACTGTATCACGTTGCATCTGTCCCACCTTTAGTACCTACTTGCTTTGTCACACAAATAAGCATATGATATAAGTGATGTTAGTTGGTAGTTTCATAGATTCTCATACTATGCTTGTTCTTTTCCTTTTTTTAACTTCACGCTGCATAGCTGGGTAAACAGAGGGAACCTAGTGCTAAGACACTCCGTTCTCTAATTTCCGGTAAATTCTAAAGGCATTGCGTGTTGAGTGGCGAAATTCAACGCTGCGTTTAGCCTCGACACCAGAGCGAAGAAATGATAATATTAAATATTTCAATTTTCTTTCTTAAGTGTGGGATAATACTTTAAAAATATGAAATATTTCATTTCCTCGAGTGGGGATCGAACACACAACTTGTCGCGTTCACAGTACACGCTTGTGTCTCTGCGCTACGATTGGCCTCAATGTATATATTTGCTTGAATGTAGATATTTTCAATAAAAATTCTAATAATAAATTGCTCTTTTTTTCGGCTTATTTACTTTTTTCATATTCGCCATTAATCCCCCAATATCGTCCTCACTTCTTAGCCAATGTCGATTTCATCGTCTTTAGTTCAGTTCAGTTTTTAGTTTATGGCGTTTCGAGCGTGCCAGTTGAGCACAAATCACTTAAATCACGTAGGAAATTGTCCGGTAAAAAGAATATAATATTACACAATAGGAGAATGCATATCAAAAAAATGTCCAGTTAAAATGCTGCTTTCACCTATAAAATAAAAATCAATATTTACAATATATATGTATATATGAAAAGGGTCAGTTATATGTATTATTTTACAAATATGTTAGTTTATAATTTAATATGGTTATATTTAATAAAGTTATATAAAAAATTACAATAGAAGACTAAATACAAACTTTGAACATTAGTCGAACGAGGAAGGATCTATTATATCTTATTTTTAATCATTTTATATATAACGTCATCATTCAAAGTTGTTTGACTTCTAATATAATATATTTTTACTATTTTCTATATTTTAATTTATTTCGTTTTACAGATTATAATTGGAAAATTACATTTTATTTCATTTAATTAATGATCTTAGTAATTGGCAAATAAGCCCCAAAACGATCTTCTATCCATTATTTTATAATAAAATTCAGAGATTTTGTAGAAAAAAAGAAGCTATTTTGTTTCTAAATTGAGCACTCATCTCTGTCATACATAGTCACGTGTATTAAAGCACGTGCTGAATCCATTAAGTTATTCAATATACATACTTGTTAATGTGTGGTGTGTGCCATTCATTTTCCACGATGTCATTATGTGATTTTATATGCATAATCTTTTTGAGCATTAAAAAATAAAAATGATAAAATATTATTTATTACCTTTATTTATTAACCTACTATTTCGAACGCGATTTTGTTAATAAATCTAAGGCATGTTTTAGAAGATGAAAATTTAGAAATTCAGGCAAATATGATTTTTTGAGAAGTCTTTAATATAGTTTTTGAGAATCGATAATATAGATAATATTATTTTAACAGTGGCACAAAGTGTGACTATAAAACCGACTGGTTGTGGGTTCGATCCCCAGTCGAGGAGATGAAATACTTACTTAAATTTATAATTCCATTTCTTCGCTCTGTTGTCGAGGCAAAGCGCGGCGTTGAGTTCTGCCACTCAACACGCAATGCCTCCAGAACCCGGCAGAAAGTGGGGAACGGAGGGTCTTAACACTAGGTTCCCTCTGTCTACCCTGCTGTGTGCGGGATACAGCGTGAAACTGATTTGATTATATCAAATTCATGCTAAGTTAATTTTTTCAAAAACTTAAAATCATTTTAATAAATTAACCAATTCATATTTTTTGTTCGCCAAAAATTGGTTATTAAGTCTTCTTATTCTAAGTAAAATGCTGCTATAAAACATTTAAAATAATGACACTATATTTTTATCAGATTAGCCTTTACCTGTGGCTTCTCCCGAGTATAGTAATGAAGATAATTAACATTATATCATCAAAGTTAGTTACGGACTGTGGGGTAGAGAATTTAGGCGCCATCTACTATAAAACCGTTGAACTATAATAATTTGACACTATTAAAGTTTACGTTTAGGACCGATAGATGGCTTTCCTAATTCATTAGTACAAAACTAGATGGCGCTGCTTGAGCTGTCTTTGCCGACGACCTTGCTTCACTTTATCAGTATCGTCAATCGTCATTCGTACGTAAATAGGAGGCTCGGCAGTGATTAACGATAATTCGAAAGCACACATGTTTTAAATCTAAAATAAGCATCTTTACACTTCCTTTTGAATAATTATAGAACAAAAATATAAATTCTGCTATTGCATCAGATTCTTAGTTTTTGCGAAACAGCCAGAGAGAACCTAGTCATAAGTTTTTTATTAACTTATTATGCCATATGTTTGCTTTCCAAGTAGTAAATAAAATAAAATAAAAAAAAATATATAGAATGCTTCACTTTCCTTCCAATTCAGAGGCTTAGTCTAGAGTTTGATCTGTAGCCTATTCTAATCAAACCTGAAATCGAAAAACTATTAATTAATATTTTAAATGTACATTTTTCAAGTGATTGTCTTACTCACAACAATTTCATGTTCAATCAGACACTACATCTGCCCCACGACGGCATCCCAGACATCATACCGTTGCTTTGTATACTAAACTATAAATATAACTAACCATTCGCAATTTTTTTTTATAAACTTACATACAAATTTAGCACTTGCCCATTGATCTTAACGTTTGCAATTCAATACAAGTGAATGAAATCATACTTCAAAATCTCAAAGGCTATTGAACTACGTTTTTTTATTTTGATTTAAAACATATTTCATCGTAATCTCGATGTATTGAGAAAGCGTGTACTAAGACTGGTTATTATGTATAAATGATGTTTCTGAAATGCTGTAGGAATACAAAATAAAAAGTTTTAAGAATTTCTTGCTAAACTTAAATTTGGTAGGATAAAGTGCTAGTTGTTTTTAATTCTTAGCTGAATAATTGAACTATTTTTTAGCTTTACACTGTGGCCCGTATATAGCAGGATAGGCAGAGGAAACCTAGTGTTAAGATATTCTGTTCCTAACTTGCTTAGAAGTAAGGACTTAACTGACGTTAGATCGGTATTATAAATAACTTATACGAAAATTAGAAAAAAAACGATTTATAATTTTTCCTAAGTGTCTGATTAAAAGTTGTGGAATATTTTCAGTTCATAAGCACCTACGACAAGTTTCTTTAACAAGGAAATTTGCATAAATCTTTTTGGTTTAGTTAAACATTATATTAGGTAATTCCTTATCTGTATTTGTTATGATTGTTTAGATAGTGAAGCTAGGGATTTTCATCTGAAATTTACTAATTAAAAAATTGAATGAAATTTTCAAACAATTTTTAAATCGAGGGTTGTATTGAAGCGATTAACATGAGACTAAAAAAACCGGACAAGTGCGAGTCGGGCTCGTCCGCCGAGGATTCGGAACAAAAATTGGAGATATCGAGCTTTTTCTGAAATTCAGGTTTAGCTGGGTCCTTTTTTCTGATACCTCACTTGAACTAGGGACTTTAATACAAAATTTTGCCCCCTTTTAAGGATACTATTTTTTTCAATTTTACCATAAATATATAATTTTCAGATTGTTTTCTAAACTAGTACTACCTGTAGATGCTAAATACCAAATTTCATAATTCTAGGTTAACCAGAAGTACCCTATAAATGTTGATTCCTATACTATAAGTTTTTTACGATATCAATGGTCATATCTTTTTTTGAAGTAAATGTAGAAAGATTTTTTTTTCATACATACAAAATCATGAGTATATTAAAATTAATATGTAATTGAAATTCCGTATGAAAAATAAATCTAGTTTTATCATTTACAATGTAGATATTGAATTACCCCAATTATTTTTATATGAATATACTTTGCTTGTAATAAATACTACGGACTCAATTCATTCTTTTATGTATTTTCATAGAATTGTTTTTATTGTCCATACAAAGTTACGTCAACACGACAAAATACTTGGAAAATTAATCATTTGTTATTTCGAAAAATACTTACATAAGTACTCTACTTAAATATGTTTATGGTACTATCAAATATTATAAAAAATTAAATTCAGGCACACCTCCATAATAAAATCAAAATTATTTTAAGTTGTCAGTCATTAATTTAGTTAATTAGTTCAATCGCATGAAATAAAATTTATTGCATAAGCATAAATCATATTAGAAATTAAGGGAACAACCGCTATTGTAATAATAAAATATAGAATTAAAATTAAATCAGCTTCATGCTGTATCCCGCACACAGCAGAGTAGGCAGAGGAGACACTCTGTTCCTCACTTTCTGCCCGATTTCTGGAGGCATTGCGTATTGAGTGGCAGAATTCAACGTCGCGCTTAACCTCGACACCAGAGCGAAGAAATGGAAATATAAATTTAAGTAAATATTTCATCTCTTCAAGTGGGGATCGAACCCACAACCAGTCGGTTTTACAGTTACACCTCGTGCCGCTGCGCCACGACTGGCCTCAATAATAAAATCTGAAATACATAAATCGAAATTTAACAAGTCATTTTAGTACAATAAATACAAAAGCATATTTCAACAGGTGTTCTATGCAGAGTAGAGACTAAAGTAAAAGCGATATATAGTTTTTCAGCGTCCACAGTTCAGTAAAAACTTGGCATGACGTCACAGCACGCCGCGGTCGCGTGCGTCCACACACCCGCCCCCCACGTATATTTACGACTGCCCCACACCGGAGGGCCAGTAGCCACTCCACTTGCCGTACGCCAGTCGCGAGCCGATTCTCGTAGTTTTCACAACCATCGCGATGAAATTCCACCTAACCGCTAACGTTGGTACTCCCACCAGCGTCACGTAGAAGCAATTTTACGTAAACGTTACTGCGTTTTCTTCTGTGTTCGGGTTTTTTTTTTCTTCTTAATTTCATTTTTTTTTAATTAATTCCATTGAAATAAATAACAATATGGTATCGAATCGTGGAGCGCACGTGCTGGTATGGGATCAGCCTGGAATGGAAGACCAGAGACCCAAAAGTTACAGTGGTGAGTCAGAATGACGTCACGGGTATTCTCCAGTTTGCTTATCGCGCTTGATTAGCGTTGCCGGCGTTGCTTTTGATAAATTTGGACCGGCTTTATTATAATTGGGTTATGTTTTGATTACACGATTTCGTAGTTGCACTCAAATACTAAAATATTGTTACTTATTCGCTCACTCTTTAATAGGAACACTACTGAAACATGAGAAATTATACATAATATATATACATAGAAATAATTTTTCTATATCCAATAAGGAACAACACAATGTTACCGTTTATTCGATAGTAAATCAAACAGGTGTTAGATCAATATGTCGTATTCGTCTCCACGGTGGTTCATTCACGGCCTCCGGTATAAACTATTTCTAGAAATATCAAAGCGAAGCGATATTTACATAATAAAACAATGTCGAGTTTTTCTTGGCAATTTTCAACATAACCTATCGTTTGTTCACGTGCGAACGCAAAAAAATGGTACTTTAATGCTATTCAGCACGTGGAATTGGAAATTTACATAACTTACTACAAAACTATTTTTAATTAATTTTGACACACAATATCCTTGTTTTATAAAAGTGTATGAATAATATTTTAGATCAAAACTATTCAGTAGGCAAATATGATGTCGCCAGCGACACGTAAGCGCCTTTCAAAATTCACGTGGTGGGATGAGGTGATGCTAACAAAAAATACAATGTTGATATCAAATTAAGTTGTAAATTATAAAGAAAATTAAATAAATACCATTTTTTAGATTTACAACATTGAATGTGTTTGTCATTTAAATTTTCCAGTTGGAGATTTATTACCACTTAACATCGTATTAAGGCCGTCGTGGCCCAAAAAGGCAAAAAGTGCTGCGTTGAGTTCTGTAGCCTAACAAGCAATGCTTCGAAAAAATTCGGTGGAAAGTGAGAAAAGGAATGTCTTAACACTCTGCTTTGTACGGGATACAGCTTTAAGCTACAAAAATATAAAATTATCGTATTTAATTTAAAAAATATATAAAAATACTTAAGTAGAATATACATTAATAAAGAAACTTTCTTAAGTCACATTAAGTATAGATAGACGGATTTACATGAATAAGGAAATGGGTTTACTTAAAAAAAAACAGCTTAACGCTTTTCCCGTACAACCGGCAGAGGAAACCTTAAGACACTCCGTTCCCCAGTTTCCGTTCAACTTACAATACACGTTTTGTCTAACAGGGTGCAGAATTGAACATAAATATTGGTTATATCTCCTAAATGGGGATCGAACCCACGACCAATGCGTTTATAATCGCAGTACTTATGCGCTACGGCCTCAATTATTGTTGAGACTTTGGTTTAATTCGTCAAACGACTGGAGCTAGTATTTGCAATCACTATGCATTAAACAATATCATTTACATTTGGTTCTAAACTTCACCAATAAAACGTTCAATACTTATTAAAATTTATATTAAAAAAAGCTACACACATTAACAGTAATATTTATAAAATATTAAAAAACGCAACAACTTTTATTATGAAGATTATAAATTTAATATTTACTTAATTATTTTTTGCGACGTCAATCATGTTTAAACATGAAAAGAAAATTAAAATTCCTTGAACAAAAAATGTAAAAGTAAGATACAAAACTCTTATTCATAAACATTCCTCTTTTTATATTATTAAACTTGTCTGCGAGAGGTTACGGCATACGCAATAAAACAATACAGTAAATTGAAGATGAATTACGAATGAATTCGTATATTTTTTTATATTTAAATTGTAATAATATTTTAAAAAATAATTATTATTATAACGCAAATCACTAATATTGGTCATGGCGATCTCATGATTTTTTAATCTGCATTTTTTTATTATAATTATTTTTTATCTGTAACTCTACAAATAAAAATTATTTAGAATATGATACGTTAAAATAAAAATTATTCATGTTAATTTAACTTATAACAACTTTAAAAATGAATAATATTAATATAAATTTCCTTGTATTTAAACTTGATATTAAGTCATAATTTTATCACATTCTCGCAAAAATAGATAACGTAATGCATATTTTATTGGAATCTTTGCTTATAGTGCATATAATTATAAAAATATAATGCACATTTTATTACATTAGAAGTATTCATTACTAAAGGTTATATTTCCATCTTATATTACCAAGTGAATTTTTCCGAGTACTTACATTACGCTACTTTGCTACCGGTACAGGAAAATAAATAAATTAATTGAAATTATATTTCATACACACTTCCTTAAATATGGAAAATCATCAATGCGATGTGATTCAAATGTTACAAGACAATTAATTAACAGAATTTTATTTCCTCCAGCTATATGGCTCGACAAAAAAAAATGCAATTTTGTATAAAAAGATAATCATACCAGATATTCTTTAAAAAAATCATTTAGTTTACTATAATAATTATTATTATAAAGTTCATTAAATAACTCAGTAAGTGGGGTTGGTTAGGCAGACTCTATCTAAATTAATTTATATTATAGAGTATGCTCTATTCTACATTAATATATTATTATGTAGTTATAGACTATAGCAGAATGTGTACAATTCGAATTAGGTGAACGTGACAATTGTATTTTGATTTACATTAATATTTTTTTTACGTAAAATTTTGTAATTGTGTATTAAGCAAAGTGATATTAAGATTTTTGTAAGCCCTCAACATTTGCAGTTATATAAAATATATAATATTCATTAAAAATATTCTTACGGGCACTGAAATAAAACGTGAATCACTTTAGACGTCTCGTAATGTTTGTTTATATTCTTTTAATCATCGCAGGTACTCGTGATGTTGATAAGATATACGTTCCGGAATAATGCTTATAATCCTGTCGAGTACCAGTAAATTTTAAGGCTAAGGCATATTCTAATAGATATTGTTTCTTTTTTATCTATGTAAAATTAATTTAACTGACTATTTTAATATTAAGTTAAAATATGATAGTTACGGAAAACTTATATTATGCCACTTAATTAATTTTCGACTAATAGTGCTAATAAACGTATCACTCTATATTTGTAGAGACTAAAAGATCGTTTCTTTTAAGTAACTTCCTTCCTGAAGTAAAATTATTATTTATACATAAAAAAAGTATTATTCTAATGCACTTGAAGACAAGAAAACTAGACATTGCTAATGCTTAATTATTTGTTAATAAGAATTACTTAAAATATTGATAAATATGTAGAGCCAAGTCATCGTGTAAGGGGCCGTTCAAGTATTACGTAAGCACTGTAGGGGGGCGGGGGGGTCTTGGGTTTGCTTATTTTTGATGACATGGGGGTGGGGGGGTCTAGCTAGTAATTACGTAAGCAGAAAAATTTTTCTTTCTTTAGGGTTAAAATTTTTCAAATTCCCTTCTTAGTGGATTTCCAAATATAAATCTGTCCAAATTTCATGTTTCTACTGTCAGCGGTTACGGCTGTGCGTGCGTCTTACCTCAGTGAATGGGAACATGTCCTTTTATATATGTAGATACAAATAAAATATCAATAAAAAATACCTAAAAAAATTGAAAATGCCAATGTTTACGTAAGCATTGGGGGAGGGGTTAAGAGGATTGCTTATTTTTGATGACATAGGGGAGGAGGGGGTCAATAATTGCAAAAAAACTGCTTACGTAATACTTGAACGGCCCCTAATACACTAACTTTTAGTGAGAGGATTCGCTCGCCTTAATGAAAAAGTTATTGTTTAAAATTTCTGCGAATGCTTTTGATCTAACAATTTAACCGATACTTTCAAAGGCAAAGGAAATTTTTCATTTCCGTAAAGAAAGATATCTAAGGTAGAGCAATCAGTCCATCGTTTATGCTTTGTTGGAGATAAATTCAAAATCAAGGTCATTTGGGCCATTATCGCTGACTAGAAGGTGTGACGGCTTTTTTATACTCCAATTTATTGTGTTTCAGTTAATGTGTTTTTTGTAATTGATGTAAAAATGTTACCTACAAAAGTATTAGATTCTTAACAAATAGGAATCCTAATATTTAATTTTTTTTTGGTCTTTATTTCCGTTCATTCCGTTCGTTTTTATATATTATCAAATATATGATTGTCAAGCATGATTTGCAATTTAACACATAGTTATAGCCAACAAGGTATGAAACATATAAAATTAATTAAAAAGAAAAATTCTACAACCTACAGCTAAGTTTTCCTTGTCTGAAGAAAACTTCCTTAAGCATTCTTAAGCATTAGCTATGAAGTAATAGATTAAAATATGGTGAAATTTAAAATAAATTTCGGTATTTGATTAAATGTATCTACATATTTATTTGGGTGAGTCACTTCTTTCCTAGTGCAGAATAGCGTGATTATATGTAAAAAAAACAAATAATTATTATCAGTTTTGGAAATGATAACAATTTTACGCGTCCACTATCTGTTTGCGATTTTGTCTTAGTGTTGACTTTTCAGTTAGTTCGAAAAAAAATTAATCTATACTGTCATAGTCACTATCATTAAGAATCTCTTATAATATAAGTATATATACTTAATAAAGACTTTTAGAATATTTATTCTAAAAGTTATATAATTTCCTCATAACTCTAGTACTTAGTTTTTTAAATAAAAACTGATTTCACTGCATTATTCAGTAGTAAGTAAGTTAATAAGTATCTATCAATATTGCGCAAGATTTAAATTAAAGTATCATATTGATAAAGACGGGACATTTATCTTTTAAAAAAACATAACCATGTCATAGACATCTTTAAACGTCGCCGTCAAAATTTCACGAGTTTTTCGTAATTCTTGAGTTGTAAAAATAATGAAATATTATATATGAATTATTATTCATATATAATATTTCATTATTTTTAATATATGAAAGTGTAGGTCAAATCATGTATTTTTTAAATTGATTGGCCTAAAGAAAATACTTCTACTTAACAATAATAAAACTATTTATTTAAAAGATTATTACTTAAACACTATTCTACTCTCAAATTAACCAAAAAAAAAAAATTGTAAAGAAAAAAATACTTATTAGAATAAATTTTCTTCTGAACCATGTGATACTTTCGCCTTTTACTAATAATATAACAAATAGAACAAGGCTATGCTAAAAATTCTGAAAAAAAAACCTTGCGTAAATAATGTATACGGCGTTAATTATACGCTGACGACATCGGACTTTGCCCTCAGAAGAACGCACGTAAAACTGATATTTTTGCGTGAACAAGATGATTCATTATAAATGTATTATTATATCTTAGAATTATTACATTTTTTAATTAGATTAATATAGACACAATAGAAAAAATACAGCAGTTAATAATATCTACAAATATTGTGTTTGTATTTTTTTATATTTTTTTAAATTATATACTTCGTTCTCAACGTTATAACTAATTATTTACATATGAAAACAGAGAGGTATGTATTTTCCAACAGCAAAAAAATACACCGTGTCAGGTTTCAAGAGCAATTTTTTTAATTACGTGTTCTTTTCTCAGACGTCAGCATTTAATACAATCATTTTAATTTATTGTTTTAATTTCTATGTTGATGATTATAAAAGGATAAGAAATTTATCTAACAAAATGTTATCCATTTGATTTATTCTTTTCACTCTCTCTCTCTCTCTCTCTGGTGTAAAGACACGGGCGACAAGTATCGAACTTTGTCTATTCATCCCGAAGAGTTTTCCAATAATTTTTATTTATATTAATATTTCCTGTTGTCAAATTTTACCTAAACGACAGCTGCTTTAAATAGTTTTCTTATTTAATTACTTGACTTTTTTATTAAATAGATGTTAAAAGATAGCAGCTCATTGCATACATTAAAATATAGGATAGTAACTGAACACGTGATACGTCGCCTGAAGCCTTATGCACGCGACCGATCAAATTGTAGCTTATTGGCTTCTTGTCGCTAAGGCCTTCTGAATAATTATATACTTATTTAATTATTTATATATATTCAATAAGATTGAACATTTTTTTAGTTACATTTTTAATATAATATTTTATCGTTTTTTTGTAAAAAAAAATTTTAAAAGTAATTCTAATGTTTTCGGTAAGTGTAGGTAATTTTTGGACGTTCGTATTTTAGATTATGACTAAAGTTCTAAAACCAAAATATGTTTTAGTTTAGCTTATATATTTTTTATTTCCATTGACGTCATATCTTACCGTGATACTTTATTTTGGCAAGAGATGCACACGCCTACACGTAAGTCCGACAATGTATTCAAAATTTACATTTTACTTTTTTTTATGGATATGACTTGATTGATGTGGGTGTATGGTTATATTTGCCTTATATTTGATGACTGAAAAAATGCTTGACTAAAATGATGTAATCTGTTTGTATTAATCTAGTTAGATAAGAGTAGGCAATTAATTATAAATTATAAATATACAGCGCGGCTCTAGAATTCGGCGGAGTGTGGGTAACGGAAGCGTCTTAACACTAAGTTTTCAGGTTTCGTCTGCCTACCCTGCTATGAGGGGGATACAGCATCAAGCAATAAAATATTTCTCTAAAAGGAAAACAAAGTTTCTCAGCACTAATTTTGTATTTCCTCACTTAATGCGGAAAGTGTGAAGGAAAAAAACCAAACTCTATAAATCATAATAATGTTGCTTCCTAAGATCATACCGCATATCTTTTTATATAATTACGTAGAAGTTTTTTTTAAATATGTAAATATACATACTTTTGGACAACTCACGTGTGGCTGTTCAACCAAGAACTTGGCAACAGTTTCCACTGTATACGATCAGATTGCTGTTAGTCATAAATACTTTTATTTACAAACAAAAAAAAAAGTTGACAATTATATACAGAAGAAATATAATGTCACACAAAGAGTTGGTTAGATAATGTCAAGTCAACTGTCACGCCACACAGCTGTCAAATCCACAACTAAAGTCTAAACATCAACTTTACTAAATAGTAACCTAAAAAGAAATTCAAAATTGAAGTCAGACAGCGTGGACGTTCATATCTAGAAATATTTTCCTGGGACTTTAAATTTGAATTATTTTTTATGTGGAAAGGTTTTATTTTAAATTATTTAGGTTTAAATTTTTGTTAGTAAAATGTCTTTGGTGGTCATCAGTCTATTTTAGGGCCGGTATTCCTGCAGCCATGTCTGAGAGTCAATTTCAAAGGCTTTAATGAAATCTAACGTGTTTATTATCATGTTTTTATGTTGTAGAAATATAGTAATGTTGATCTATGCATACATATTTAAATTACATAATTATGTTAAAAAAATATAATGTTGGCGATTGTAACAAAAATGGTTGTGCTAAACATGTGAACTAATAGACTATTTAACATTATGACTATATTCTTGCTAAGTATATAAGTAGGTATACACAAATAGTTAATGTAGTCATATACAATAGCTCATACTTATTTTCAGTTTAGTAGGTATAGGCTTTTTAAGTACAATTATTAATGTAATTAGTTTATTAATATTAAAAGACTCCATCTAACTAAATTATATGTACATTTAATATTTATTTTCTACGATCGTCTCAGTTAAATTTAAATAAGAGTTCTAGATATATCATAAAAATATAAAGAAATCTTAATAGAATTGTAGCTGAAAAAACTACACCAAGCAATTTAATTAATCTTAAAAATGGTTTATATGATAATAATATTAGTAAGACGTTAAAATTAGCAATATTTATTATTGCCAATCAAATATATATTACATTATTCCGTAATTTGCATACCATATATCAGCCGTCCGTAAAATTATAATTAATTTTATACATTAATTAAATTACATGGAAATTGGCGTTTTGGCTCCCATACCATTGCAGTCATATTCTATTTTCATACAGTCGGCCTCTATGTACACACGATTTTAATAAATATTGATTAGGGAAATAAATCAAAAAATATATGTCTAACAAAATATATATAAATATAGTCTAACCATAAACGCAATGATAGTAGAGTTTTTCACCACTAACAGGAGTGAATTATATAACAATATTAATTTGTAATTTTGTACTCTCCAAATCGACGAAGAGAAAAAAAATCATAAGTTTTCATTTCTTTTTAAGTACAACATATACATATTACATACTAGGGATATTTCGAAACTTTTGCTCTGGTTTCTTCAATTACTCTGTCATTTGGTCCTTTTTAGGTAAAAAGAAATCAAACAATATATTTTTGAGAACCCCTTAAAAATAAACGTATCCGAAGCTTTCAACACTACACGTAATTTTTTTTAAAACGTAGCTATAGAAAAGATAATACGAAATACAATAATAAGAAAAAGTATAGAAAAGATAATAAGAAAAAAAATATTCTGACTCCGATTCCGGTTCCGAATCCGATAAATTAAATTTAAAAATTTCGATTCCGACTTCGGTTCCGTTAAACGACTTCCGTAACATTCCTATTATATACTTATTATGATGTGACGAAATAGTAACTAAATAACTTATTAATAAATAAAAATTAAAAGGGACATGTAAGCATAGTGTAAAATTACATTTTCGGAACTGATCACTTTTTGCTTACTTTATGGGCGAATCGTTACAAGCATATCAAATTGAAGAGTCTTAATTTCTCAGAAGTCTTCATTTGTGTATACGTCTCGTTTTTTGTGTAGGCTTTTTGGTCTGTTTAGCAAGATTTTAATGATTTTAATAGTTTTTTATAAGAATATTTTTTTAAAATAAATTAATTTAAATAATTATTGAAAAGTTAGATTAATGTATAAAACAAATAAACTTTGACCATTTACCGAAATACGTATAGGTATAGATATATATCCTAAGGAATAATTATATCAAATAATATAATTTTTTTAATGTTATGAAATTATATTATAATGATATCATCACTTTTTGCATTTCAAATTGATATTTTTTCTGATATTGACAATCAATTACCATAAATTACTTCTGTGTTTACTAAAGCAGCTATATCTAGCAGTATTATATATTTTTAAAGAGTTTATTATTTAACTATCATTATAGTTATTATAAATATTATTCTAAATATATTGGCTAAATATAATTTCTCTCTGTCACAGGTGGTCTCGGTCACCGTCACTGGGTGACGTTCATGCTGTTTCTGGGCATGGCGAACGCGTACATCATGAGGACGAACATGTCGGTGGCGATCGTAGCTATGGTCAACCACACGGCGTTGCCTGTCGACAAGGAAGCTGTAGACACTGAATGTGGGAATGTTAATCCTAATGCAACTGACGTGAGTATTCATATTTCGTTACACTTTTAACTAGTTTTCATTTATAATATCCTTAAAAAGAGAATTATTGAAATACATAAAAAATATAAGTAGAGAAACAAAAATCCGATTCAAAACGTTTGAATATAAAATAAAATTATTATTACAAAAATACAAATAATATAAACATTTTAGATTTAGGTGACATAATCTCTTTCTTGGAGGTGACATTATAAGCTACTTAGTTAAAATGCAATAATAATAACACAACTAAAAAATACAATAGAATTTAAAAAATATTTTTGTTTAAAAAAGTGAGCAAATTAAAACCAGGAATTCATATTTTAGGCGTCGGCCGGTCAAGACGGGACCTTCGTGTGGAGTTCGACGCTACAAGGTTACATCCTATCCTCTTTTTTCTATGGTTACGTCATCACGCAAATTCCTTTCGGCATCCTGTCTAAGAGGTTAGTTTTTAAGTTTTTTTCTTTTTATTTTTTTTTGGTTATTCGGAATATTACGTTATAGAAAGGAGAATTTGTTGAGAATGACTATTCTTTATGTGGAATTTGAATACACACCCACCGTACATGAAAATAAACTCGTCAAAATTGCACCATAATTGCGTTTTTTAAATATATTTTTATGTAAATTTAAGAAAAAATTTAAATTATTAAATACTGAATACACTCCCAATTCATAGCGATAAAAGTATCTTTTTAAAATAATGCCGATTTACTCTATAAATACTTTGCAATACGATATAAGCTCGTTTTTCTTAGTGACCTTCTGAAGGTAATTATCATTTTTCTTACGCTTGCCATTGTATGTTAAAATATATTTAAATACTTCCGATAATTATTATAAGAGCTCTACATTACTTTATACTGGTATACGCAACTAGTATGCAAAAGAAGTACTTTTCGTGAAATATTATTAAGTATTTGTGAAATAAATTTCGGACAATTATACATTTTAATAATAGTAAAAATAATGTGTAATAAAAATTTATGATATTAAAGATTTAAATCTATTATATTATAAGTTCAGACTTAGTATACAAAAATAACAATATTTTTTATGTCTATTTAATTAAAACTATAAATAAAATTCAACAAAAAAGACATAAGCAAACAATTTTATTTTATATAAATAATTTAGTCAGCCAAAAAAAAAATCGTCACCTACTCTACATTTCAATACACAGTACATGTAGGTTAACTATATTTGTACTGTAGTCTCTTCAATTTAGTCGTCCTCTTTATTTTATTGACATTGGATTACTTTTACGATAGTTTTATCTCTGAAATATAGAGTGTCATACTCTCATATAAAATTTACAAATACAAATAATACGTCCATTACCTCGAAAATGATAAATGTTTGTAATCTATAGAATAGTGTATAATGTGGTTAGACTTTATGGAAGAGTTTTCCTTGAATGCCATTATAGTCGAGGAGGCGAGCGACAAAAAGTCTTTAAAAGTTTTTTTTTAATACTAATTTCCATATTTATGTGTGATGGGCCAATCGTGGACGCTCACAGGCTTGCGACAATATACGCGACAGGTTGTGGGTTCGATTCCCACGCAAGAAAAGTAATATTTCCATTTCCTCACTCTGATTGGCAAAAGGTGGCGTTGAGTTCCGCCATTCAGCACACAAAGCCTCCAGAATACTGCGGGGGGAACGGAATGAAGTATCTTAAAACTAAGTTCCCAGGTTAACGCTGCCTACTTTGCTATGTGTAGGATAAAAAGTGAAGATAAAAAAAGTGATGTAGAGAATTAGTCTGCCTTCTGCCAGTTTCGTTAACGTTTGACGGAGTAGCGGTTTCTTATTTGTAATAAAAGTCTATATTATGTCGCAACGTTTCTAACAGTTGATTATTGATTTGTGAGCAGTATAATACTTTAAAAAACTATGATTTGATAGTCTATCTTAAATGTCTTACAAAGAGTCGCAAAGTTTTTAGTATAAAAAAAAAAATCTTTTGAAAACAGTTACATTTTTTGTCGTTCACCTCTCGGACTATTTACTTTGTCGCCCGATATTAAATTATGATAAGTCTAGTAACAGCACATATAAAACTACAATACAATGGTAATTGGTACTATTATGTGGCCATGAACCATAATTGAGTAATAAGAGCTTTGGATCATCTTTTAAATTATGGTCTGTCGTTTGATATTTAGTTATAGGGTTAAATTTCAACTTTTATTTAATAATATTTAAAAATGATACGTAATGAAAAGGCGACAATATTTTTTAAGTGAAATTATATTATGTTTATACTCTAAAATTTTAATTACATTCGCTAAATATAATCTACACAAGTATAGAAAGTATAGAAGAAAAGAGGCCGGTCGTGGCGCAGGGGCACAGAGTGTGACTGTAAAATCGACTGGTTGTGGGTTCGATCCCCACTCGAGGTGAGAAAATATTTACTTACATTTATACTTTCATTTCTTCGCTCTAGTGTTGAGACAAAGTGCGGCGTTGAGTTCCGCCACTTAACACGCAATGCCTCCAGAACTCGGCGGAAAGTGCAGATTTTTTTAATTTTAAGTATAGAAAAATAAAGTCCACTTTTTCTACAGATATGGTGCCCGTCTTTTCCTTGGAGTAGGCATGTTGATCAACTCGGTATTCGGTCTACTAGTGCCCGTTGCGGCAGAAGCTGGCTATGAATGGCTGATCCTAGTGAGATTTATACAGGGTCTTGGTGAAGGACCCATCGTGCCCTGCTCTCACGCTATGTTGGCCAAATGGATCCCACCCAATGAAAGAAGTCGGATGGGTGCCGCCGTTTATGCGGGTAAGAAATGTTTACCATGATTTAATGGAATTTACTAGAGACAATAGACTTAATTCTAGCGTCGATAATGTAGAAAAAAGTTTATTTATTTTTGTTAACTGCGAAACTTAAACTACAGTAGAAGATATTCTGTTGTTTTCAACGCTGCGTCGTTATTTGTTATTATCGACTATTTTTACTATATTTTTTATCTATGACTGAGAAGGCAATTTGAAGTCTGCCTCCTCAATCAAAGCATGCTTATTTGACTTTAATATTTTTTATTAAACAGGTGCTCAATTTGGTACTGTTATCTCAATGCCGCTCTCCGGTCTACTCTCTGCATACGGTTTCGCTGGCGGTTGGCCTTCAATCTTCTACGTGTTCGGTATCATCGGGACTGTATGGAGCTTGGCCTTCCTGTTCTTCGTCTCTGAGGACCCTGAGAACTGCCCCAGGATCAAGGAGCCTGAGAAGAAATATATCTTAAGTTCGTTGTGGGGTACTGCAGGTTTCAGCGTAAGTGAAAGTTTTTGATTTCTTTTAAATAATATTCGCATTACAGATAGAGTTTTAGATAGAGTTTTATATATACTAAAACAATGTAGTATTCCATTTACAACAAACTATGTGCCTTTTTTTAATTTCCCAAAAAGTTTCTAACATACAACACCAATTTTTTTTGTGATTTTAAAATTTTTCTATATATTCACATATCTATAATTAGTCAATTACAATTGTAAAGAATAAAAATAAAACACATTATCATATCTTAACAGTCGCCACCGATCCCATGGCTCAAGATTATCACATCCATGCCGTTCTGGGCGATCATGTTGGCGCACATGGGGCAGAACTATGGTTACGAAACACTCATGACGGAGCTGCCTACCTTCATGCGACAAGTTCTCCACTTTTCTATCAAAGATGTAAGTTTTTTTTTATATTCTATTATTTATTTTGATTAACGTGTCAATGTGTGCCTTCTACAATTTTGTTACGATTTAGTATAATTTTCTTGATTAATAATATAAGTATTTGCATTAAAAATTAACATTAACCCTATAATTTCTTGCAACATTTTTCGTTCTTTTCAATAACTTTTTAAAACTACGAAAATTTAAGGCCGTTTGAAGAAAACCAATAGATACGTTAATAAGTATTTAACCCATGTACATAAGTATAAAAATAAAAATTCAACATGTTGAAAAATTTAGTACTTATATTTGATATTTCTAAATTCATCAACTCAAAACACCGAAAAGTATAGGTATAGATGATATATACTTAACCGGTAGACTATTTATAGGACGATTTCGTTCACATTAATCATTTGAGCTGTCAAGAGGTCAAGAGGCGGGTCGGCCAATTGACCCTTTAGAATCATGGCTCGGGCGACTCAATTGCCCTAACTACACTCAGCGACTAAACTATTTTTTCCTGCTATAGCTATAACCCGTCAATAGGAAAAACGTACTTTTTATGATCTCGTAACGATGTATAGTAATACTTTTAAATGTCGATTAAGAAAAAAAATATAAAAAATACCTATGAACCACCCATTAAATATAGTGTTTTTTAAGAATAAGTCGAATTTCGAATGCCGGAACAAAATGTTGTAAGATTATAGTTAATTGGCTAGGAGGCAATTTGAAATACAGCCAAATAATATTTTGGGAAGGTGATATTTTTTCCATGGGACTGAGTTTCCGTGTTTGTTGATATATTAATTTATTTAATTATAAACAAAAATCTATAGATACTATCCCTACGTTGAACGTTTTAATTGTTTATATACGTTTGCTGAATTTATTAAGTTTATAGAATTATGTGTTGTCGAATTGCGAAACATATAAATATTGAGGCCGGTCGTGGCGCAGCGGCACGAGGCGTGACTGCAAAACCGACTGGTTGTGGGTTCGATCCCCACTCGAGGAGATGAAATATTTAATTAAATTTATATTTCCTTTTCTTCGCTCTGGTGTCGAGGCTAAGCGCGCCGTTGAGTTCTGCCACTCAACACGCAATGCCTCCAGAATTCGGCAGAAAGTGGGGAACGGAGTGTCTTAACACTAGGTTCCCTCTGCCTACCCTGCTGTGTGCGGGATACAGCGTGAAGCTAATTTAATAAATATTATATATGTTTAAATTTATACAAAGTAAGTAAATGAAAACGCTCCATAATTATATAATTTCAATAAACTTTATCTGTTATATTACCGTGGTTTTGAATATATAAAAATATATCTTACAGCTAAAAATATTTATAAAGTAGGTACCTTAGTGTGAGCTTCGTTCTTGACCTAGTCACGATAAAACTTAATTTTTGTCTTTGATAAAAATAATAAAAATACAGTGTTATATAATTATATCAGCCTGACCAATATCTATTTATAATATAAAGACACAATCTTTTGTTGTTATTGATCTATATTATGTTTTTTTATAAAACCGATAATCGTCAGATGAACATTTACGAATTAAGCGATAACGAGTGCCGATGAAAGGCAACCATTGTGGGAAACAAATTGAGAAAGCTCATTCAGTTATATAAAATATTGTAATAAATGAAATAAGATAATATAGAGAGTATGTAATATAATCTGTGATCAAACTACATTTTTAACGTTTAATTTTTAAATAAATTTTATTTATTATTTTTATACGACGCATATT
Organism: Heliconius himera; assembly: GCA_021202915.1. Taxonomy (NCBI): domain Eukaryota; kingdom Metazoa; phylum Arthropoda; class Insecta; order Lepidoptera; family Nymphalidae; genus Heliconius; species Heliconius himera. The sequence continues at coordinate 260,279 of JAJHJA010000183.1, read as the reverse complement.
TCTGATACTATAATGTTTAATACAATAAAGTATTTTTATATAAATGTTAATAATAGTTATAGGACATACTTATCTTTATTTAATTTTTTTTTCAGAACGGTTTCGTCTCCGCCCTTCCCTACCTGTGCATGTGGCTCTTCTCAATGTTCATCTCAGTGGTCGCCGACTGGATGCTGTCCAGCGGACGCTTCAACCATACTCAAGTCAGGAAAATTATTAACAGTATTGGTGAGTACATTATTATAAAGTATTATTTAATTAGATATTTAGAAATTTTACACAGTCATTTTACTTAACCCATCTTTAAATCTAAATCGCTTTTTCTTGGAGGTTGGTACCTAAATGCGGACAGAAGAAACTAAAAAGCCGCCTAACTAGCCCCAAATCTTGCAATTTATTTATAATAGTGCAACTATTACTAACTTACTACTTAACTAAGTTAAAGAATTTTGCATTACAAACGTCTATATAATTAAATTGAAAATATTTTGTATTCCAGGTGAATACGGTCCCGCCATCGGTTTATTCATCGCTGCGAACACCGGCTGCAACCCCGCCGCCACCGTCGCCATCCTCGCTGTGGGTGTCGGCCTCAACGGTGGTATCTACTCTGGCTTTAAGGTGAGCCGTCGTGGTGCAGTCTAGTCGCGACAGTTGTGTGGTCGATTTTTACTGAATTAAATTATTTCATCATATATTATAATTATAACATCAACACGCATGTCTCGAAAATTCGGCAAGGGGGGAGGGAATCTATGCGCGAAAAAGCGGGAAGCTCCCTTTTTTTTGAGGCCAGTTGTGGCTTAGGGGCAATGAGTCACATTACCCCTAAGCCACAACTGGCATAAACGAAACTGGATGTCAGTTCTATTCCGACTAAAGAATATTAAATATTTATATAAATTTATAATTCCATTTCTTCGCTCTGGCGTGTAAGCAAAGCGCGGTGTTAAATTCCGCCACTTAACACACAATGCCTTCAGAATTTGGCGGAAAGTGGAGAACGGAGTATCTTAACATACACAAATATATAGGTGTATTTCTAGTTAAAAAAATATATTGGTGTAATCTATAGACACATTACAAATGAAATTTAAATTCATTACCATTGCTTGTAATCTAAACCGCTTTCATACATACATCAAGACAGCATCAAGCCAATATTACATTTAATAAAAAATATGTATATTTTTCATAATAATCCCAAGTAGGTCCTAGTCCTCATATAGGTACTACTAAATACCTTCATTAGCGTCATATTTTTTCTTATTATTATAATTAATAATATGAGATAAATATCTGTCAATAGGTGAACCACTTGGATATTTCACCGCGTTTCGCCGGTATTCTGATGGCGTTTACCAACTGCCTCGCCAATCTCACTGGTCTCCTCGCGCCCATCGTTGCTGGATATATTATCGAGGGCAAGGTATATATTTTACCATTTTTTTTTTAGTTTTTTTTTAAATAAGTGTTTAAGCTACATTGCTAAAGTTACAATCGATTTATTTTATTAGCATTTCGATCTATTATTGCTCGGCTTCTAACTGACGGCTTAGAATGTTTTCAGCATGTTTTTTTTTAATATTTTTAATTTATATTATCTATAGTTTACTTAAAGGTATTGAGAAACATGAAGAAATAACTAAAGCTAAAAAATAGTAATCAAATAATAATTATTCAACCCTTATAGAATCACTTTTTGTCAGTCTATCCGTCTGTCAAGTGCTTATCTCAAGATTGCGTGGATGTAGAAATCTTAAATTAATTTCCAATATTCAAATTTAGCACAGAAAAATCAATAGATATGAGCGTCTAGGCATCGTTTTTGATTCATAAAATTTGCCGCGTTATCAAAACCCATACTTCCCGTCACATTTATAAAATTTGGCAAATAGTGAGAAATTGCAGTCCAAATAAAAAGAAAGCATAAAAAGTGAAAATTTATAGATATTTCTTAGCAAAAAAAATTACAAACTTATAATTGTAGTTGTAGTTTCATATAAAATGAGTGCATATGTCCGCAAGCTTCAGTTTGTCAACTTTTATAAATTGTACTTTCCGTTGAGATACAATCCCGAAATTGGTATGGAGCTCGGAATGCGAGTCCGATTCTCTTTTGACCGATTTTTATGTAAAAAAAAATGCTTAGTCAACATTAATTCAATTTAAAATATTTCTTTCTTACAGCCTACTCAAGCACAATGGCGCATAGTGTTCTACATAGCGGGCGGCGTGTACATATTCTGTGCAACATTCTACAATTTGTTCGGTTCAGGGCGACGACAGGAATGGGATAATCCAGCTGAAGACGAAGCCATTGCTAAAAAGGCAGCAGCCAAAAAGGCACATAAACTTGAAAAGAAAACAGCGTTTAACCAGAACACAGCGGAAACCGCGCAATAGCACTTTCAAAACTCAGCACTCACAACTAAAAGTCTATAGAATTTTCTAGAATAAGAAAGAGATAGAGCTATACGAAGTAAAGAGAGGCGATACCTATAATTATGTTAAAATATAATATATCGGCCTCACTTACTTTAAATCGAGTTATTTTTTGGTTGTGTTTGCTTTGAGCCAGTTACGATATAATTTCCATTGTTAAGAATCTAGTAGAGACTTTAGTGTGCAAAATAGTTTAGATATTCCTTATTATTTATGTTTATTATGTAGTTTGTTTTCGGGAGACCAGCTAACACGTTTACAATTTCAACTCAGTTTGAAATTATGTATGGCATAAGAGCTTGGGACCTATTATTTAAAGTGAATTTATTTTGCATGCAGTCTTTTCTTTTTGTTCGATGTATTTTATAATATAATTAAATACATGAGAGACGCACATCAATTAGGCTGTGATAATATCTTCTGTAGAAAACACGATTTAACCCGGAATTTATATCGTAACATTGATTTTGCTATATATTTATTAATTACTTATTTAAGTACCATACAAGTATTGTTTATTGATTTTTTTTTGCTTGAATAGTATAATAGAGACGCGTGAAAGGGAGGTAAGTGACGATGGGTCCAAGAATTTTTAATGTGAACGTTACCGTCCTAGCCAGTGACTTGAATCAACCTCGCATCTGTGTAAATAAAACAAATTATTGACTTTATTGAATATTTAGAAGCCAATTTTATTTGCAGTAACTCGAATATAGACTAACAAAGTTAGAATTTCATTTAAGTGCCGAGGGTTCCATGCTAGTAACTTTTAGATGCTTTTAGTCGTTTTATTTACGCCAAGATCTATAAAGTTGTCATAAATTAAAACAGATGGAGATGTGTTGTAGCCACAATTTATTAAAAAATAAAAAAAAAACTGATAACGGACTTGATTATTACAAAAAAAAACATCTGTCAAATTTAAAAACATGGTAATGTTTTAAACCGTTAACACATTTCATAAGGTACAAAAATGTAAACAACCATATGACAAACTCTTGAAGTATGGAACCCTAAAAAAACTGCATACATCCAAATCTATGCTTAGTCAAACGCAAAACGGTAATGATGATTTGTGAATTATTAAACCCTTCAAATCGCTAGAAGCGAATTTGGTTGCGATTAAGCAATCTATAAAGTATGTACGATAAAATGTAAATTATTTATGATTATAGTTATAATAGCTTACGCGGCGTCCAAGACGACGTGTGCCCGGATATATGTGATCATTCTGTTATTAAATATTAAGTAGGTTTTAAGCAGATTTTTTTACCAACAAAACTTGAATTACAATCAATATATGACTTGACATGTCAGAGATTTTTAATACATATTAATATATCGAAATACTAAAATATATTCCATTTTGTAGTTCCAATGTTATAGTTTTTATGTATTGAAAATCCATTGCATTTTTTTATCACATACTAAGTATTTTGTTCACATTCTATCAAATAGACTGTCGTCTAATATAGTTTTTATAGTGTGTTAAACACGATACATATTATGTGGTATGCAAATGGAGAATAAAAAATATAATTTTTTAACATGTTTGTATACTCTACTCTACTTGTAAAATCTTAGAGAAATACAAAAAGTTTTTAATTGATTTTTCTTTTATAATTAAAATCTACCATAATTCCCAATTCCTGTTTTCCTTAACCTCAAAATAAATTTAAAAAACATTTGCTGTTGAATAGTCGGAACTTAAGAGTTGTATTACAGAGTCAAAATTACTTCTACATTATCTTTTCCACAAGAATCTTAAAAATATAAATAATTAAGAATACACTATAATTTCGAAAAAATATTTATTTATGAACTATTAATAACAATAATCTTAATATTAACTATAATGTTGCAAACTAAATGAACCTGTACCACTACGACAAGGCTGGCCCAGCATTAAACAACTCGAAGCTGACCTTATAAAGTCCTTCTTAGAATTAAGCACAGCTTCCTTCAAAAATATTAAAGATGACTCAAAAGACATTTGCTGTAACGGAGAAGTAGATGCCTCCATGCCTTTCCTGCTCATTGGTTCGAACACGCCATTATATGTCATATAATCAGCTATTAAAGTCAAATGTCTAGGATCAACCGTAATTCCATACACATTGAACACATTCTGAATTTCCTTAATAATAACTTTATTGGCAGCTTCTATTCCGTAAGTATTTGCTATAGCATGGATATCATTGCTATATAACTTATTCAAATCTAGTAAATTATCGTATTTAGACATTTGTACTATGTTAATGCCTTCTGTTCTTAAATACAGGACATTTTTCTCTTTGCTGGTAATAGCTCGTTTTATATTTTTGACTTCATATATAACCGATTTTGTTGCCGCATCGCGTAGAGCCTGCGACAGATCGACACGAAGGAACGATATTGGGAATAGAACAGTCAGTTCACACCATTTATGAGTTTTCGTATCAAATATATAATTAGTAGCGTTATTTAAATTGTCTACAACGTTGGCCATAACTTTACTATCTTCTGCAGTTATTTCTTGTGTGATTTCTAAGTCGTCGTCTTTCTGTTCCTTTTCTGCAGGTTCTTCTTCATCATCAGACTTTTCTTCTTCTCCAGATTCTGGATCTTCGTATTCTTGTTCCTCGGATCGTTTTTTCCGAATTTTAACCTGGAATCAATCAATCAATTATTACAATCGTTAATCATAAAAAATACTAAATTGTTTCAAAACATGTGGATGTTAAGCGCTACAAAATTTATCCAATAAAATGAAAAAAAAAAAGAATATTAATTGCTTAAAATTATTGTGTTTATTGTGTGTCAGATGACAGATATTTTATGTTATGTATGTAAGTTTTTTTATTATCTTATAATTTAAGGAAAGTTTCTTATATACATACATCAGTATTATCATCGTCATCGTTTGGTGCTTCTTCGTCTGAGCTATCAACGTCAGGGTCAGCAGTTTTCTCTGGCGCCTGAGGAGTAAAGTCTTCATCGTCCTCATCGTTGGCCGCTGCACGACGTTTCTTTTCCTCCGCCGCCCACATCACACCTGATGTGGTCTTAGCTTGTTTTCGTATCATCGCAAACATTTCGTTAAAGAATTTATTTTGCATATGTTTAATAATCTGTGGTGGTTTAACGGCGTACTGAGTTTTGTATTGTGAATACGGTAAAAAGGAGAAACGCATAGTCGTTTTTAATTGCCTCTCAGGACTCGTTACTACTTCACACTCTACGTCTATTTTTTCGAGGACATCAGCTACAGTGACTCTATTCATTTTCTGCCTCAACTTTTCTGCTTTTTTATTTAAATCAGGAATATTTGGCAAAAACGGTATGTCCATACTGGGTGTTTTCAATTTCGCAGAAGCAGTCATCAATATTTCACGCAAACGAGGAATACCTAGAGTCACGTTCATGTCACCTCTTCCAGCAAAGTGGAAAGTATTCAGTGTCATCTGAGTAGAGGGTTCACCTATTGACTGTGCCGCTAATAATCCGACAGGCTCCCCTGGTGCTGCCATCGAAGCTAAATATTTAGCATTCATTACCTCTACAAATTTGTCTTTGTCAGTATGCTCATTGTAAATGCTCTCTTGGCGATTTTTTAAATAATTTTGAATGATTCCTTCCAACAGTTCGTTAACGGTGCCAAATTTGTATTCAGGAGACATTTTGCTAGGAATAGGATCTGGACATGATTTTCTGGTATATTGTTGTTTTTCCTCGTCGTCCAAAGATCGCCACATTTTTTCTAACTCCCAATAATAGGGATCTCGAGTTCTATCAGTTGGAGGATCATCAAGATCGACATCTTTTCTAGCAATTGCAGAAAATTGGGCGAAACCACTAGTACGTACTTTTTCAAATGGATTGCCATTCCTTTTTTTCCATTTCTTAAGTGTTTTTTGAAATTTGGCAATGGTTTTGATATTGCTTTCATCCTCCTTCAGTTTTTTGATTACGGATTTACTAACAACTGCGCTTGAATTAGTATCAAGGAAAGGAAATTGATCTTTTCTCAGAAATTGGCACTTCAAAACATCAAGTCCATCTTCTCCATATGCAAATTGGATAACACTACTATCGGCATCCCTAACTGTATGATCATAGGCAACACTTAAGCCTTCTAAGTGTTTTATCAAGCATCGTTGTAAATATCCAGAACGACTGGTCTTAACAGCTGTATCTATAAGACCTTCTCTTCCGGCCATACAATGAAAGAAGAATTCTTGTGGTTGAATACCCGTCATAAATCTTCCATCGATGAAACCTCCCGCTCTTGGTGATATATCGTAAGGAGGAAAACTAGGTAAAGATCGTCCAGATATCATTAGAGGTGGTCTTTTGCCTTCCAATTCAATTTGTCCTAGCAAACATGAAATTTGCATAGTATTAACAGTCGACCCTTTTGCCCCTGATTGGACCATAAGTTGTAAGTTATTTGACGGGAATTTCTCTAATAAGCCTTCAGATAAACAAACAGTATTAATTTTATTAGTATAAGAATCTAACATACTTTTATACTGTCTATCCAAATTAGCACGGAATTTAGGATCTTTAATCATCATTTCACCAATAGCATCTTTTAATTTATTTTCTTCAACATCCGCAGGTAGCTCAGTAGCTTTGACAGCGGCAACTCTACCTGCTTGTCGAACAAGTTGAATAATCTGTTCTCTTTTTTCATCAGCCTCATCCACAACTAGAATATCCTTCACACCAAGAGTAAATCCAATCCATTGTAAATAGAATGTAAACACTTTAGAAAAAGCACTCAAAAGTGCACTTGAGCTGTCACCTCCATATAATTCGTACATACAATGAACTAAGCCGTATGGAGTTGCACCATAATGAGTTTTATCTAATACCCCATTTAACAGCTCGCCTCTTCTTATTATAACTTCTGCTTCTGTCATTTCGTTGGCATTAGAAAATGGAGTACCTCCTGCATTCCAAGGTCTTGGTGGTTCCTTTTGCCATGCCTTAGAACCAATCTTGGCTTTTCCACTCAGGGTAATAAGGGGTTTACCTTTTGGAATTATGTTAATTATTATAGTAGACAAAACTTGTTTGCCTGACCAAAGAGTTACTGGCTTCAGAATTGTAGGAGGAAGTAATTTAATTTCGCCTTTAAGAGTTGATAAGGCTTGGAAAACTAACTGCTGGTAATCAGCTTTAGAATAAAATGTGCCTCTCAGTGACATTCTTACACCAGATATAACATGATCTTGGATCAAACCACTTAATGGTGTCCCATCTTTTGGTACAAGATATTGTTTCCTTACAGACATTATGTTATATGCTTCACTTCTTGCAATTTCATTTTGAGGAAAGTGGGCGTTCATTTCGTCCCCATCGAAATCGGCATTGTAGGATTTACAATTGGCATAGTGCAAACGGAGGGTCTTTTCTCCTTTAAGAATTCTTGCCCTATGTGCCATCATACTAGGCTTGTGAAGTGAAGGTTGACGATTAAGTATAAGCACGTCACCATTAACTAAATGCCTATGCACTATCTTCAGTCCAGAAGTTTTATATTCATCTGGTGTAAGTAATTTTTTGGCCAAGCTTTTTCGTTTTTGTATAGAATCAGGTGGTATCCTTATCACTCTTCCATTTTTAACCTCTAATTTTTCAGCTCCAGGATGTTTATTAGGTCCATTAATTACCATTTTCCTCAATTCATCAACATTCCACTCAGTAACTGGCACAGGATATGTAAGTTTAGTTGCAAATGCATCAGGTATACCTATTTCATCAATATCTACATTTGGGTCAGGTGTGATAACAGAACGGGCAGCAAAATTTACTCTTTTACCCATCATATGCATTCTTATTACACCAGTTTTCTTTTCAAGAATCTGTTTTAGGCCTTGACTGGTGGAACCTTGACCTTCACAACTCAATAATTGGTTTATCTGTTTTTGTAAATCCTGCCATACAGTGTGTAATTTTTCAGGAGTAGTTTTACCCATTACACTTTCATATGCTTGTCTTGGCTGTTGATCCAGCCCATCTATTGCTTTTTGGTGGTCAGATGTCATTAAAACTTGTAGAACAACTCTTGAGCTGTAGGCAGTGTTCATTATCGCTTTATAAACATTAGTCTGTGGATGTTCAATTAGTTCACCATTTAATATGTTACATGGTCTAACATTTGGAGGTAATACAGGTATGACTTGCATGAAAAATATATCAGTGACAGGCTTAGAATTAGAATACTTCAAAACTGGTACGCAATGCATAAGCAACTCTTCATCATTTTGTTCTATAGCCTTACAATAGCGTTTTAATTCATCAGGCATTAATATTTTGATACCTTTACTCCCACCTTCAGAACTTAGATTGTACATAATTTTATTTTCTGATGTTGTAACTTTAATCAATTTGCTTCTGCAATATAAGCAAGTTTTAGAAATATTGATGGCCTTAAAAAAGTTGCTAATAATTTTGGTTCTCAGTTTGTCAGTGTTTTTGTTTTGAAACATTTCACAAATAGGGTCTTCTTTTTTGAGAAGCTTTTGATATTTTCTTATAATTTTATTTGGCTTTTCTGGTGAAGTTTCACTTTTATAGTCTTTCACATCACCTATAAAATTTTCTAAATCTAAAGCAGCTGTGACATGACCTGCATCTAAAAGCTCTAGTTGCAACTTTAATATAAACTTCATGCGATCATCCATTTGAATTTTAAAGCATTTCAAACATGTTATTCGAAATAATGTATAAATATTCTTTATAAACAGTGGATTTACAACAACAAGTGGTAGTTCTATATGGCCAAAATGACCCGGGCAATTAAGTAAAGAATTTGAACATGTAGTGCAAAAATCATTTCTTTCTCTTATGGGACCTAAGGCAGGATCGTAAAGCCCTCCTTTCGTTGGATTACCCATTGCATCGAAGGATGTGGTATTAGTTATCTTGATTACACTTAATTTTTTGATGTCTTCATCATTAAACATCAGGAATTGTACGGAGTCAGGCTCCACTGATGTTAGCTTTGTTATAGCTGAAGTAAACTTGGAGTTGAAATCCATGGTTATTGTGCTGAAAAATAATTGACCAAAAAATTTATTAACCCTCTATCTAACCTCACTATTTAGAATGTAACTTTTTCATCACTTATGTATAAATATATACTTACATAATATATTTAACTCAAAAAAAAAAACAAAATATACAATTCAATCTTTTAATTATGATATAACATAGTAATTGGTTTTAAAAATACTTTTTTCGGGACGTTAATTATTAGTATTTATCAAAACAGTATCACATGGTCGCAATTTGTTCCTTAGCATAGAACAGATTTTAGATGACAGTTGACATTTCTAATTTGACAATTGACTTTTGTTAAGTTCATTTTATTTTTTTATTCTATGCTAAATATTATAAAGTTGAAGAATTTGTTTAGTTGAAAACGTTACTCTGAAGGAGTTAATTTTCAAGTTTATATGACGAATGAATGTAACTCTCCTCTACATATTATGTAAATAATAAATTTTTACAATTCACAATATTGCTCCCGTTTAAATGCAATAGTAATTTTTTCATCACTAAAGACTTTTCAGATAGACATTTTTTCTATGAGAAACCCAGTGATTTTAGAATTGTCGATAAAAGCTCTCCATTTCCAACAAAACATAGCAGGAAGCAGGTTTCAAGCTACCTAAAAATAAAAACCATTTAAATAAAATACTAAATTCAGTCCAGTCGTGCCGCAGGGGCACAAAGTGTGACTGTAAATCGACTGATCGACTTCCATTTCTTCGCTCTGGTGTCGAGGCAAAGCGCGGCGTTGAGTTCTGCCACTCAACACGCAATGCCTCCAGAATTCGGCAGAAAGTGGGGAACGGAGTGTCTTAACACTAGGTTCCCTCTACCTACCCTGCTGTGTGCGGGATACAGCGTGAAGCTGATTTATTTATTTTTTACTAAATTCATAATATAAATAGAACCAGTTTGTATTAGAAAGCATATAGATCTAAATCGTCCAAGTGTTTTGTCGGACGAAATTCCTATGTTTTCCGGGAGTGAAAAATATTTAATTATTTATTTCGTTTTTTTTTAACACATTTTTTACAGTATTAATGCTAATTGCTAACCCCTAAAAAATATTATAAAGGATCAAACGCTTGCAGTCGCCGTAAAATGTGTAAACAAAATGTCTAAATAATCTGATTCTATGGATAGTAAAAACAAGTATAAATCTACATTCTACATATGAAAAGCGTATAATTTGAGCAGTTCGGCTATAAACTTAAAATGAATCAAAAAGAAAAGAAAAAAGCGGTGACGCAATAAGTACTGTACTTGATAGCTAAATACTGTTGCTATTAATATAAAATATTTAGTTCCTCCTGTCACCATTCCAAAATCGTTTTTGCCAAGCCATAAGTGCAAGTATATGCTGCCATTTTATTTTTGTGTAATAGCAACATCACGAATCAGTCAGTCAAACAGCAACATGGCGGCGCAGGATGAAGTTGACGTATGTGAAAGTTGGGAAGATATGGACGAGATTGGCGTAAGTTTATCAGTGAAAACTGATCCACACATCTGTCCTTGACTTCTAGGACAAGCTTGAGATTTACATAAATATTTCTTTTTTTCAGCTCGCCCACAAGATCAAGCTGATGTCAACTGTGCCGCCACTGAAAGGTTGCAAGGTTACTAACGTAATTGTAGAAGACAACGCGTGTATAGGATCTCAGTGCGTAATGCCGGAGCCAGCAATTCGTATATTGAAACGGCCATCGTCTTTGGGTAGTGGACAGCTTAATGGTGAAAGCCGCGCTCGACCTGTAAAAACTCTTGAACAAAGACAAAAAGAGTATGAAGAGGCTCGATTACGTATTCTTGGTGAGGCTCGAAGCCCTGAAGACGTCATTGATGATAAGTAAGCGTGACTTGGTTGTTACTATGTAGGATTTTATAAAATCACATAAAATCAAAAACATTCTATCTATGTGTGTGAATTTCGTTTTATGTGCTTGATATTTTTCTCTAAGCTATCATAATTTTGTGTTTTTCAGTCTAAGTCGGATACAAGCAAACAATATTGATGACAATCATAGTGTTGGTAAGACGAAGAACTGTCACAATGAAAATACCAAAGCTAAGGAAAAAAAAGTGCTAGTGAGGCTTCCGCCGGGTGCCACCACTGCAGGAGTATTTCCCTCTCCCCCACCCCCTGGAGTATTAGTAATAACTCCTCGAGCACCAAGAGGTCCAGATGGAACTAAAGGTTTTATGAAGAGGTAGCATTACTGGTATATTACATTCATTATCATAATCCATCCATTATTTCATTTAATATAGACAGGACATGTGTTAGAAAGGTGTGGAAATTGCATTTATTTCACAATTTCTCTCAAATACAGGCAGTCAAATGACTCAAAAAGAGGCACATTTTTCTATACATTTGTAGAAAAATGTAATTAAGTTTATATAAATGAAAAAAATATGTATAAAATATCTATGACTTTTATTTATGAGGAAAATGATATTATATTTACATTTGAAGATTTTAAAATATATAAATATAGACATTGGATGATGGGATAGATATTTACATATTGTTTGTAAAGAAATGCTCTAATTTTGTTTTGCATCTGTCTTGTTTTTTTTTTGTAATTTCACAATAGCGTTTGTAAGTAAGTGACATAAATGTTATTATTAACATTTCTGCTCTTTCAAAGTTGGATGTGATTAAAGGTTGAAATTAGTAATCATGTAGATAATTGTTGAATTTTGATGCAAAAAGAACTTGGAAGCTACTTGATCCTTAACTGAAACCTATGATTTAAAACAAATCTTAAATCGAAGAACCTTAAAAAAGGAATTTAAAAGAATTATCTGCTGTATAACTAAATATTTGGTATCTTATGTAATTGGACCTATCTTTATACAGTTCATTAAGTCTTTAAAGTGTTACTTCCTTTATATTTAACTGACTAGTCTTCATTGTGTCTTCTGTGTTTGTAAAATAAACTGTTCAACTGGTACTTTTAAACGCTATAAAAAAAGATAAGAACAAGCTAAATGTCATAAAAAAGGACTGCCTGTATTTTAATTGTGCTATATAGAATAACTTTTATTCTAAAAATTATATTTTATTGAGTGAAAGTTGTAACATAAATGTTACTCATTTTTTTTAGTAACTTTACGAAAATTAAAAGAAATTGCGAAATAAATGAAAGCCAAATTTTGTGAGCTCATTTAAGGGAACAAATTTTATCTTATTGTAATGTATTACAATATCCTTAGATAGTCAACAAATTGTAATATTGACTCAAATTTGATTGAAGGGCTAAGTACAAGATAAGTATTATGTGTTGAGTTAAATTATTTATAGTTTTCATATAAATAACTTATTACATTATTTTATATTACAATATTATTTAGCAGCATTAAAAACCAGGCCAGTGGTAAACACAATGGGTGTAGATTGAATTTCCAATTGAGCAAAAAAAATTATGTCCCTGTTTTGGCATGCCAAAGTGTAGTGTTGAATTATGCCAATGCTTCATATTTGGGTGATTGGTGGAAATTTTTGTCTTAATACAAGGTTCTCATTATTTACCCTACAATATGCAATACAAATTTACAAATAAATGTAAATTTTTGCAAATAATTGATAATATTGTAAATCTAAATTGTTAGATTTAGTTTATTTATTATATAATTCGTTCATTTTTACAAAAATTTAACAAAGATAATTTATTCAATACTATAGTAAAATCTGTGTAATGGTCAGTGTAACTTTGCTAATGTATATATTATCTCATTTTTTTTATCACAATGTCTTAAAGAATACATTTATATGATAACTATACATAATTATTATCTATTGAATTTCTCATGCGTCCTTCCCTCAACACAATGTGTGCTAATGACATAAGTCATTTGTAACTTTTTTTTTTATAACTTTTCTAAATATTTTTATTAATAAGTTTAATTTTATTTGTATATTCCTAGGCTATTTTGTTATAGTTTTATATTTTTTATGTGTTCACTGCTTAAAGATTCTATTTAATGAAATTAGTTAAAGATTAAAGAAAACTAGATTTTTTAACATTTTAATGTGTGGATATAAGTCTGTTGTACTGCTTTGTCATGTAACCCACCATTTTTTTATGAGCTTGTGAGATTTTTTCATATAAACCATTGCTTGGTGGCAAAAAGAGATCAAGCTACAAGTCTAATAATATTTGGGAAACCATTTAAAAATATGACATATGAGTAATAATATGTTAGAAACTTGATTTTCTGATTTTTTTTTGGCTCGATTTTTTTACCACCGTGATGTTAATATAATGTTGAATATTGTGTTGTTATGAATAACTTACTATTTCACATTTTAATAGTAATGTAAAAATAATTTGAATGCAAATTGTGTTTTTTAAATTTTATGTTGGTAAAAAAATTAGGACAATAATCCATATTAAAACCTAAATTCTACTAAATTTCCTTAAATTACCATAATATCAGTTTTAAAAACTATATTTTTAGAGACTTTCTATTTGTGAATGTTTTACAGCACTAGGACACACACACAAATATTTTTTTCAATACTCGAAACACATTTAGCATATGAAAAAGAGTTTAATCATCATAGGGTTTAATCAATATATCACCATTAAATATTTAAAATATCTTTGATATATCTAGTCCAAATGGTTACTCTTCTTTCTAATGCAAATATACCCTGTGGTATAATTAAATTTTACTATTGAATTTTAAAGCAGTTATCACATTGTGACCCATGGTGCGTGTAAAGCTGTATCAGAATAACATGTTAGTGTTTTTTGCAAGTTTGTTATTATACTAAAGATCCATTACATACTGTTTTATTTTTATATGACAATTTTTTATATGGAACATATGTATATTAATTTACATGATATCTATAATGCTTGCAAAAACAATTTATCTGATAAAGTTTTTAATTTTAATTGATCAGAGTTTATTTGGATTATCGAAACTTTATAAGTGATGTACTTTCACACTGGCCGGTTGAATTTTAAATGGCAACACCATGATTTTGTAAGTAGATAAATATAAGTAGGACTTCTCTAGATAAAGTCTTGTAGTCTACTTTTTTAACTCGTAAATGTATACTTGGCCTGAACTGTGATATTCATCTTTTATAATCTAAATAAAACTGGCGCAAGAATAGTATAGTTATTTTATTATAGTTATTTTTGAGGATTGTGATATAGAATAATCTATAGCAAGCCTTATCCCATCTTTTATTATACTTTTTAAAATAATAATCTGAAACATTCTCATTGTATAATGGCACATACATATATACATATTTGTATATATAAAAGTAACTGAATTTAATTTCTTTATAATGTTTTAAAAAAACATGGCCAGGAGTGACACTCAATTATTATAAAAAGGAGCTTAAAAAAGATGGGTCAATTTAGCTATTTTTGTAAATATTACATTTTACCTATTGACTATTTTTACATGTTTAAAGTGACATTATAATTAAGTATCATGCATGTACAGTTTTTTTTATTATTTCCTAACTTTAAATGTAGATTGCATAGACTATAGACTGGCTAGTTTTCTAATTTTAAAATAAAGAATAACATAAATATTTTTTGATGTATCATTTCATTGTGCTTATAATAAGTTGGAAAATTATTTATTATTATGAAAGTTAGAATTCTTATATAATTTGTGATGGAGTTGTGATTAAAAGTAAGATAAAATAAAATTTAAAGTAAAAAAGTAGCCCACCATTAAATTATTAAATCCCAAAACAAAAAGTATTTACAGTAATTTACACCAATTTTAATAATCTATTATTTAGATTTTTATAATAGAGATAATTAAATATAAAGTAATTTTAGAAACACTATAGTTTTTAAACATTTTTTTAAAGTGTTATTCCAAATATTAAATTATAAAAAGACAAGTAAACATAGTTAAATAACATAACATCGACATAATATACATATATTAGAAAGAAAAAATATAGTCTATGCTCTCTCAAAAATCTCTAGATAAAAAGATTATATTAAATATTTTGTGTTTATTTATGCCAATAACATTTATTGCTCATTTTAGTTTTTCCGTTTGCTATAATAAATGTATAGTAAATACAACGATCATCGCAGGCATTTATTTAACTACTAATAAATAATTCGAAAATAAAAGTACATATACATATCTATATCTATATGTATCTTTGACCTATATTAAAAATTTATCAGTACAAATATATAAAAGATTCAATAAGTTTTTATTATTACTTTTTTTTTAAATAAAGTTGAGGCCGTCGTTGCGCTGAGGCACAAGAGTGTGACTAACGCGACGGCTGTGGGTACGATCCCCACTCGAGGAAAATATATATTTATTTCAATTTTATTATAATTTCTTCACTCTTGGGTCATGGCGAAGCGCGGCGTTGAGTTCCGCCATACTACACGCAGTGCCTCGAAAAATTCGGCGGAAAGTGGAGAACAGAGTGCCTTAACACTAGGTTTCCTCTGCCTATTCTGCTATATGCGGGATACCGATAAAATAATAAAAAAATAGTAGTTAGCTATTACTTATTAATTATAATTTATTAATATTTGCAATTACATATATTCTTTTTTGGCATGTATATTTTAATATGTTTATAAAATCAAATTAATGCCGAGGATACTTTTTTATTTGGCAAAATTATTCAAGATATTTTAAAAATCAATAGATAGTGGTGAAACTCCGACGTTAATTTGACTTACATCTTTGGTGACACCGGTCTCACTGATCAGGATTTTTGAAGTAATAACAATCTTAAGCATAGATATCTTAAATCGTCCTTTATTATTCTTATGATATTAGAAAGTCTGGTAAAATAAAAAAAATCCTTCTAATACAAAAAAAAGCACACACTCCCTTGAAAACTACTCAGCACCAAACTTTTCGTAAAGCACCAGTCCCACTCCTATAATAGATCTTCAAAATTACTGAAAATCATAGTACCCCAACACTTTATGCAAGTTCTACTGTGCCTGTCGTTCTCTTTGAGCCTCAGTTAGTTTCAATAACAGTAACAAAAACATTTTTACAATACTGTGCCTTCTAGTGCGACCGGATAAGCGATGGGGATCTTTGCTACATTTGTCAGAATAGTCCGTTGCCAATTAAAAAGAGGACTTATTGTCACATGTAAGTACATTCTCGGTCACTGAACAACTTTTCGCTGTCCGAATTTTGACCTGGGTACGAGATATTCCGGTTCTACTTCGCTTTCACCTTCGCTATTCGATTCGATAATTTTGACAAATCATGCAATTACAGTATGGCATCTCGTGGAAGTTTTGAAGTCGACGCTATTTGTTTTGTAAGAATTTATTATATATTTTATAAAATATCAATAAAATTATAAGAGCAAAGCGCTGATTTATTAATTGACTATAATACTATAGTAAACTAACAATAATAGAAGCACATACTTTTGACAATTTTACAAATTTAAAAAAAGATACAAAATGAACTGAGTGATTTAAAGGTGACGCCGGTCATGGGCGGGGCTGGTGCCAAATCTCTGGAACTTGCGTTCATGGTGCTTTTATGGAGAGAAGTAACGGCGGGGGGCGTAAAATGAACAGAAAGAGAAGAATCGCAATGAGAGCAAAGAGAGAAATCGCAACACGCATCGATGGCGGGTCAAAAACTTATACGATTTTTTCGATCCACTCAATCTCCCAGACATAACACACAATTGGCTACTTAAAAAAGTTCAAATATCCGAATGAATCGAAAAATTCGACGGAAACTGGCAAACGGAGTGTCTTAAAACTAAGATCCCTCGTCCTCATATGCGGGAGATAGCGTAAACCTATTTTTTTTTAAATATCCGATCAGTTTATTAAATGCATCTTTAGTAAGCTATATTTATTGAATCAATATCAAAATATTTAAACGGCATAAGAGCTTTGTTATTATTGACAGTTGTAAAAATAGAGCGGTTAAACCCGTTTATATGACGATGTGACATTCTTGCTATTCAACCGCCATGAAGTAAAAACAGCGTAAGTCTATTATGCATAAATGTAATCAAAATATAAAAAAATATTAAATGATAATTAGAAAAGAATATACACTATGCATGAAATAGTTTTTAGCAAACATTGTTAACCGTTTAAGCTTATTATATTATAATTCTAAAGGTAATGGATTTAACTTTGCTTTTAATATATTATACAAAAAACATATATGTTTATATTTTAAAATAATAAAAACCATTTAAAAACATAACAAAGTAGGGTATATAATAGTATAATGTAGGGTAATCAGTATTACGTTATTTATAGTGTTATTTAAGTAAGAAGACATAAATAATTAAATAGTAAAAAAATCGTACATCATTTAAAAGAAAATCGCATAAGGAATTGGAAAAACAATAGTTGCCAGCTCTCAGTCTGCCGCATGCCTAGGGTTGCCTGGTTTAAACAGGTCACTTAATGTAAATAATTGCACATAATTTGCATATTGAGGCCAGTCGTGGCGCAGCGGCACGAGGTGTGACTGTAAAACCGACTGGTTGTGGGTTCGATCCCCACTCGAGGAAATGAAATATTTACTAAAATTTATATTTCCATTTCTTCGCTCTGGTGTCGAGGTTAAGCGCGGCGTTGATTTCTGCCACTCAACACGCAATGCCTCCAGAATTCGGCAAAAAGTGGGGAACTTAACATTAGGTTCCCTCTGCCTACCTTGCTATGTGCGGGATACAGCGTGAACGTGATTGATTTGATTATTAATTTGCATATAATGATGTGCGATTCACATAAAAACATATGAGTGCAATTTTCCCCAATAACGTTCGTCCGTTACGAAAAACATTCATTATAGCTGATTGCGGCAGGATTCTTTTAGGCAACCCTAGTGTTATCTATTCTACTATCATGTATCATTCTTATCTATAAGTTTCATTAGAATTACTGATCCCTATATATTTAAGCAATGGGATCATAAAACTATGATCCCATTGCTTAACTTGTAAACACAAGGATCATAATGTCCATGCTGTCTACGTGCTGCGTGGACTGCTAAATGCGGGCAATACGTTGAAATGTTAGAAAATTGCGTCATGATTTGTGAACAGATCGCATTTAAATAGATCGCATTTCTTGTTGATGTTGTGGTGGTAATTTCTTCACACTGTATCCCACACAAAGCAGAGTAGGCAGAGTGAATGTGGGAATCTACTGTTAAGACACTCCGTCCTCATTAAGACATTTCCGTTTGTACGCCACGATGCAACGGTCTCGAATATACTTATTTAAATAATTAATATCTAGCGAAGAATAGTGTCTCAATGCTAGCTTCTTTGCCACCTAAAATATTTTTTTTTTTTTATTTATTTTTTATTTATTTATTGACACATCAACAATACATGTAACTTGGAATATTAAAAGAAAATTCATATATCGGTCTGGTTCTGTTACAAATATCAATTACAGATATGTACAGCATTCACAAAATAATCCCGATTAATTACCAGTCATAATAAATTAAATTAAATTACAAATAATTACAATTACAAATAATTATAAATAGAAATAAATTACAATTACAGATAATTAAAATTACAAATAATTACAATTACAAATAAATTACAATTACAAATAATTAAAATTACAATTAAGTACAGTTAGACATTACAATTAAAAACAGTTTAAAGAAATAATTATAAAAACAAAAAAAACAATCATTATTAAAAAAGAGAGACAATTCATACAATTAGAATAATACAATAAGCCACATCATAAATTACATAATGCAATTAGAATTCATGGAGATTAAAAAATATTTAAATAAGCAATAATAATAACGTCGTATTAAGTGTATGTATATATTTACTTAGTGAGTGGAGTTACAGTTACAGGTTAATTATTACAACCCAATTTGTGGTTAATTTTTTTTTTAAAATCTATAAGTGTATCATGGAAGATATCAATGTCATGGTCGGATAGATTGTTATATAGATTTATTATTCGGTTAATAGGTGAAAATTTGCCAAGATTGGTTTTAGAACTGTTGGTTAAAAATATTTTTTTAAGAGGATGTCTGGGAGCGAGGCGAGGTACGACTAAATTAACTTGCGATAGTAAGTCGGAGCAATCCAATTTACTATGACAGATTTTATACAGTGTCACCGAATCAGCCACATGCCTACGATTTTCTAGGGACTGTAGATTAAAATGACTCAGGCGTTGTTGATAGTTCGCTCTAAATGGGCAAGATTTGTCTTTAAAGGCTAGGTACCTTGTTAAAGAACGTTGCACTTTTTCTATTCTAATGATATGGGACTTATAACAAGGATTCCATATCGGGACCGCATACTCTAAGACACTCCTTACCAACGCGTTAAAAATAGCTATGATAGAGTCGGGTTTCTTGAACTCCAAAGTGCTGCGCTTGATCAGGCCCAGCAATGCCCATGCTTTAGAGATCATATGATTATAGTGAACAGAGTAAGTGAGCTTACTGTCAATGAAAACACCGAGGTCTCTTATCACTGATACTTCTAGGAGCTCTTGATTATGTATGAAGTATTTAGAACTGATCACTTTCTTTTTTCGAGTAAACTTAATGTGTGAGCATTTCGATGCATTAAGGGACATTCTGTTGTTAGTGCACCATTCTTGGATGGAGTTAAGGTCCTCCTGGAGTAAAAAGCTATCTTCGATAGAGCATATTGTGCGGTATAGTTTGAGATCGTCCGCAAACAACGAACAGAAACTGTATCGCACGTTGTGTGTTACGTCGTTTATAAATAAAGAAAAAAGGATGGGTCCCAGGTGAGATCCTTGAGGTACCCCTGACGTAGCAATGTACGGGTCCGAAGTGTGCCCCTTGACTATTACACGCTGAACTCTATTTGCAAGATATGAGCGGAACCAAGATAGTAATGGGTTACAGATTCCGTACGCACATAGCTTTAGAATTAAGATTTCATGGTCCACTTTATCGAAGGCACTGGTAAAGTCAGTATATATAGAGTCGACCTGTTTCTTACTATCCACCTGTCTAGATAAGTTAGAAGTATAAATAACCAAGTTGGATACTGTAGATCTACCAGAGACAAAGCCGTGTTGATCAACTGAAATTATACTTTTGGAATAGAGAGAGAGAATGGGACACACTACATTTTCTAGTACTTTGGAAAATGTATTTAACATGGATATAGGTCGGTAATTGCGTATATTATCTTTATTTCCTTTTTTATAAATAGGAAGAACATTAGCAAACTTCCATGCTCTGGGAAAGGTAGAAGTTTCGAAAGACTTATTAAAAATTATATTTAACGGTAAAGTTAGATGTTTTTGGGTCATCTTTACAAATAGTGGCGGTATACCATCCGGTCCCGCACCTTTGCTAGAGTCCAAAGACTTTAGTACCTTAGCGATGTCACGTTCAGTTGTGTGAATCCTAGATAGAGACTTTTGTGGGCAGGAATCCTTTAGCGATACTTTTTGGCCAGGTGTTGGAGAATTAAATAACGAAGAGAACTGTTTCGCGAAAAGATTACTAATGTCAATTCCGGAAGCAGCCGTTGTGTTATCAAGAATCATTTCGGAAGGAATTTCAGATGGTAAAACTTTACACTTTTTCGTATAAGACCAGAACTTTTTTGGTAAATATGAGCGATGAAAAAAAATATGAGCGATGACAAATAAAATCATATAATATTATTAATAACAAGACTGACCCAATCTCGATTTTAGATCACAATCTATAATATTTCATAAATATGAGAAAAACAAAGTAAATTGCGCAACAGTACGATACAAGTAGTCGAACCATTTGCATACTGGTTCATTAATATCAACAACATCTGAGAAAATACATTTAATATCTAGTATTGCTTGACACGTTTGTTAAGTAAACACGTGCCAAAAAATATTATTTTTAACTTTAAGTAAAAAAATATATTTGGCTATGTCATCTTTGGAGAATCTAAGTGAGAGAGATCGCGCCGTGTTAAGAAGCATTTTTGATCCGACTGCGACTATCGCTGATGTGTCCGAAGAAGGAGACCAGTTTGTGGAAGATGAAGGTTATATAAATTCTAAAATATTAGTTATTATTAAAAGTTTGTATAGAAATTGTTAATGTCAATTATAGTGGTAATAAAATAATTTCCACCTAATAATAGTCTTGAAAAGTTGGATTTATGGTAATTCACAGTATGGCTAAAAATATCGTATAATATAATACCGTATAATTTTTTATCAATTTTTTAAAGTTATTCCACACTTAGGAAAGAAAAATAGTTTTTGGAACACGTATTAATTAATTTTAACGTAGTAGGAATTGAATTCGCACCCCTTGGAAACCGCCCAAGCACTCTGCCCGCTAATTCATACGTTTTCATCAAGCTACGTCGAAATTCTTATACGCTTGTAACAATTTATTTATGTTGTTATATGAACATGCCATAGGGAGATTTTTAGAAATTTCCGCTACCCAAATTACTAAGAATTATCATTTACAAGATAGAATGCTATTTATTAAATATGTTTAACAATTTTTTAAAGTGCTACTCGGAAAGAAAAATATTTTTTTAGAACACATAAAAATTTGAACCCGCGCCTCTTAGAAACCGCTCTGGTGCTTTGACCGCTCTAGTGCTAAGCCGTTAATTAATATCGTTTCGATACCTGCGAATTTGGTGTGGTACAACTGCGTAAAGTATTATATATATTAGGGACAGTTACTAAGGTGTATCTACCTAATTATGTCGTAAATATCCAAACTAATCTACGTATGTATTCTATTTATAATTGCATTTTAATATAGGTATAGATATAGGAGCGGGATTTCGAATTAAGGGAATTGATTACATTGTTAATCTATGTATATTCAGACCAGTCTTGGCGTAGGGGCACAAGTGTGCGACAGTAAGCGCGACTGGTTGTAGGTTCGATCCCTACTCGAGGTAATAAAATATGTAGTTGAAATTTTATTTTCATTTCTTCGCTCTAGTGTCGAGGTAAAACGTGGCGTTGAGTTCCGACACTCAACACACAATGCCTTTAGAATTCAGCGGAAAATAGGGAACAGAGTGTCTTAACACTACGTTTTCTATACCTGCCCTGCTGTGTGCGGGATATACCCGAGCATGAATCAGATTTATTCAATTTTGTTAATCTATATTACATTACATAAAATAATTCTTTACCAAAGTCTATATCTTGATTTATCAAGTAGTTGAGCTGAACCTAGTATTGTGTCGTCGTGATGCAGCTGAATAGTGTTAGGCTGTAAATGTGGTGGTTGTGGGTTCGATCCCCACTCGGGGGAGTAATTATATTTATTTTCGTCGTGTTGAGAGTGGAGAACAGTGTCTTTAAAATAGGTTACATCTTTCTACCTTGCTAAAAAGAAGGGAAGGAAAGGGAAAAGTGTGAAGATGCTTTGCTTTCATTTATAATATTCGTCTTTTCGCAGCATGGTTATAAGAATGAAGTGTATAAGAATATTCAACGTTCAAAATCCATTAAATAACTAGACAGGTTCTAAGAAGTGGCACCAATAATATATAAGTATTTCAATTTCACAGAAGAAGTTACCGATCCGTCAGAGAAAGAATCTAAATCTTTATGTCTCCAAGGCGTCCAAATGGCGGAAGCTGGAAACTTAGAAGAGGCTTTAGTGTTACTAAATAAAGGCATTGCCGCAGCACCGGAACGAGCTTCCGCGTACAACGATAGAGCTCAGTTGTACAGACTTATGAAGAGGGATGATGGTAATTATTAAGAACTAGGCCCATTCGCGGCTTCGCTCGCATACCACTTATAATTGTTTTATTATCCTGCATTTTCCATAAGATAATCAATATAAATTAAATAATTATAATTTATACATTCAATAATGTCGAGAAAGTGCCAGCACTAACAGGTCTGCTTGCGAGGGCGAAATCGGCGGCAAGGGCGCCCTCCGCTGGACTCGTGTCTATGCTTGCGGCCGTTAACGGAGCGTTGAATTATTTAAAATTTACATTTTCTCAAAAAGTATACGTTAAAATTACATTCTATAAAAGGTAAAGTATTTCTTCATAAAAATTTCTTGATGATGGAATAACTCGCACGTAAGTTTCAATATCTTTATCAAATAAAAAACGTTGAAATATCACCTTGAAATTTGAAATGATTTTTTTGTCAAAAAATATCTTATTGTGACTTATTTCTAAGAGATAGATCTAGATCCCGTATCCCGGACTTTTTTTTGAACTAATAAAATAGAATATTTCTTCCATACAATGTACTCACATATATTTTACTAGGTATATTTCACTGCACGCGCTTAAAGCAATTCGATGGCGTTCATTATTACTGGTATTTCGTCATTTAAGGCTAACTAATACGTACGTCATAAATTATATAACCTATAGCACTTCTAAAAAACATAGCTTTCAAACAAAACCAAAAATAAGTAAATCGGACCAGTAGATCCAGAGATCTTAGCGTTTAAACAAACAAACGAACGAACGAACCAACAAACAAACAAACAAAAACCGCTGCTTAGCAACGGTTTGCAAAGAGCATCGGTTTGTAAGATTTTGCGCACCAAAACCGTAAAATATTTAATTAATAAATAAAGCTTTCATCAGTAAGTAGCTCATTATTTCAGAGTTTTTGAGCAAAACACATCCAGCTTCCATACCTACTACATATTGCTTCTTAGTAAGAACATTATAATTTATACCTTATAGAGAACAAGCAATATCATTGAATATGCTTTAAAGTTTAATTTAGCCAATCGTTCCTAAGAAGTACCTATGACGAGATAAATTGGTTCTTATCGGTAATTATATAGATACCAATCCAGTTGTCGTTTATTGTAACCAGAATGTCAATATTGATTATGTATCTTTTGGACCTTGAGCTATGGTCTATGCGTAATATTTGAGAAAATTCTTCTTTGAGAGTAGTTCAATAATTTTAAAATTGACGATGCATTTCGTTTTCAATCCTCTATTTTCGTGTTGATTGCCGTAGCCCAACGCCGCGTTTTGTCTTGTTACTACAAAGGTCACGTTTACAGTCATTTATTTAAATGTTTGTTCTATATGTACTAAAATTTATTAAACATTTTTATTGTATTATAAATGTTGTATTTATAGATGCAATGCAAGATTTGTCTCGAGTTTTACAACTGACAGAGGGTAGGAAGACCCGCGCCAGGGCCCAAGCGTATTGTCAACGTGGCGTGCTCTTACGAAAACTGGGTGACGATGACAGCGCACGCTCAAACTTCCAAGAGGCTGCTAAACTTGGAAGCAGTTTTGCTAAAAAACAGGTATATCTTTACATAATATGGTGCAATTCGTATTTTTTAGTAAAACTCAATTATTTGTATTTTTTATATAATTTATAGATTTTATATTTCAATTGTGTTATTTTCTTATGATTTGAATCAAGTAGATTCGGATCTCCGAAAATTGATTATTGTTATTTCTAATTATTTTTGTACATACGTATTATGTTCTATATTATTTTAAAAATATTTAGCTTATTTTTTTTGCTTTTTTTAGGTCATTGAATTGAATCCTTATGCAGCGCTATGCAACCAAATGCTTAGTCAAGTAATGAGAGGCGAGAAGAATATAAAATTATAATACCAACCAACACAACTTTAAATAAATAAAAAAATCTATATGCACTACAGTGCATATAGATTTTTACATAAAATAAATATTTATACATAAAAGGGATAATAATAGTTTAAATAAAACACTTGAGTCTAATGGATTAGAAATTTATATTATTGAGTAGGTACAATACACGATCACATTTGAGAAAACCACGTATTCCAAGGTCCAATGGACCAAATGAGTTAAAAACTCCCCACTTATACACACCTCGAAATCGAAAGTGACAATTTTACATTTTAAAATGGCAAATATAACTACGAATCAAAGTTCTGTTACTACACTATTAATAATAATTATAGGTATATGCAATAAAATCTCAAAACAAGCCATTTGTGGAAATTTTCGTACTAAAGTCAAAATTTCCGCAGACGGCTTTATAAATAAGTTTAAAATTTCAAATTTGATAATACATTTAAGAAGTGAGTGGCGACGACGGTATAATATAACACAAATATATGTGCACTTTGAAAAATTTAAGTTGGAATGACGTATAAAAGTTTCGCGACTACTTTTCTAAAACCAGTCCCATTCAAAACCAGAAAAATAATAAAAAAAATACAAAGTTGTGTTTAAAAATATATAAAAACAAAACCTTTTTGGCACATGATAAAATCTATTTTAATCTGTCAATTTCAGTTAGTCTAAAATGACATTACAAATGGCGCGAGCGGCGAAACTATTTTACGTCAACGTGAAAGGATGATCATATCACAGAGATAGTTAATAGTTATAATAATGAGAAATTAATTGCTTAATTTAATAAGCGACAGATTATGGGGCGTATTATTCTTATATTTAAGGTAAATTTATGTTTATTACATATACTCTTACATATTGAGATTATTATAAAAACTGTCGATAATGTTTAATAATATATGTTATAAAGTTATTGATTTTCAATATTAAACATAAAGAATTTCAAATTTTTTTTATCTCCTGGATGTCAACATCAAACACTATAATATGTAAAAAACCAATTTTATCGTGATTAATTTAATAACAAATCAATTGCAGCAAAATTTGTAATTTAAAAAAAACTAAAAATGAGAATGATTTACTGAGCAAATTTAATGTGACAAATGTCACATACATTTTTATAGTGAATATAAAAATAATTAAAAAATTATTGCTAAAAACAATATTAAACAGCAATAACTTTATATAGTTCTATTTGTTTTTAAGAATATCAAGTTATGATGTATAAACTATATGACGTATTTAACTGTTTTATACAATAAAATATATTAGTGTTAAATTGCCATATCTAATAAATAACAATAAATAAAAACATAATAAATTTTCACTTATGGTAGGGGAGCCGAAGGTGGAATTTCGGAGTTTACTAAAGCACGGCAGATTAATGTACTGGGGGATTATATATAATATAATTTTTATTGGCCGCCCATCTGGGATAAAGGATCAGATTAGTAAAAAAAATTAACCATCTGAAATTCTTGAGCGCGTCAGATTAAGCTAGAGTTAGTTACATGCTAAATCATGTATATTACACTTTTATGACAATTTGAGAGTGATGTAAAGAAGGGGGAGGGCTACAAAGTTGTAAAAAACTGCTATCTCACCATTCTCAAGCATAGTTATTTTTTTTTATTTTGAAGGGAATAATTTAAGGAACAAAAATATATAATCTAACGAATTCCACAAGCAGAATAATAAAAATTGATCGATAAACTTTAATGAAGCTACCTGTTGCCTATATTTCTCTCTCCGTGTTTCTATTCCTGTCTCACTCTTTTTCTATCTGTTCTCTCTCATTCATCAATGAAAATGATTATTAAAAAAATACTCAAAAAAAATCTTATAAATACAAGTATCTACTTCAAACTTACATTTTTATTTACATACGATTTCTTGAGTTTTTTAATAGATTACGATCAATGATTAAAAAAAAAAACTCATATTACGCAAGTCCCTTTAGATAATCGTCAGATTATGAGAAAGCACGTCTCTTGCATGGAGATGAACCATGTATATTTTAATTTGCCGGGCTTGAGTATTTAAAAATAAAGAAATTGTTTTTGTATATTCAAACAATGGCTGCGATTTTGCGTCATACCTTAATCGCCTGATTATTATCGCATTCAATCAGCGTTTCTTTATTTTTAACCCTTACGTACCACCACATCCATCATGGAAACTATCAGAATAACGTATTTACGTTTTTAAGAATACATAGGACATGGATAGTATCAATATCTGACGCGCTCGAGTACGTCCATGCAACAGTTTTTTTTATATTTTCAAATCTATAGCCGCTCACCTCACCGATTAAAAGATATATATTAAATAAAAATGTAAATAACATATTTTCTTTTTATCATCTAAGATGCGCAAATATGTCTCTAAGACGCTCCAATAAATCTCGATTTTGCATCATGGGCTCTCCTACTATTATATTAGTATCAGTGTCTAAAAGAATTGTGAGTATTAACATAAAATTTACGAAAGTGGATATTTATTTACCATTCGATATTTTTAATAATTTGAATGTTGATACAAATCAAAATGTAAGATTATATTACTCTATATTAAGTAAGTAGTTATTTTAATTAAAATAATTATTATTTCCCGCAAGTAGTTTTGAGATATTCTATTGAATTTTGTGTGATTTTATTATTATTGGTGGTTAAATACATATATTTTTAGTATTTCACATATTTATGTGCATTGCCTAAAATAGTATGAACTAACAACTTTCGGAAAAAAAATAAAAAGTTTAAGGAAAATATATTATTTTCAATAAATATCCAAATCCAATTAACTCATCCAAGATATCTCAAAATTTAATTTTCGATTTTACAACTTTGTAATGTAATATATGAGTAAAGTTTATCAAAGTGGAAGAATATATTTGAGGTTAAAACATTCTATTAGTAGAAGAACAACTTACAAGCCTTGGATTTGCTTAATAAAACTTTAAAAAAAGTGCAATAATATTAAACATTCAAAAAGGTGAGACAAATTGTAAATGGTGTTTTGTTGATGCTTATAATCTATAGATCTCAAAATCTGTTGCTTTAACATAGAAGTAAAAAAAAAACATTTCTATTAAGGTAACAAAATTTTGGCTGTATAATATAAAATAAAATACTATGTAATAGTCTATTTCATATAGTATGTAATCTTGTCTAATAATATGATATAAACAACAGCAAAACGTGGTTTCAATTAAACTGGATCCCCTAAATCGTATTACATAAGGAAAAATGTATATACACTTTTGGCACAGGCGACGAAGTGCGAACTGCGAAAACGACACCATTAATACGTTAACTATTAAAGAGTATACTAAAACCTGTAATAACTACGGGCTTACTCTAAAGGATTTAGGCCTATTCTGCGACCACTCATCGGAAATCTAAATGTTCAATTTTAAACATTTTGAACATTATGGAAGTTAGCATTTCTGAAATTTGTAAAGGAAGAGCAAACTATTACTAAACTACGCAATTTAATATCAGTACTCGGATACGTTTAAATCTAAACATATAATATAAACTACCAAATTCACAATTAATATTGGCAACACTATACCATAAATTAAAAAACTGGCAACATTAAAATTACAAAGATACCTTTCGCTTTTTGAACTGATTTTTTGACAAGTTACATAACCTCTAATGAGATATAGTTATGCTGGAAGCTAAGAAGCGTTTGAACAAGTGATGAATGTTATAGAAAAGCTTATATTTTTAAATTAGCAACGTCATAGTTACGTTATATACAAATGAGATCTTAGTAATAATGGTTATAAATAAGCTATAAGTTTTTTAAACTTTCTATATCTATACTGACCAAGTCAGAGCGAAGTGGATGTAAAGGCGTAAGCTAGCAACACTACCATATATCTGATGAATAAAATTTAAACGTCTACACACTGAGTATAGACAGACGGATGAATAATAAAACATAAAAAAAAACAAATTATAATGTTAAATAAACAAAAGTATCATTGACACTTATTTAGAAAAACAAAAAAAGATTTTTCTTTTGATAGATTAGATAAATATAACTACTTTTACAAAATCCGATCTATCTATTCCTCAGTGTTTCTACTAACTAACATTACCTTTATAAAACTATTAGAATTGGTGTTCAGAATACAGTGGCGTACGCCATACCTCATGTATAATGAGTCAGTTACTACTATAATATGAAAAGTGAAAATCAACGCAGAAGCTATATTTTATGCGATTTTGTTACTTGGTGTTTGATGTCGAGAGTGGATTTATGTATAAATATACATTTTTAAAAATGTTATTATTGATATCTTTATGTTTCTTGATATCTAGTTTTAAATTATTATAACTTTTTATTTCTACAATAATAATAGAACGTAGGAAACAGAGTAATATGTTACGTTATATAAATAATACATTAGTCGGTTGTCATGTGTGAAAAAAAAAATAGAAATTCGCCAATTTTTTATCTATGTAATTATAATGACTAAAAAGTTTGAGGTTTTATTATCATATAGAATTTTAAAAATACAAATGTTTATAAATATACATAAAATCCAGTTGAATGAATAAATAAATGTTAACTTTACTTTGTATATACTTTGTCACTTATTACCAGAATAAGCTCGATATATTTGGTCGCGTATAATATTATATAGCTCCTGCGCAATGTTTATGTTTAAGCTATATATAGAATTTTATAGAATGTATGTATTTATTTATATTAAAATAAATAAACAGTAGTGTCGCAATAGTTTAGTTAGTGACAAACGTTATTCATACTATAATACTATTCAAGCTAGTGTTGCTGGGTATTTTATTATTATAAAACACTTTTAATAATATATGATTAAATTGAAATCTTTTCCGCGATTTAGATCTTTTAATTTCAATCTAAAACTTCAAAGCTGAGATTCAATTTATTTTAATATGGTAATATTAATACATGCAATGTATTTTTTAAAATAATATATTTTTTAAAAGTGTTTTTAACAATATAGGGGTGGTGGGTATGGTAGGATTGCATTTTAAACATATGTATAAACTCGTTTACAAAAATATTCTCACTATTTCCTATCACTTATTTAAACGTGACGTATGATTTTTATTTCAATGTCAGGACAATAATGACAGATTAAATATTATATAAATTAATTTTATAAGGGTAAGTTCACACATATGCTAGTAATACAACCCTACGGACTTTGGGAAGGCGCGTATGCGCACTACTTGACTCCCTCTCCAGCTGATTATTACTTAATGCCGACTCATTTAAAAAAAATAATTAAAATACACAGTATAGTTTTTTTAAAATTGTAATACAATACTAATTAAAAACAATAATTATTTTGTTATTATCGCAATAAATAATCTTGTTTTATATGTTGCAAATTGCAAATGTTATTAAAATGAGCCAGCATGTTATTCCTATTTAATATTAAGTCTAAAAAGAAAATTAATTTATCTATAATATAGTTTGAAGAAATTCATGGCCGTATCAATAACGGCTCAGACAATTTTGCTACTAAAAAAATTACACAGCAAAGTTAAATTACGCATAATTTTCTTAATAGAATACAGAAACTATATACTTATATTTAAAAATAAACATCTAAAATGTCATTTTATTACTTTCAATTTAGAATCAACTGCTTTTTCATTTCATTTAAATTCACAATTTTATATCTAGCAAGAGTACACGATTTTATATGCATTTTTAGTTAATATATTATAAATAAAGTTAGTAAGGCTATTTAGTTACATGATTATTACAGCTGATCGCTGACGTTTACAGTTATTGCGACGATTGAAAAAATCTATTCAACTAAAGAAACTTAAACACAAATATAAAAAAGACAGTATAAAAAATAAACAAGAAGTATGTAATTATCGTCCAATAACCGTAACGTTTAAAGAAAGAACACACACACACACATACATACACAACATGTTCACATCAACATACATTGCTCACACAAACACACCCACATGTTACACAACGTAACCACAGATAATTAATTAAATGCATAAACACAACAAACTTAATATCAATTTAACAGACAATGAAAACGTAATGAAAAACTTCATACAGCTGTATGCAAATTAAAATTATGCAATTAATTACAAATGCAAACTAATGTCGTTAAAAAATAAATATTCTAAACAAACGAATTTCCATAGAGATTCTTCTAATCGAGTTTCATGAGAGAAAATGTAGATATTTTTATTTATAATTTATTTTTATTAGACCTCGTAGGCCCAAAAAAAAAACTTAAAATGAATGACTAACACTTAAATATTAAGGGCCATCCACTCGACACATACAATAATCTAGTTAAAAACACTGATATGTGAATGACAAAATTATATCGAGCCAGTCGCACAAGTTTAAAACAAAGTATAAAATAATTTAAACCTTATTTTAATAAAGTAAGGTCTAAATTAGGTTAAATACTTTGTTTAGGTATTACCAGTTGTATATAGCTACAACACTCACTATTACCAAGTGGCCCCAAGATCACGAAATTCATAAAATTTCCACAAAAACTGTTCCTTTTTATTTAAAGAATCATTTTTATTTATTATTTTTATTCTGTTACACGGTATATTCACAATGGAAGTTTTATCTATGAATTTTTTGTTATCTGTTGAAACAGATAATGTATTGGTACGACTTAAAATAAATACAGACTAAAAACATAGAGAGCTAGATATTGTTAATGACTATTCAAATATTTAGTATTGCTTCAAATAATTCGTTGAAGTAACTGATATTATTGCATTAAAACACAACTGTGGAGTCATGTCGCAATGGATGGAAAATCAATACTGAAGTAATACTCACGATTAAATTAATATAAAACTACAAGAAAAATGAGCAAATAATGATCTTCCAAATTCTTTAAGTGGAATAAACAAAGTTCACCTTCGAAGGACCAAGTTCGGATCTGAAAGGAAGGAACGATGAGCTAGACAGCAATGCGATTTCATCGAGCAATGCGATTTCATCGTAAGAGTGACAGAGAAATGAAGTATCAGAAGTCACCGCGAAGACAGCGCCGAGTTTCAGTGCAGAAAGATCTTCTAAAATAAAAAAAAATATAAATTTACTTTTGACGATTTTTTTAAATATTACCTTATGTATTAATATATATATTTTTTATATTTAGTATAACCCATTTTCATTTATATTTAGAGGCACTCTGTATTTTCTTCTTACACAGTGCCTCCATGTCATCAATTTTTCAAATAAATTGTATTACATATAAAAATACTGAATAAAATATATAATAACTTCAATTATAATGTTAAGATCATTAAATTAAGTTAGTTAGTTAATAGATTAATATCCTCTAAAATAAAAATATAAAAAAAAATACTTCACTTCTTTTATTTATCATTTACTACGGTCGCGTTGCTCTTGCTAATTAAAATATTTCTTTAATATATATATTAAAATTATCTTACCTTCAGTTCAAACATGTTGCACATACTCTGGATTCAAGAACGAGAATCCCATAAACTCGGTCTGGTCCGAGGTTCATCATAAACAGCTTGTCAGTTGGCGTCAGTTCCGTCTTCTCTTGAGTGAATTGCTTGTCAAAGTTGGACACGTCTTTGCGATGTTTCTGGAATTTGTAAAAGATAGCTATACAATAAGGTTTGTGGAATAAATATTAAATCTTATCTATATAACAAAGAAGCAGCATCAAGCATTTTCTGCATTGTGGTATAGGCAAAGGGTAGAAGTAGAGGGAATAAAACTGAGGTCAATCGTGACGCACAAACGTGTGAAATCGAGGAAATAAGGCAAAGCGTGGCGTTGAGGTCCGCCACTCTCCACGCCATACGCCTCGAAAATTCGGGGAACGGAGTGTCTTAGCACTAGGTTCTCCTCTGTCTTTTCTGGCATATGTGAGATATGTGAAGCTGAAAAAAACGGTGAGTGTCTCGCAAATTATAGGAGTAACTTGTCATTATGATTAAGCAAATTAAAAAAAAAACGAATATCCAGCCAAAGTAACTTACAATCTTAGGCTTGAACGGTGGCTGTATTTCCCTCGCTTCCACTCTCGCCCAGTCGATGCGGCGGAAGAAAGGATGGGGTGCGCACATCCTCCTCCCCGCGCATGCCGCAGCCGAGACGCTTTTGCGGGTTTTTAGTTAGGTAAGCCGTTGCACGCGTCCTTAGCTTCTCTATACAAGTAATGAAAACATACATTTTTCAAACTAATACTTAACAAATGTATCAAATAGTTCTCAATATTAAATATTTGTTACATAAGATTTATTAGATTAATTTTGACAAATATGTGTTTTTTTATTTTTCCAGTTCAAATTCATAAATATAAAAAAAATCAAATCTCTTGTTTAGAATCGTAAGAACTGTCTGCCCCTTCTTCACCTCGCTTCCATTCAAAATTTACGTAAGGCAATAAATGGATGATGGTGATTGATAGAATATTATAACATAGTTAATATAAAAATTATTAACTGACAAGTATATTGTTGCTAATAGTGACGTAATGAGTGGCGCGCCGGGTAGTGATTATTGACATTACTATCTCACATGATGACAATCTCGAGAAGGCCGAAAAAGAAAAAATATCTAAATATTTGGACCTAGCCCATGAGATTACTGCCATGTGGGATGTCAAATGGGACTATCATTGTACCGATAGTGGTTTCAGTTTACGCTTCAATAGCGAAAAGTCTCGATCAACATCTTAAGAGGTTATCGCTTAGCTGTTGAATCAAGAACCGGATGCAGAAGACAAGTTTTAGTTCCATCCAATTAAAATTTATCAGTATATATGTTAGTTCAAGTATCAGCAATAGATAACTACATATGTTCAACCGACACCATTAAGACAACAACATGTTAAATTTAAATAATATACAAAGTTTTACCAACATTATGTCAGCTCTATAGGAAAACTATTAATTTATGTCTAAACTTCAAGAAATAGTTATGCTCAAACTTATAATAACTTTGTAAACAATATCAATTTATTATAAAATCTATTCTAAGCACACATTAGGGTGTCCTGTCATGTATAGAAATGCATATATATTTCATAAGTTTTGCTTTACGTATTAATATATAGACATAATGAACAAATGACTTAAAACTTTAAAAAAGAAAATATTTTACCTTGCTAAGAGTTTTCGGATAAGACACGCTATTATCAGTAATAGCAGCGAACAACTCTTCTTCATCTTCACCATCAAAAGGCGGCTGACCTACCAGCATTTCGTATAAAAGCACACAATAGAATGATCTCTGGAGCAATATAATCTGGTGTGCCACAGAAGGTCTTTGTAGTTTTGTCACCCGTGATTCCCTCTTTGCACATTCCGAAATCGGCGATTTTAATATGGCCATCTTGGTCTAAGAGAACGTTGTCTAGTTTTAAATCGCGATAGATTATTCCGCGGGAATGCAGAAAGAATAAGCCAATGGCTATTTCGGCTGCGTAGAAACTGTAAATAAATAGGTTTTTATAATGTAAATAAATAGGTTTTTGTAATTTATTGAATATTCATTAAAAATAAAGCCTGTATCTAATAAATAATTTGATATCATAAATAACAACTAATTTTGTATAAAGAAAGATTTGGAACTTAAGTATGTACTCGTCTTCATGTAGTATCACGCCTTACCCCACTTATAGCAGGGCTAGCAGCACTTATATGTTTTTCACGCACCGCTCGATTTTCGAGATATTGTATGTTGAGTGCGGAAATAAACGCCTTTTCTTCTTAGCAGAACGAGGTAATGAAAATAATTCATTCCCTCTATTGGGAATCGAACCCTTGACCATCACATTTACAGTCAGGCGCTGTGCCGATGCGCCACGATGGCCTCAAAGTAAACATAATTATATAAGAAAAATATAACTAACTTACACAGCTACAGGTTCCTTGAATTTGCCACACTGTTGGATTTGGAACATTAGATCTCCACCGTTGACGTACTCCATCACGAAGTACAATCGATCCTGCAGACAGTATTAATTTTATTTTATAATTTTAAAGTGTTATTCCACATTTAGGAAAGAAAAATAGAATATAAAAGAAGATTTTAAATTTTTTATACGTTTTCTACAAAAAATACTATAAATATTAGTAAAAATCAACACATTACTCCATTAGATATTTTCTGCTGGTACATAACACGTTCCTATCTAGTAAAAAAACTTAGACACAATAAGAGATTTTGAAGTATATGGATATTTGATTAGTATTATATAAAACGGTACAGAGTGTTCTTTATATTATAAAAAATAGAAATAAACAAAATGAACAACAGACAAAAACATAAATATAAGAAAAATTAAAAAAAACTACCGTAAATCTTTTAAGATTTTTATTTTCTACAAACTGATTAACTTTTAGAAACTTCAAATTGGCTTAAGTGAAGGTTAAGTTGGTAAGTAAAAAATACTTTAACTAAAAAACTTTCGTATACCTCGACATTAGCGAAGTTAGAGACAAATAAACTTCGGTTTGGTAGAAATGTTTGCTGAACTTGTATGGTATTTTTTGTTTATGGTGAAATAAATAAGAAGTTATATTATAAAAGGTTCAACTTTTGGCTATTACTAAACTTATTTAAGTAGTAAATAGCTTATAATAAAATAGAAAATATTTTATACACATAACACGTTTTATATGTAAATGCGAATGCGAATTATTATTATTGGGAAGTATATTTCAAATAATTGCAATACGCAGCATTATTATTAAGCTTGACGCCGCAAATTACATAAAAATAAATAATAAACTAATATAAATATTTATGAAATAGGATCATTGTACACAACAATGTTTACTCGAGCATATTCCTATATTATCTCATCTACTTATACTATGTAAGCGTTAACCACGATGTACATAAACAATGGAGTGACCTGTAACATAATTATAAGTAAACTAGTTAATTATTTTAAAAACAATAAACAAGATTGCTTAATTTTTATTTGTGGGCGACATTTTAAAAATGTATGTATATTGTCTATGTTACTATCACAATTCTAACAAGTTCAACGACATATGTTTGTCAAAAACCTGTCAAGTCCAGCCGTTTGAAATTTTAATAAACATATGCATATGTCTAAAAAATTGTATATTGATAAAAACTATTGCAACTAAAAACTATGTTTGTTTCTATACTATTTCCATGATTCTTAGAGCGATAGTTTTAATATATCGTACAAAACGTAAGGCTTTTTGGTTTATTGGGGCAAACAACGGGCACGGCAACGGGTGAATTTAAGTAAATATTTCATCTCCTCGAGTAGGGATCGAACCCATAACCAGTCGGTTTTACAGTCACATCTCGTGCCGCTGCGCCACGACTAGTCTCTATATACATTATACATATTTAAATTCAATACAAAAAAAAAATATATTGAAATTGTAAAACTAACCATAGTCTGGAAACAAGAATGCAATTGCACTAAGAAAGGCGGCTTGCTGCTCAGCGCGAGCACACGTTTCTCCACCATTGTACATTCTACGTCGTCGTCTTGAATTATAATGTCCTTTTTCAATATCTTTATAGCGTAGAGCTCGTCTGTGCCGCGTCGCTCTGCCAGCATTACCTAAGTTCATAATTTATAACTGTATTGCTCTATAAAAGATATTTATATAGCATCTTCTTGATTTTTTAAAATATATTTACTTATGGGTTAGACAGAGGAAATTTAGTGTTAAGACACTCCGTTTCCCGTGTTCCGCCCGAATATGATGAGACTTTGCATGTTGAGTGGTGGAACTCGAACCCCGTGCTTTGTCAACCAGAGCGAAGATATGAGAATAATTTAAATGTACTCATTACCCCGAGTAGGGATCGGACCTACAACCATCGGGTGTATATGTGTATTTTACATTATTTATTATTTATATTCTATAGTTTATCTTTCTTCTCTCTTATAATATTAATAAATATATTTGCAACAATAGTGCTTAGCCGACTGTACTAGCTAAATTTAGATTGTATGAATTCTTTAATATAATGTTCTTTTAAGTTGAAAAATTTGGATATATTTAATGTAAATTTGAGGTATATTTAAAATCTTCACGATATTTTTAAACAATTTTTTAACAATTCATTTGAAGTTATTATGCGTAATACAAAATTAATTAAAAGTACATTATTTAATTATTGTAAAATCGCTCACAATACGCCAATTTATCTATTTATTCAGACTCGACTAAAATATACAACTTTATAAGACACAAATTTATTTTTTTAATTTCAAAAATACCTTTCCAAAAGATCCTTTACCAAGCACCATGATAAAGTTGAAATCAGATGCCCTGATCACATCAGCGGCGGCCATATTATGTGGCACTTCCCTATCAGGTGGTGGCGGAGGACGTTTGGCACCAAGATTAGTTGCTTTCATCTGGTTCTTTAGTTGTGCCAAGTCGGCACCTTCTTCTGGTACCGGCACGTTATAATAATCTCCCTCTTCTTGAGTGAGGAGTTTGAACCAGCCATCGGCAGGCGACTTCATGACCTCTGATATACCGAAAGAGAGGGATCCCATGAAATCGTTACGAGATGTTCTGTCCCAATCCCATATCTAAAATGCGTGTAATAATTTACAATAAGTTTTTATAAATTATCTTAGTAATATACTATATACATATGAAGACACTGAAGAGTATAAAAGGTTAAACGCTTTGATCACAGGAACTGGTTCGAATTGGAATATTCTTTTTGTGTTGTATAATCTATTTATCAAAGAAGGCTATAGGCTATATTACATAATTTTACTCATTTCGATGTAACCCACAGTGGGTTAGATCGAAATGAGTATCTGCGGTCAGAGTTACTTCCCGCATTTAGAACGTGTTCTATGTTATCCTATGTCACGCAACTCTCAGTTACATTGAACACGGGAAAAGTCGCAGAGCAAAACCAGCAATTTTTTTTTAAATCTATTAGAATTTTTTACCTCTATAAGAAGTCTCCTATCTTTATCCTCTGGCTTCAGATCGAAAACGAGCGTCTCATTCCATTCGGGGTTGAGACAGCTGCGGATGGTCTTAGTTTTTTTCTTGACGTTGTCCGAATCGGGAATCAGCTTGAGCTTACAATATGGGTCGGATAGGCCGTTCGGGTCCATTGGGATCAAATTTCGGCCTTGTTTCACTGTAAATTTTAAAGATTATCTTAAAGCTATATGAAAAAAGAAATTTGGTGACAAATCATAATTACTGTTTTCTTTTCTTATAACATACTTTATCGCTCGGAATTGGGATTCGATATTCATTAGGGGGAATTAATTATTGTGATTTGTGTTTTTTTCTGGTAACAAGACAAAACACGCATCGAGTTCCGCCACTCAACACGAAATGTCTTGGAAATTCGAAAGAAAAGTGGGAACAGTGTGTTTTATTAGGTTCCCTCTGCTTACACTGTAAAAATATATGAGAATTTACATACCAATAACAGTAAGTTTATTCCCTTGGCAAGAAACAGATAGTTGTATGCGCCCGCGTCGCTCGGTGTGGTCGCAACCGCAGAGATTCGGTACGGATTCCTCACATCGTTTGTGCACGTTCATGTCACATGCTATACGAAAAATTGTATTAGTGTAACCGTTTTGACAGTTTTTAAATATTTCAATAATAAAAGAAAGCATATCGCTTATTTGGTGGAACAAAGATATAATTCCACTTTTTTTAGAATAAAGAATAATATGCATACGGAAAGAATATTTAGAAACTTTGATTAGGTAAATGTACAATACTTAATTATTGCACCAAATAAACGCTATTATATACAATTAGCTAGAAAAGGTCTTTGTTTCAAAAATAAACCATTGAAAAATTACGTTACACTAAAAGTAAAAAAATGTTTATTGTCTAAAAATATTTTTTTTGGATAATTTATTTTATATCATTATAAACATATATAAAAATATCAACTTAAAAAACGAGCACGATATGAAAAATGGACGCTGGCTCAAAAAGTAAAGGACACCAGCGCGTGAAATTGACTTCTGATTGTGCATAAATTTGTTTTCATTATTTGCACGCTGAGTTTGGCTCTTGCCCGACTGTATTTCATGCAAAATAACAAAATTTAGCTTTTAAGTTATGAAATATCGTTTTTATGTGGAAATTAAATGTAAATCATATAATAACTAACAACCTACCTTTATTATATTTTTAGAATGGTAAAAAAGAAATCATAAAATTTATATAGACAATCAATTAACATGTCTACCAGATTAATAACTTAAGTAAAAACACCAATGGAAATCATGCAAGATAATATTTAAATGACATAATTCATAATATTGTTAATAAAAAAAATATTCAAAAAAAGCCAATATTAGTTTACTTTTTACAATAAAATATATGAGGAGGAAATTTAAAAGTTGATACGGAGCTCTACGTAACATGACAACAATGGGCATAGATCATGCATACGATAAAGTGTCACACAAGTAATGAATGCTTTCTAGAACACCAATTGTATGGAAGAACAGTTAGGAATATTACATTTTATTAAAATCAGTTAATCGCCTCAGCGTTGGCCAATTTAATCAAT
Source organism: Heliconius himera (assembly GCA_021202915.1). NCBI lineage: Eukaryota > Metazoa > Arthropoda > Insecta > Lepidoptera > Nymphalidae > Heliconius > Heliconius himera. Next base: position 220,618 of record JAJHJA010000183.1, on the reverse strand, counting down.
ATTGAAACAGGATCAATCCGGATATCCATTAATTGAATCGTGCAGGGATCGTTTCTATTTCACCTTTAAATTGGTTGAATTTTAATATTCGCTGAATTTCCTCATCCAGTAAAAATGGATTTATGAATATTTAAATCAAAGTTATAATTTTCTTATTTTCACACATTATGCAGTATGCAGACAACTACAACACCGTGACTGAGCAGATCCCGTATTGTCTGCTTCTAGGGGGTGACTTGAGAAAATAAGTTCCTCTAGGGCCCATTCTTATACCCAAGAGTATACCTCCGCATTTAAATCCCTGGTGCGCGAGACCATGGAGCATTGTACCACAATGATCACAAAATGTCGGGGCAAGAAACGTCCACGTGTTCCATTTGTGAGGGGCGTACGCGGCCTTTCCAAGAACAGAATGTGATTAATTCTACATATAAAGAGCCAGTATACAAAAATTAGGATGAAAATATCAGCAGCCTGTGAAAACTAGATGTCAGAAGATGATAAAAGCGTGAGCCACCACCAAGCTGTAAATAAAGTTGAAGATAAAATCGAAGAATAAGCGTGTTAGTTGCAGTAAGCAGTAGCGTATTGTTGCAGCGCGATCTCATTGTACCTTGACACTTGAGCCCTTGATGGATCAGCCCGTAGAGGAGCGACCCGCAGTGATCGCAGAATGTCGGTGAGGAATATGTGCATGCGCGGAAGTTGTGACGGGTACGGGTGTCCTGTTCAATAAACGGTTAGAAACATATAATTCTTAATACTTTGCTGTAACCGGTTACATATCCGGATATGAGAATTTCTTATGTGGGAATGAAATTGATCCGCAATGTGTTATTTTTCTGCGCCTCTAATTTATTTTTTCTGTTATGTACTCAAAAAAAGTTTTAAATATTTAATTAGTGGTATTTGAGTAAAATTGAATAGCACTTATACTTTTTGTAAAGTCAAAATTGAAAAAAACTTATTTTCATTCATACGTTTATTATTTTGCAGATGAAATGATGAAAAATATTGGTACACTGATTTTCCTCATATATATAAAACGACATAACGGAAGTAATTAATCATAGTCAAAGCACTATTTTAGGACAGTCGTTCCGTTAGAATGAGGTCACAACTTTTTATCTGAAAGCCCTAGTCATTGTTGTAATGACAAACATTAATGGATAAGAAAATTTGGGTAAGTATTTTAATCTTGATTCTTTAGTTTCATTTTGATATTTTGGTTTAGATTTCATGAATCGTCGGTTTTTTTAATACTTTATTATACAGGATGTAACGCGATTAACGGATCGACGGTTGTCTATAGGTAGAGGACCTCATCAAGGTCGTTGTCGACGGTTCTTGCTCAGAACACATGCCCGTGAACGCTGGCGTCCCCCAAGTCTGCGTGCTGTCCCCTCCGCTGTTTCTTCTGTACATCGATGCTATGTTAGAAGATTCTAGCTTACATTGCTATGCAGATATAGCACAGTGGACGCTGCTAAACTTGTATCTTCAGTTGAGACATCCCTCGGGGTTAACCGCACAGTACGTCACAAACTCAAGTACCATTCACACCATCTGGATATGTGGTACTCCACTACTGTGCGGTTTTGTAGGAACTTCCTTCCACGCCCTCCAGGTCGATATGACCTGTTATGTATGGTTCGGCAGATATTTGAGAATTTGTGATATTTTTGGAAAACATCGGATTCTTAAAGAAATTTGGCAAATACAGCCCGACTGTTAAGTCTGACCGACTCGTCGTTTTTTCTCAATAGGAATAGGTCAAAAGAGAGTACAAATAAATTATAATTAAAAAACTTACTTAACGAGGCCAGTCGTAGCGCAGCGGCACGAGGTGTGACTGCAAAACCGACTGGTTGTGGGTTCGATCCCCACTCGAGGAGATGAAATATTTACTTAAATTTATATTTCCATTTCTTCGCTCTGGTGTCGAGGTTAAGCGCGGCGTTGAGTTCTGCCACTCAACACGCAATGCCTCCAGAATTCGGCAGAAAGTGGGGAACGAAGTGTCTTAACACTAGGTTCCCTCTGCCTACCCTGCTGTGTGCGGGATACAGCGTGAAGCTAATTTTTTTTTTTTTTTTGAAGAACTATGGCTAAACAAAATTAATAGTGTTTTTAAGATGTAAGTTCTTCAAAGTTGTTGTTAAAATGTAGCTAAAATAGTACATTATACAGAAGGCTTATGATTGGGCTAAATTGAGAAAAAAATCACGAGCGCAGTTTAAAAAATCAGGCAATAGTATTTTCCAATATATATTTGTAAGGTATTTGCCAATTTTCTTCAAGAATCCGATTTTTTCCAAAACATCACAAATTCTCTAATATCTGTCGAACCACTGAAAATTGGCTAACTTTCGTAGGGATGAAATGAATCGGTACTGAAGTCCTTATAGACAATCGTTGATCCGTCGATCGCGATAGACACTGTATATACGCTAATAACCTAAATTAAAAATTCAACTGCCTACGTACTAAGCTATATAATAAGTACTTCAGATTATAGTTTACAAGTTAAGCTGAAGACAAATAGATGTCCTGCCGCAATCGTGGATTGAATCTTTATTCGGGATGTTCTTCTGAATAGATGTTTCCTATAAACAACATAAAATCCTTGCCTTCTTAGGCAATTAGGTACCGCCACCCAAAAAGCAATTAGTCTTGAAAATTTGAAAAGAATGAAATCTAAAAATAAATTTTAGTAAGCCTCACATCGCGATAGATTTGTAGAATTAAAAAAAAAATGCACAGAAACATATACACACACAAATAAATGATTGCGAGTTATAAATAGCATGTTTTGAGACCTTTTAGAACCTACTACTATAACCAATACAATGTTTTTACTGAACCAATAACTATAAAACCTTACTCAAAAACAAAGCATGGCTTTACGGTAGCTAGTATACGTCAGGATACATTAAAATTCTCAATATCACAGGTGTAAATCTGTCAGAAATGTTAATGTATGTGCTTATATGAATTCGGGACGACCCAAAATAAATTTATATGGTTACCGTACGATATCTTTCAAAGTGAATTATGTTGTGACGTTTAGTTAATAGTGATGTTCCCGCTTCCCCATGTTTACTGCTTGACTGACATGTTTACACGACTTTAATGCTACACTAGAGGAACAAAAATAGTCAGTATAAATGTAGAAGTGGATATATTTGAAAATTAAATTGGTTTTACTTCAATAAGTAGGTACTTCAATATTTATAATATAATTATTTATTAACATTTTCATGTTTTCGCTGCTACTCAGGGAAAATCGCGTCTCCGAGTTCCGGCACTTAATACGCTGATTCGAAAATTCGGCGGAAAATGGGAAACGGAATGTCTTAACACTAGGTTCCCTCTGCCTACTCTGCTATATGCGGGATACAGCTTGAAGCTGAAAAAAAATCAACATCTAAGGAATTTACTATCCGATTTACTTGCAAATGTATTTTTTTTTTCTAGAGCAGTAGTATTAGTTGGCGAAACGTAATACCTCCGTAATACACCGACATATTTAACCAAAATGTTAATACGAAACTATAATAACATTAAATAATAATTTTCAATCCTAAAGTAAACAACCAATAAAACATTATGATGTATTCTTTTAAAAGAATAATATACTTAAAGTATCTCGTAAAGTTATTCAACATTACTTTAGAAGTCTGCTATATGAACTTTCACAGGAATAAGATATAAAAATCTCTGATAATAAAGTCTTTAAGTCGACAACTTTTTAATGTAAAAAGAAAATAAACAAAGTTATTTACCGCTGTAAATATTTCTTCACTAGGTGTAAAAACTTCGTCAATAATGTCTACGTTAAGGAAACTTTTTATTAGATTTGGTAAAAGTTAGTTCGACACTCTCCAACAGAAGGGTACCTGTCCTGAGACACAATTTTCCTTTTGGTCGGTAATTTGGTGAAGATTTTAATCAGTTGAAACATTATCGAGGCCGTCGTAGCGTGGTGGAACAGCATTTTCCTATTAGTAACCGTGATGGTTGTGGCTTCGAATTCCCATCCGGGAGAAGGATTATATAAAAATATTTACATTATCTCGTTATGGTAGACAAAGCACGGAGTTGAGTTTTCTGCGAGTTCTATTGAGAGGTTATATGTCAAAAATTGGGCGGTAAGTCAACAAAATAGTATTTTATAAAATACATATTTTTGTAGTTTCACGCTGTATTTCGCAAAAAGAAGGGTAGGCAGAAAGAATCTAGTGTTGAAACACTCCGATCCCTCCAGCTTTGTTACCTGAGCGAGGTAATGAAAATAATTAATTCCCCCTCGTGGAAATCGAACCCACGACATTTAAGTAAATTTCACAATTATTTTAATTAAAAATAATACGTTTCACCTTAGGTGTGTTTATTTTTATTTCTTGTACGCTAGCTTCCATTGCTTTAATAATTAATGAATAAGTGGCGTCCTCTGTAATTAATTACAGCGTGTGAGCAACACGCTTTCAGTGATGTGTAATGTACATCAAAGTGTAATTTACATTACGAGATTATTATTATTCATATTGGATTTTAAGACTGTTTTGTATACAAATGTATTCAGAATGTAATAAATTAGAGAGATTTTAATTCTAAAACTCTGAGAAATTTTCTTTAAATCTTATTATGCTATAAAAAAATATTGTTCATTTTATTAGTATATATTTATTATTTTATTGTTTTTTCTTTCACCCTGTGTCTCATTTTATAGCAGGGTAGGCAGAGAAAATCTAGGTTCACATTTAGACATTCCGCACACATTTCGCAACATTTTGAGGCTTTGTGTGTTGAGTGGCGTAACTTAACACCGAGATTTGCCTCGACATCTGTACGAAGTTCAAGTAATCCAACCCACAACAGTTAGACGCTGTGTCGCTGCACCACGACCACCTTCTAATATTTATATATTTGGTTTCATACTCGTAACTCTTGTATTAAATATCAACAACTAAATCTATTTCTAAAAACCAAGAGAACATCAAATATTAATACTTGAAAAAAAAAAACAAAATATCATTGTCAGTGTTTATTAAAAAAATAAATTCATTGTTTTTACGTGTTAAAGTTCACAAAAAGAAAGCCGCGGGCAACTACTAACCGCATTATAAAATATAATTTTTCTCTCCTTTCTCATGATGCGCAAAATGTGTGAAATAAAAAATACTTAATTAAATAAACATTTATTTAAAAAACAGAAAACATTTATTTATTTACAATACCGACCACGTCGGTTTCCAGGAGGCGCGGGTTCGAGTCCCGCTACGTTCAAATTTTTATACGTTTTCTAAATAAGTATTTTTCTTTCCTAAGTGTGGATTAACACTTTAAAAATGTTTAAAATATTAAATAAACATTTACAGCATTATAACTCGATGTCGACTCAAATCGCCATTCAACAAAAAGAAACGTTTTACTGTCTTATCTTCTTACACAAATCCTTTTGTAGTTTACGTTTCATTTGCTTTAGATATTTTATCTTAATGACAAAAAGTGACTGCAGTCTGTGATATAAGAGTTTATTATACAAATTTGTCATGGTGGCCCAGTGGTGCAGCGCTTAACACGGTAACTATGATATTTCTGGGTTCGCTATCCACTCGGAGGAGATATGACAAAGCGCGGCGTTGAGGACCGATTAATGGGCAATCGGCTCTCTTTCAATTCCGAATAACCTATGTGAAATGTCGAGCGCAGCTAAAAAAAAATCAATTATGTCAAAAAGACAAAGATGAAGAAATGTAGTTTCTCTATAGTACCTTTAAGGTTAATTGCGTTTTGTATAATTAAGCAACTCTATTTATTTATATTTCGTTTGTAAATGTACGAAGATAAAGCGGAACTTAATTATGAATGCTTCAAATTTACTATTCGCATACTATCTTCTTGTTAGTTCAACCTTTTATTTAGTATCCAGGTCGTTTCTTCTTTCAAAAATACACGGTGTTCTTTTAAAATTATATAGATTATTAATGTAAAACAAAGTAAAAGAACTTACGCGGACAAAAATAACTTCATACATAAATTGACTTTTATAAAAAGACGACGAAGAAGAAGAAGATAAAAATATCGATGTTATTGTTAAACAAATTACGGCGTTAAGTTCCTCCACCTAGCACACTGTCTCTAAAAAAATAAATAAATAAAAACATAAAAAGATAAAATAAAAAAAAAGGCCAATCAGCATAAACACAATGCCTTTACTCTAAAGTGACCACATTTTATAAAATATAAGTGCATAATTATATGATATTCGCAATAATTATAATAATGTGTGGCGTGTCGCCGTAGCGTGTACGTGTTCGCGATCAAGTACTCTACTTTAATTATACTCTGTTGAATATTTATTATATGTCTGGTTGCGGTCGGTCGCGGCTTATATTGTTTTTATATTGCCGAAATATGGATTTTTAACATTCAGGTCACTCGAATTATCTTTAGATAAATACATAACTATATGGGATCGCGGCGTTGAGTTCCGCTACTCAACATGCAATGCCTCCAAAATTTGGCGGAAAGGGGAGAAAGGAGTGTCTTAACACTAGTTTGCCTCTGTCTACCGTGCTGCGTGCGGGATACAGCGTGAAGCAGTATGTACATATGAAAATAATTTGTTTTCTTTTATATGATTCAAAGAAGATTTCTTAAAATTTGTGGCGTAGCCGTACGACAAAAATCAAAATCATTATATATTAGTCATGTCAGTCTGTCTGTCAATCCGGACGACCGTGTTTTATTCCGAAACTATTAAAACTTCACAGTTCACACTTGCTAGATAATAATTGTAGTCCGTGAACCGTTTTACGAACACAAATGAAAAAAAAATCCCGGTCGTCCCATATATGGGACTGAGCAAATTTTTTTTGTCAAATCCTATACGTGCAGTGTGTCTATGGATATGTCATTGAGAATTATTTGTAATAATCATGATATTTGTAGAAATAAAAATTAAAAATTTGTTATAAGATTAATAATTTTGAAAAATAAGTTACTTCCAATGTGCTAAAATAGTCTACGAGAACGTGAACGTGTCCTTAGTTCTTTAGAGATTTTAAAATTAATTATTTTATTCATTTAATCTTGCTACGTATAAAATTATTATTATTTTTAACATTGTTTCATGCATGTACCAGGTATACAGAAGGGGCCTAGTCTTAAGACACTTTGTTCCCGAGTATTTCGCAAATTTTCAAGACTGACTATCACAACGAATAAAATTTTGTTTAATCATTCCCCCGAGTTTGGATCGAACCTACAACTAGGTTTACATTCAGACACCGTCTCCCTCTTTATTATCGTTAATAGTATTTACTATCTTACAATATGTAGATCTCATGTCCAAAGATCTAAAAGGTTCACACGATAACCTTCACAATTCTATACATCTATTACAATAGGAATAGTAATCCAAAGAGGATGAGGGCCAAGGAACCTTTATCTCTCTATGTGTAAACCTTGATATAACATTGATATACCCTCCTTTATTAGGCAAATACGTGATGATTCATACGAGATTCAACACAATGGTACGAATTAATGATGTTGAAAATTTGAACCATTCTGTTTGCTTATGGCAATAGGTATGTGAATAATGAAGATAGAATTGGTGTGATCTTGAAATTTAATTAAACTGAAACGTTGATATACTTTTCGTCTTAAATTGCCTAAGAACATTGTGGGTTATATTCTCTCAAATATATATAACTCTGGTAATTGGTTGAGTTGAGTTCCACCACTCAAAACGCAATGTCTCTAAAATTTTAGTGAGTGAGTTTGAGTGTCTTAACACTAGGTTCCATGTGTCTATCCTGCAATATGGGGGATGTAAAAAAAACATTAAAATAGAGGAAAAAGTTACAGGATAAAGTACTACACGTTACTAAAAACGAATTAAAAGAATACAAACATTGGCATGTTAGCCTAACGAGTGGCGCGTCAGTTCACGATGAAATTAAATTAAATTGCATAGTAAAATTGACATCACTGACTGGGGACTGAGCGAGCGGTCTTGCAAAATCTTTTATTATAATATCTTTAATCTTAATTTAAATTTAATGCTGTATTTTATAGAAAAATGTATAATTGCAATAAGTATGTTAAGTAAAATATTTATGCATCATTTTGCTGCATTCGTTTTATATGTAATTCGCCGCGTAAGCAAAACTCATAGAGTGCTTCCACATTTGCTAAAATGAAATTTGGCACGTAGTCAGAATTTAAAATAAATATGTAATATATTTATATAACAGATAAAAGTTATTAGAAGCTTATAATTGTAGTTTATTTTATACAAAATGAATGCAAACTTGAGTTTGTCAATTTACAAATCCGAAATTGGTACGGAACCCTCGGTGAGCGAATGCGTCTCGTGCTTGGCTTTTTTTATAAATAAAATATATGAAAAGGAAAGGGAAAGCACAGCGGTATAGGTATACAATTCACGAAAAAGTTTCACCAACAAACTTGTATAATAATCATAATCATATCCTTTGTAATAATAAACACATTTAATAATTATTATAAGAACCCCATAATAGGGTACGCCTAAAATATATTATTTTATAAAAGCACAAGTTTTACTTAAGAAATTAAAAGAATACCCAACCTTGGATTAAGAGAATAATAATAATAAATATTTGAGAAGGATAGTCTGTGAGCCATTAACTTTAATTAAAAAAGCCTTAATGGATTCGAGGGAAAAAAAACTGATTCAGTACTAAGATTAGAAGAGAATTTGAGAATTATTTAGATCTAAAAAAAATTAATAACGTATTAAAAAGTAAAATATTTAAAAACGTATAAAAAATAGAAGGTAAAGCTATTTAAATCCGCACCTCTTGGAAACAATATAAGGGCTCTAGTTAATTAAGAATTGTTTTTATTTTGGTAAAAAAATAATGCAAAGTCTGTTTTTCTATTTAATCCATATATTTACTAATGTAGTCATATGATTCAATAGATAACGACTACATTTTCCTGTCGTAGTTATACCTACTTAAGAATTGATAGACTATATATATAATCGGCATGGGGGTCCCACAAGGGTCTATTCTTGGTCCTTTTCTCTTTTTAATATATATTAATGATTTACCATATCTAGTTGAAAAGGATCATGAGATAGTATTGTTTGCTGATGACACCTCATTGATTTTCAAAATAAAAAGACGACAAATCGTATATGACGATGTAAACAATGCTCTCTCGAAAGTAGTACATTGGTTCAGTGTTAATAACTTACTATTGAATAGTAAAAAAACTAAATGTATTATTTTTAGAACACCTAACACGAAAGTTGTTAAAGCCGATGTACTCTTGAATGGTGAACCCGTAGATCCTGTCGATTCTACGGTATTTCTCGGTATCACCATAGACTCCAAATTACAGTGGGGACCCCATATTGATGGATTGGCGAATAGACTTAGCTCTGCAGCTTTCGCGGTCAAAAAAATTAGATCATTAACTGACGTAGAAACGGCTCGACTTGTTTACTTCAGTTACTTCCATAGTATTATGTCCTATGGGATTTTACTTTGGGGTAATGCAGCCGGTATCCAACCGATATTTGTCCTGCAGAAGCGAGCTATTCGTGCAATCTATAACTTAGGCCCTAAAGACTCCTTAAGGCAAAAGTTTAAAGAAATTAATATATTGACAGTTGCATCGCAATATATTTTTGAAAATATTATGTATGTTAAGAAAAACATTAATAATTTTACCAAAATTGGTGATTTTCATAATATTAACACTAGAAATAAGCATAATCTTGGTGCACCTGTAACTCGGTTGCATCGAATCCGTAATTCTTTTATGGGACAATGTGTACGCTTTTACAATAGGATCCCAGAAAACGTCAGAGAATTTTCTATATCACGATTTAAAAAAATTGTGAAAAGACGTTTGTGTGTTAAAGGTTATTACCAAATTAATGATTTTGTAAATGATAACACGCCTTGGGAATGAAATGCTCGCTCCAGTCTGTTTCAAAGGTATCATTGTCACAAATAATTAAATATGTATTTGTTTAAAATTGATTTAAAAAATAGGTCCCGCTGAGTTTCTTGCGCCGGTTCTTCTCAGGTCTGAGGCATTAATTTTAGTGAACTGGTGGTAAATTTGACGTTCAAAAAATGAAGCATGTAACTTCTTATTTTGAATAAAATTATTTGAATTTGAATTGAATTTGAATTTATATGGCGTACGCGATGGTATCTGGGTTTATTTGGGGTTAATATTTAATATTACTTTAAATGCAGCTGTATACATACGTTTTCGCTGTATGTAGATATAAGCAAGGTAGACCGACGCGATCTAGTCTCAAGACTCTACGTTCCCTATTTTTGTGTTGAGTAGCGGAACTTAACGCCGTGATTTGTATATTTTGTGTTTTTTTCGTGTAGGAAAGAAAGATAACGCAAAATCGTCAAGTTTGCAATCACACGCTGTCCACAGCGACCGACGTTTCTAAATATTTGTTTATTAATTTATTTCTAATATATTGAAACGGAAGTTATAGATAATATAAGATATATATACATGGTCTTAATAAATTCCCAAGATAACATTATGCCAGACCACACCAGCTTGATGCTCGACGGCGAAAATTCAATTTACGTCGATTATTCAATTACTCAACGGGAAAATTTGATGGATCAGAATAAAAAGTAACATATGACTTTGTACGCCTACTTTATTACATTAGGAGGATTTATGTCAAGTAAAAAAATATCGAGGCCATCGAGGCCATCGTGGCGTGACTGTGTGACATCTTGTCTTTCTATAAACGCAATAGTTGTGGATTCAATTCTTATTTAGGGAAATTATTATATTTCAATTATTTTCATTTCCTGCTCTCGTAGACAAGGCGTGGTGCTGAGTTACGTGCACTCAATATATACGATAGGCCGCAAATTAGGCGGAAAGTGGACAAAAATGTCCTAACGAAAAGACGAACCTGTGTTTTTTTTTTCAATTTTAATTTTTTTATCATTATGCTTGTATCATTTAAGTGTCGATCGAACCTACAACCTCTAACTTAGCTTTAACGAACCACTGTATTAATATATATATATATATATATATATATATATATATATATATATATATATATATATATATATATATATATATATAAAAAAAAAAATCATCCATCTTTTATTAAAAGGTAGCAATTTAACAGTTTTTTTTCCACCGATTCAATTATCGAGTTGATTAATAGAATCCATTATGCGAATGGTGAAAAAAAAAACTTTCATTAAACGCCCGTGTTTGCTGCTCCTATAATATAAAATAAATATAGGTACATTTTTTATCGGGGGTTTGAATTTTATTTATTGAATACTTTTTACACGTGACGGAGATCGATTTGATTGTAATATATCTATATGTATAAATACATTTATTTACATAGACAGTGGAAACTTAGTGTTAAGACGCTCCGTTCCCGACTTTCCATCCAAATTTCAAAATACCTTCTAAGCTCGCTTTGCCATGTTACCAGAGCGAGGAAATGAAAGTAATCCAAATGGAAATCGAGCCCAGAACCGTCGCGTTTATTTATACACTCTTCCGCTGAACTAAGACAGTCTCCTGTACGTACATATATTTGTATATTATACACATATAATCTACTAAATAGATATCCTAATATACTGATATCATTGACGAGTACTAACTAGGTAATACTACCGACGAACAAGCTTAACTTAAAAAAATATGTAAGCTTTGATTAAATTAACAAATCCGATAAATCTTAAACTCTAATTTATTTTTCTCATTTCGCTTTTACGGTAAGTTTAAAGATCTTTGGTGCAGAAACGACGAATATAATATATGTACATCACACTTTAATAACTTTGTCGTGAAAGAGTGAGAAGAGTGCTTCTGGGTAGCGGAAACTAATGCCCTTGTTTTAAGAAACATTTTTATTTCGAATATAAATAAAGGTTTTGGGATTCAAAACCCACACCATCATAAACACAAATACGTAAAATTATGATAAATAGAAATAAAAACAAAAAAAAATATGTACGGATCACAAATTTAAATAAAATATATATATGTGGAAATAGGGACGAAAATGTTTAAATAGGAATCCTAAAAAAAAGCTGAAAATTGTATAACAAAGCACAAATGTTAACAAAAAACTATTACAAATACCTATACTATTATCTCTAATATAGCTTAAATTTCTAGTATACTCGTAGTAAATTAATAGATTTATACTAAAACGCTTAAATAATCTTTAATTTACGTATAATATATAATCTGAATGACTAGCGACAAATAGCCCTTTTTTTCGTCGTTTTCTTTTCTTAAAATTTCACTCTATCAACAGTCGACATTATTCGATTAATATAAAAATGTAATACACAAATTACAACATATGTACGTAGATATCCTTCATGAATAGAATGATTTAATTTTAAAATTTTAAAGGAAGTATATTATTTTTATTATTAAAATAAAAAAAATGTAAACTTACGTCTGAATCCGCGCCTTTGTCTGCGCCAGGGCACGTGAAAAGTGACGTATTCGTGACATCTCTTGTGCACCACGAAGCTGCATACTGCAATTTTATATTAAATTTTTTACGGCTTATAATATTATTTTTTATTTTATATTGTTATTTATTTTTTATATGTACTTTAAAGTTTAATTAAATATATGAAAATTGGCTTAGTAAATTGGTCCGATTTCTATGCACTCTACATCCGCATAAAGCAGGGTTTGCAGAGGAAACATATTATTAAGACACTCCTCTCCCTTCTCTCGGTCCATTTTCGAAACTTCTTAAACTGCTTAGTAATTCTCTACAAAAGAATTTAGTTTAAAAGAGGTCAATATATTAAAAGTTTATACGACTAAGCCTTAACCCATCTTCATACTTTGAATATATTAATTAAAGTTACCCTAACTTACCCTAGTTATTAAGTAAAAGATAATTCATAATGACACCTGCTAAGTTACCTTCACAATAAATTGTTTTCACCGCGAATTAAATTTCGAAAAGCCTCACCTTGACACTGGAACCCTTGTTTCCCGAAGCCCCTGTAACAAGATAAATTATAAATTGATCATGTACATTTAATATAATATTTAAATACGTGGGTTAAGTAAAAACAATATTTTTTCTTCTTTAGTCTCGCTGTGCAAATAAAGTATATTGGTTCTAAGCGTTCGTACCGGTAGGACTTATTAAAGAAAATAGAGTAATGTAAAAAAGAAAAATAAATAATTAAAAGATCTAATTTCTTGTTATATTATTCCAGCAACGAGCAACGACGCCAAGGCAAAATATAAATGTTTAGATCCTTTCAAATCCTTTAATGTAATGAAAAACTTTTTCATGTAAGCGTATTCAAACAGAGTTAACCTTAATCCGTGGGGACAACATTCCTAAAAATAAGCGGAAATCCTTTACTTTTGTTAGATAAACAAATGATTTTGTTTCTCTGTTCTCTACCAGGTAAGGACTAAGGTAGACTAAATCACTATATTTCTGTATGTTGTGATGCAGCGGAACAATGCCTGATAAAATAAATACGACGATTATGGGTTCGATTCCCAATCAGAGGAATTATGTTTTTTTTTTCATTTTCCCGCACTGGTAACAAGCGCCAGTCGTGACGCAGGGTACAAAATGTGACTGTAAAATCGTATGGTTGTGGGTTCGATCCCCACTCGAGGAAATCAAATATTTCTTTACATTTATATTTTCATTTCTTTGCTCTGGTATCGAAGGAAAGCGCGGCGCTGAGTTCCGCCACTCAACACGCAATGCCTCCGGAGCTCGCCAGAAAGTGGGGAACGGAGTGTCTTAACACTAGGTTCCGTCTGCCTACCCTGCTGTGTGCGGGATACAGCGTGATGCTGGTAACAAGATAACGCGTGTTGTTGAGTTTCGCTAATAAACTAAGTATTAGGTTCACTCGCTACTTTGTTTATGCGACAAAATAAAGTGCAGCTAAGTTAAACATATTTTTTTTAAGTAATTAAAAGATTAACTGAAACTGAAATAAATAGGAATAACCCTTTTTTATATACACAACCAATGTACAAATATATGTATGTATAAATAGGACAAGAGTGATAAAATATTATACACAATTTAATATAGTTTAATAGGTATCAAATTAATAATAAATAGTATATTTATATTAATTCTGAATACGAAACATAAGCTAAATTTTTAAAAGTAAATTTTGCTTAGCTAAACTAAAACTCTAAGCTTGTTAAACTAGTACAAAAAATAATAACTATTTACAAAATATAATAAAAAAAAAGAAAACAAAATAATAGACCAGGCATTTTAAAGTTTGAAGTATCTATCTTCACTTTCTGTTTATAATAAAAAAATAATCTTAAAACGCCTATCTACGAATTCACTAATGTTCTATTGTCGAGGCGAAAGCAATCTTGAAAATTGCATTAATATAGCTAATGCAATCAGCCATTACATTACCCCATAATATAAAATGCAGCCTGAAACCCCATTAACGATATTGTAGTACGGCCGTACCGTGTAAGGGTTGCCAATAGATTTTATTACCTATTAAAAGAGGCCAGTCGTGGCGCAGGGGCACAAGCCTGTAAGCGTGACAGGTTGTAGGTTCGATTCCTACATATTTTCATTTCTTTTTTACTGGTCTCGTGGCAAATGCCTCTGGAATTCGGCGGAAAAGTGAGGAGCGGAGTGTCTTAACACTAGGCTTCCTCTGCCTATACTGCTACTATGGAATACAGCGTAAAGCTGCAAAACATATATTTTAGTTTTGTCTACTTCTATACCAATTTTATAAAGATGAAAAGTTTGTTTGGTCGATCGTGATAATCTTAAAAACTACTGTTTTTACGGAATTGAAATCTTTTTTGTATTGGATAGTCCATTTATCGATGCAAGCCTGTGCCATATATGGTATTTTCGCTTTTTACTCTCCTTCCTCCCTATGGATATGGCATAAGTACCCAGAATCCAAGGTACCTGCGGTCAGAGTTACCTTGGCCTCTACGAATAAGTATACCTGCGCAATGAGGACTGTTAACAAAATTGTAAATTTTAAAATGTGTTTTCAATTATCAATCAAACTAATCAATCAATTATCGTTTTAGTAATTGGATTTGTATATCCATAAAAAAATATAAATAATATTTTTCGAAGCGTAAGTATGTTAATTATATATTGAAAATATTTAAACATAAATCGCACCTATAGAAACAAAACGCCCTAAAAAAAATATATCCACCATTGTAACTAAGTATTAAAGCTAAAATCCCAATAAAGATTCTAAAAGTTACAATATCAAGTCGGTCAGAACTTATGTGAAACAAATGGGCTCTAGATTTATATTTGCTAACCTTACATGTGAAACGGGTCATTAGTCACAGCTTTCAGGGTTGAGCGATTGAAGTAGGTACGTATATTTAATTTTCTATAGAGAAATCTCTTATGAAAACTAATTATATGAATTTTTCATATTTCTATTACTTGGTATATTTAAAACTGCTTTTCATAATATTTCATTTAAACGAACCACTTGTGCTATTTAAACAAGGAAAAGATAAAATACTTTATTTAACTGCATAACTTTATTATTGTGGAGTTGAGTTCCGTCACACAACACGCAATGCCTTGCGAAATTTAATGGGAATTTAGTGTTTTAACACTTGGTTCCCAGGTTTCCTCTGCCTACCCTGCTATGTGCGGGATACAGTGCGAAGCTAAAAAAAAAGCTTTATTATGTTGATCATACTTTCCAAAAGTATAAACCAGTACTTCAACAAACAACACATGCAAAAGTTAACTTAATATATTTATCAATTAACACTCAAAAATTTAAAAAAAATTACGTAACGTCTAAAATATACATTAAAAAATATATACAAATATATTACATAAAACATACATGTTTAAAATATGGAGTAACTGAAAACATAGTATTGATGACGGATCCACATAAGTATATTTCACACATCGCAATAGACTTTCAAAAGCATTTTGCTCTCTCATATACGATCCAAGAGAGAGTAATAAAATGGGAAAACAGGCTTCACAGCTGACCTTTAGGAAATACCGTCGATTACACCTACTCGAGGAAGGTGAGGCAAAAGCATGAAGATTCCCTTGAGGCTATACACAAAGAGGTTGGTGGCAGTAGATGAAGAAA
The DNA here is from genome assembly GCA_021202915.1 of Heliconius himera. Lineage (NCBI taxonomy): Eukaryota > Metazoa > Arthropoda > Insecta > Lepidoptera > Nymphalidae > Heliconius > Heliconius himera. Next base: position 204,437 of record JAJHJA010000183.1, on the reverse strand, counting down.
TAGAGGTATGACATAACTACCCCGCTTGCTAGGGACAAAGAAAATGTGTTAAAATTATTTTTTTTTAAGTTAAAAATTCTTTAATTTTTTTTTTAGAAATCAAAATAAATTGATAAATCTATTAATACCTATAACTGATGAATTATCAATACCATTGTAATTAAAATAAGTTGAGTTCCGGCACTAAACAGTTAATGTTTCGAAAATTGGGCAGTGAGTGGGGATCGGAGTCTCTCAACGCTACTCATTCTCTGTATAGTATCGTACCTGCTTTATGCGGGATATAACATGAACCTGAAAAAAACTAAATATTTTATACCTTCCTTAATGCTACTTTAAAAAGGAAAAAAGATACCAATGAAAAAAAAAGATAAATAAAAAGGTTGCAAAGTAACAAAATTGAAATTCGAATACTACTTCAAAGCTAATCAACCCTAATGGACAGAAGCCTATTGAAGTGTGTCATTTTTTCAGGTTGCCGAGAGATAGATTGAACGATATTGCATCGTTACCGTTTCCGAAGTAATTGAATTACGTATGTACATATAGCTAAACATAATATGTTTTAACAGATTCAACTTTTGGTCTGTAGAGGTGATTCGAAGAGGCCTAAATTCTTATTGTAGATACTACGTTTGTTCGATTTGTATTCGTGAAATATTAAATTATTTGCTTTTCTCCACTTTGGCAAGGAAAAACGTGCCGCACTCCAGCAAAATGTTTGAAATTCGGACAGAAGGAAAGAACGGAGTGTCTTGACTCTTGACACTAGTCTACCTATCCTGCTGAAACTGTTAAGAAAAATACTTCTTAAGATTTTAATGTCCCAGTGTAGTAGGTGCTTGTAATGTTATCAATTTTAACATGAGAGCAATCTGTTAAGTTATTTTGACTTTATTTTACATTTTCTATAGAAATATAATTAAACCAGAAATAACTTAAAATCGGGTCTCACAAACTCATACTGAATCGGATTATTCGTCATAACTCATAGCATGCCATGTTGAATTCTCGCTAGCACTAATAGAATAACCTCTATAAAGCCGTCTATAGCCGTGTATATCTACTTTGGTGATTAGTACATTGTAGATTTATAAATGCTCTGTAATAACTTTGCTTTGGACAGATATGAATTTCTGATAATTTATGTAGTTATAACTAATGGTATAACTTTTTTTAGCTAAACGGCTAGCTAAACTCGGCTAGATGCGAGATACAGATCTCGCATCTAGCCGAGTAGACAGAACGAATTTAGTGTTAAGACACTCCATACCTATTAATGCACTTTCGTTCCCCCCTTTCCGCTGAATTCTAGAGACATTGCGTTTTGTTTAAGTGCGGAACACAATGTTGCGCTTTGCCTTGTTACAGGAACGAGGAAACGAAAATATTTAATATTTCATTTCCTTGAGCGGGAACTGAACCCACATCCAAAAGTAGCGAGCGATGACTAGTCATTAATATATATGATAGATTCTACACACTTAAAAAATCCTAACAATACAAACAAAAATATTTGTAAAAACAAAAACCCCGACTGCATCAAACTAAAAAGAAAATAAACAAGCCCAATAGTTTATTAGGATTAACAGTCGGGAAACAGACAGATATAACTGCTATAAATATGTATATACATTCAGTACATTTAGATTATATAAGTAAATACCGTTGGTACGAGAACGTGATACAGAATACAATATACTGAGGCGACTTTATCCATTCATCTAATGATGAATTTAAAAGATCTTTATTTATTTTTAAAGATTTTTTTTTATTTTTAACAAAATACTTATTATGAAAAATACTTTTTTTTCATAAATTTAAAATTTAAACATAACCAGGAATAAAAAATCGGTGGAAAGACTGACTGAACAGGACAAAATAGAGTGCCAGAGATCGATCGTGTATCGTCAAAGCAAATTTGCAAGCTTTCAGGCCTTAAATTAGTAAAAAGCCCGTTAAAAATGACTAAATACTTTAGTGATTAATATGTGGATTATTTGTAAAAATACTCTAGTTTCTATGAAGTAAAAAAAAACTTACTTTTCGATATAAAATACGGTATAAATTTAAGGAATTTTGAATTAGCTCTTATATCAATCAATCCATTCAGTGTTCCGTACCTTCGCCAGTGAACATACAATGTATGTACTATGTAAAAAAGTACATATCTTTAGTGTTTCACTTTAGTTAGGATTCTAAGAATAACAAATTTCAAAATTTATTATTTCTTAAGTTATTTTGTTAACTGTTATTGTTTTTTAGTCTCACGCTGTATCCCGCACATGTTAAGGTAGAAAAATCTAAGTTAAGACACTCCGAATCCATTAAGCGACTTGCGACCCCACAATAATAATTTCAGCTTGATACCTCCACGCGATCTCGAGATAAGTGGTCTTGACAGATGGACAACAAAGTGATCTTATAGGCATTCATTTTATCTTTTGAGGAACGGAACCTTAGAATATAAAAATAAGGTAACATGACGTTTTTATTAGTTTATCTGTTTTACTTTATGAAAAGGCAAGGCAAAAGATCGTACGGATCATCTGATGCTAAGTGATTACAACAGCCGCTCCCATAACCCCGTGTAACACCAGAGGAGTTACAGGTGTGTTACCGACTTTTAAGGTGGAGATAGACGCGCTTTTTGAAGGTACCAATGTCATATCGACCTGGAAACACTGCTGCAAGTAGACCATATTGAAAAAACTCAATTAATCCAAACAAACAAAGTAAAACAGAGTGACTATCTTCTTTACAAATTAATGCAGATACATAAACAAAATATAATTTAATTCAGAATTAGTAACTTCAGTACTTCACTACGTTGTACCCACTACCGTAGTGACATGCTTTGAGCGCAACACGTCGGATGCAACGATACCATCGCGCTTACAATAGACTAGATAGTTTTCAACGTCTGTTACACGAACAACTCCGTCTACCGTACAAGTTTTTGATGTTGGTTATGTCATCGCCATCAAGGCGATGAACTCTGTAGTGGGTGTGGGTTTGATTTGGACAAAACGCGGCGTTGAATTCCGAAACTCAATAAATAACTAACATGAAAATACTTAATTGTGATACTTGGGGAACAGAATGTCTTAACACTAGGTTCCTTTTATCTATCGTGCTATATGCGAGAAACAGCATGAAGCTAAAAAATGGAAAAAATATACGATATAAATTTTTGATGATTGTTTATTGTGTAAAGAAAGCCATCACCACCGGGACAATGCACTCCTTGATGTTTGTAAGTTCGATTTGCACCCGAAGTGGAGTGAAAATTAGAAAATAATGGAATGTCATAACTCTGGGTCATCTAAACTAGCATTTTAGCTTAGAAAAAAAAATTCAGAAATTAAAATATCTTTAAACATTTTGTAAGTGTTATTCCACACTTACTTACTGAAAGAAAAATACTTATTTAGAAAACGTATAAAAAATTGACATTTTTTTATAAAAATTTGAACGTAGCGGGACTCGAACCCGCGCCTCCTGGAAACCGACCAGGTGCTCTGATCACTAAGCCATACGTTCTCATCAAGCTACGTCGAAATTTTTATACGTTTGTTACAACTTATTTATGTTGTTAAATATCCTCAAGAACACTGCTAAAAAATAAAAAGAAAAAGAATAATTAACCTAAATATTCCAAATCAATTTTTGCAAAGTATATGTAACAAAATTGATGACTTACATATACGTACCTCTGTAAATCAAACAGTTTTCTCGTATACAACACTTTTATACACTATATATTAATTTTAAGCTCGGCTCTAGTTAACTTTCTTTTGAATACTTAGAAGTTTATTTTAATATTTTGAAAATGTTACTTAGAATTTTTGCTACTAACTTGTCCACACACGTTAAAAAACGAAATAAAAATATATTTATGCAAGAGTAATAGAATCCTTATCGGCTTACAACATTTGTTTATAGGTACGTCACACGAGTGAAAATTATTTTAGTGCATTAAAAGACTAAAATGAGTAAACAAAATAATTCATATACCTACTTAAGAGATTATCATGATAGATAACAGATTTTTAGTAGTACATAAATATATTTACACCTTAAATTATATCTTCTTTTTATAGATTTTTAAAACATATTAGTCTGCTATATAGCAGGATAGGCAGAGGGAATCTAGGGTTAAGATTCCCACTTTCTGCCCAATTTTTGGAACATTGCACGTTGAGTGGCGAAACTCAGTTCACTTTGACTATTAAAGCGACGAAATGAAAATAATCATTAAATGGAAATTGAACCCACGGCCAGATACAAACGATTTCTAAAACAAAAAAAATCTACTGCTACCTATAACATTAAAATATTTTTTGCCAACTTATAAATAGACGCACAATTTAAATATTTCATATCTATATTATTATGGAGGTAGGTAGATACTTATCTTTAAATAAAATAGAATATGCGCAAAGAAATAAATAATAGTTTGTGGGAATAATATGACGATAATTATTATATAGTTTGGAGGCCTGCCAGCGTCACGGCTAGCGACTGCGAGGTGTATGTAACATTATTTAGATTTGGACTACGGATTTATTTCCGGCGAACACCGTAACAATTTAAATTGGCATACTATACAATGTGGTTCAGTTTAAGAAGCGTTCATATATTCTTGACAAACGTAATAACAATCAGTAATTAGAGTTAGAATCAGTAGAGGACAGTTGTGGCGTAGGGGCATAAAGTGTGACTGCAAAATCGACTGCTTGTGGGTTCGATCCTCACTCGAGGACATGAAATATTTGTTTAAATTTATATTTTCATTTCTCCGCTCTGGTGTCGAGGCAAAACGCGGCGCTGAGTTCCGCCACTCAACACGCATAATGCCTTTAGATTTCGGCGGAAAGTGGGGAATGGAGTATCTTAACATTAGGTTCCCTCTGCCTACCCTGCTGTGTGCAGGATACAGCGTGAAGCTGGGTAATTAGAATCATTTCTTTTTCTCAACTCACTTTCAATTATAGTATTACGCATCCTATTGGTAAAATGCCTAGCTTTAAAATGTTTAGAATCTCACATTGCATTTTTCCCTTCAGATTTGAAAACTGGGAACCAACATTTTTATCAGCTAGATATCCTACACACTTATAGCCGTAGATAGAGAAAATAATGTCTAGAGATATTTTGTTCTTCATTTTCCAGCCGAATTCCCGAAACGAAACGAATTATTACTATTAAGATTCGTCTTACTATAAAGAGAAAATAAAAATAGTTTATTTCCCTGAGCGAGAAACGAACCCACAAGCGTGACATGTACCGTCAACTCGTTGTCCCATTGCACCACTATGGAGTCAAATATTAAATTAATATAAATTCATTCACCCGAGCACGATTTGAACCTATGGTCATCATATTTTGTTAGATGTAAAAGTTCCAACATATAACTAATACCAAAAATTCAATATTTCTGTATAAAATATGTAATAGAACGATCGCCTCTATCAAAGTCCCCTTTGAATTCTCAACAACGCTTATAAATTGAAAATGTATTGGATGCTGTGAGATTGAAAATGTACAGAATATTGACGTTATGCTGACATGGTTGTGATTCGACCAGTGTTTTAGGTAGGTGAGCAACGCGGACCCTCGTCCTAGGCCTCACACTAAAAGGGGCCTTATAGCAACAACAGCTATAAGGCTCCTTTTAGTGTGATGCATTCAAAGAAAAGCAAACTCTTAGTAGTGAAATTTAGCAAGGTAAAAAAAAAGTAAGGCCGACATGGCGCTGTGGTGAGTGTCTGACCGTAAACGCAATGGTTGTGGGCTCAATTCACATTCAGGAGAATTATTTATTTTTTATATCCTAGCTCTGTTAACAAAACAAAGCACTGCATTGAAATCCGCCACTAAATATGGAAATCAGGTGGTGCGTGGGGAACGGAGTGTCTTAATACAAGTTTCCCCTTGTCTACTCTGCGGAAAAAAATGTGAAGCAATTTTTTTAGTCTTGTTTAAATGTACAGTTTTGTAAATCTAGTCAAACTGACCTTTCCTAGGACTGAGTACACAGAACACGACCGTAATCTACTTAAACATTATCAAAGTTTTATATGGGTTTTGAGTTACAAAGTTGTTAGTTAATGTTTAGCGGACTAAATTAAGACAAATACTGTGAGGTTCTAGGGTTCCACAGGGTTTCAGAATTGACAAAATTTACGTATTTGAGCCAGGTCAGTTTAAAAGAAATCTTTCGATTAAGTTTTATTTAATTATGTATTTCAGGAGTTTCAGATGGTATCGAAAGTGATACTTTGGGACATATAAGAAGAAAATCTCACGTAATTTTTATACTATTAATACTTCCATTTTGGTTCAGATTTTAATGAATTGCCTTTGAAAGGTTTTATAAAAATTGCTAAAAGAATTGAAACACATATATATAAACTACTGATTTTGATAAAATTAAATGATTTTTAGCCTGATAGTCTTCACTTTTTAATCTCGTTACTATTTCCATTTTATCTCGTTACTACTAACAGATGATCTTGCTTATATTTTCTTCGCTCGGCAGCACTGTGACTAGGCATCTTTTCAAAGACTTAAACTTGACTTGAATTTTGAAAGACTAAAGCTGAACTTTGAGCTTAGTCTAAGATGGTTTATACGTAAATCCTCCAAAAGTTTAATTTCTGCACTTGGTAACAATACAGACTCCACTAAAGATTATTTGCATTCAAACAATATAAATCTAAAGGATATCAGAGTTTTTTGAACTTTGAATTGAAAAAATTAGAACCTGCCAGATTTGTTGTAACTTTCACTGACTGGTTTTTCACGCATATTCCTGTGTAAGGTATGATCTGCTCACGGCCTTTTTCTAAAATTATTGGACGTATTATCAAAAACAGTTATCCTATCGTGTAGATCCTGTTACGTGAGCGTTATTAACGATCTTTGAATGTGAAGAAATCTCAGTATCACGCTTTCTGGTCCTTGCAGTTGCTACTGAGTTCATAAATGTTCCTAAACCATAAAAATGTTTTATTCTTAGCATATCCAGCAGTCTTCCTACATATTAAAACACGTTAAATTTCTGCAACACTAGTATTCACATTAATTGGATGTTCAATTTTCGCAACAAAATTAGCAGCCATATAACTTTAAAAATATTGTATTGGCTTTCTTAATCTCAGAAAGCTGTGATAGATCGGTGACAGATAAGGATCTAAAATATGTTTAATGCTGCCAAATTACTGGTATATCTTCAGAAATGTTATTTATCGAAGATAGAGGCGGTTGAAGTGGTTCATCATCAAACGTATCCCAGTCTATTGCAGCCTAAGTCTTTTCGTTTTTAGTTCATCTTCATTCTCGTCAGGATTTATTCTTTACAACCGGGGACAATAAACGGTATTAAAATATAATAAAGAGCGAGGTTATACAGGCCTGGAATCGTTAAATGTGAGTGGTGTAATATTCCATATTACCCAAAGTATCATACTCGTATATTTTTTAAGATATTCGCACAAAAAAAAATTTTTTTGCAATACTTATAGTACAGAAAAATAAAATTGAGGACTTAACAAATAAATAACAGCAGTTTTTAAATTAGAAATTTATTTTAAATTATTACTTCCTTCCTTTTTAACATTGTTTAAAGCGTTATTCCACATTTAGGAATAACTAATAGTTCTTAATAAGTATAATACTTCCCCTTCCAGAGTTGCGATGGCGGAAATTTTAAATTTGTGAATAACTACGGCCCTATAAATCTTAAACAGTGTGTATTCATATTAACCTATAGCAACACAAGGTTTTCTCTCCCCATCCTGTAAAATTTCGTACAAAGTATGAAGCAGAAATAATGTATTTAAAGAAAAAAATAACTTTACTTTAAGTACGTTATATGATGTAAGGTTTTTGGTATATTTTTTGCTCTAGAACGGAAACAAAACAGTACAGTAACAGTTGAGCAGTTTTCCTCCACGTTTAAAATTTGAACGCCAACGCTTTCAATTTTGAAAGAAAATAAAAAAACGATTCGCTTTACAGTTTTTTCAACCATCTGCTTTAGCAAACATATAAAATTAATATGAAGACTATTTCTTCTTTTAACTATATCCCACACACAGCACGGTAGGCAGAAGGAACGTAGTGTTAAGACACTTCGTTCCACATTTTCCGCCGAACTTTGGAGGCATTGGATGTTAACAGCGGAACCGCTACCGCACCACAGACATGAAAATATTAAATATTTCACCCCCCCCAAGTAGAAATCGAACTCGCATCCATCGCGTTTACAGTCAAACACTGCCACGCACTGTGCCACGACAACCTAAAAAAAAATATATAATCAAAATTTGTACACAACAAATTCTATGTACAAGAACGCGTAAAATTTACTAAATGAAATTCCACAGGCAATTGGCATGTTCAAGGTATTATTGAATACCTCAACGATATCTTAATCGATATCTACAGAATGCTTCGACAATTTGATTTGATATTTCTGGCACAAATCGTTTCCACTAGATACTATTAAGAAATAACCTATGTAATTCTCTTTTCCGAAGGAACTGAGTCATAAAGATTTCAATTTAAGAATATTGGCGCATTTTTTGTCTTATAATATTTTTTTGTTTTTTTTGGCGGTAGGTAAAGACATTCCGTATCCAATTTTTTATATATTTTTTGCGTGTGGCGGAACTCAACGCCACACTTTGTCTTTTTATTAGAGATGATTATCGAACCTATAACTGTCGCGTCGATAGTCACAAAAATATGATATGTTTATGAGTGGTAAAGTAAAAAGGAGAGAGTTTATTGTTTTTGTTTTTAGTCTCCAGGTTATCTCAGATTACCGCCAATAACCAAATGTTTAAGATGTGTAATATAAAAAAAATACTCACGTTTTAAATCATATTTTGATTTTAATTTTCAATTATATTAACGTGAAACACTTTAAATTTTTCATTGACATTAGCCACAAGATTCATTCTCACTTCGACCATCAATAGTCACGTCACGCCACAACTGTTTAAATCCTCACCATAGCCATATAAACATAAAATTTAAGCGCCACGGTGAATGTTTATTTAAATTTATGATCTCCCGAGAAATAAAGCACGGATTTTCATAAAAAGCTCCAACCATTTTATACTGGCTCCCGTTAGATTCCTTGTTAAATCTTTCACGAAATATTTGAACCTAATTTTCATATTACGGCCTGCAGGGAAAATATATTTTCTTTTCAAAAACATTTTTATTTTTATGTAATAAAGAAAATTTACGTTACGTAAGTACAATTTAATAAAACAATGTTATTTTATAGCTACTGGACCTACCATTAGTTTTATGGGCCGATTTTCTTAATAGAGCGAGGAAATGACAATATCATCCCCCCGATTGTTGATCGAACCCACAACCACCGCGTTTGCAGTCCGACGCTGTCTCATTATAAAACGACGGTTGTAATTCGATTCCCACTTGGGGGAATGAAATATTTAATATTTCCAATATCTCACTCTAGTAACGAGACAAAGGGCGGTGTTGAGTTCCGCCACTATGGAAAGTGGGAACCGGAAGTGTCTAGATGAGAATGCAGTCACACTAAGTCTCCAATTTCCATTAAGTCCACAATTTTTAGAAAAAAGTATTAAATGAAAATTACAAAGCAAATTAACATTTTTCTGAGATAAGAAATCTAAAGTTCGTTTAATGGTTCCATGCGGCGCGACTATTTGCAGCTCGCGCCCAACAACAATACTGACATTCCAAGCCGCAAAATTAATTACACATTATATTTAAAATTGTTCTTTTCGTCGTAACATTTTATTTCTACGTATATTTTAGTAAAATATTGCGTGTCGCTTTATTTGTTACTGTGTTATATTTTTGTGTTTTAATATTAGAATATATAAATATATATTTTTTTGCAATTTGAATGAAACTATTTCAACTTCTCGAGTCATGAGAGTCTCGAACCCTTAACAATCGCGTTTATATGCAGCTGTTGCCCCACTGCGTCACTCCTATAATCATTTTAGAATTATTAATGTGTGATATAAGGACCAGGATCAATAAGACTATGTCGCTAACAAGCATTTTTTTTAAGCAGATTTTTTTTTTAAATAACATTAGATTTAAAAAGTGCCATGTGCCACGCAATCACACCCACATTGGGTGCAATCATAAAATCACCGTGCATTTTAAAACGTAGAATTTATTAATCTAACATCACTTGTGGTCGTGCAAAGCACAAAAAGAAAACAGTTTTTATCTATATAAAAAAAAATATTGACAGAACATCAAACAGACAGATAATAAAGATATGCTTGAGGCCAGTCGTGGCGCAGCGGCACATAGTGTGACTGTAAAATCGACTGGTTGTGGGTTTGATTCCCACTCGAGGAGATGAAATATTTACTTTCTAATTTATATTTCCGTTTCTTCCCTCTGGTGTCGAGGCAAAGCGCGGCGTTGAGTTCTGCCACTTAACACGCAATGCCTTCAGAATTCAACAGTAAGTGGGGAACGAAGTGTCTTACACTAGGTTCCCTCTGCCTACCCTGCTGTGTGCGGGATACAGCGTGAAGCTGATTTATAAGGTTTCTGTTTTATTATTAAGTTACGGAACCCCGAAACATGAATTTAAATTATAACATCACATAAATAGCGCGATAACGAACTATACATTGCTATACAGCGCTATATATCCATTCGCAAACCAGACTGACATTAACCAATATTAATATTACAGACGCGGCTATTGGCGATTGTCCAGTCGAAACGTTTCACAATTCCTCACTTACGATCTTACGACACTTACGATCGAACCGCTACTTTGCTAATGAAGCGATGACTTTTATAATAATTTTACATGAAACATATTAAATGCTTCCATTTTGTCTTATTTCTATATAGATAGGTTATAATGGTTGGCTATCTAAGCTCTTCGCTTATATCTTAAATGGCTTTTTAATAAAAGCGCGGCGTTTAGTTCCGCGACTCAACAGGCGATGTCTCTTCAATTCGATGGAAAATGGGGTACAGAAGAAACTTAACACTAGGTTCCCACTGCCTGTGAGGGATACAGTGTAAAGCAAAAAAAATATCTTTTACCTATGACATGGATCGCGTGGTCAAATTGAAATAACAGAAAGCTGTGAAGTACACATGACACATACTGCAGTACGGTGGGTTTGATCGAATGTAATATAAAATTCCTCAATAAATGGACTATCTGACACAGAAGGAATTTCTAATTTCGAACTAGTAGCTCCCGAGGTTTGTATATTCTACTTAACTAACTATTCAGCTTTATATTTTTAGAATATTAGTTCACAATAAGTCTCTAAATAGGTTGAGATCTCATTGCATAAATCTGCAGGTATGTTTTTTTTTTAAACTTATATTTAAGAACGATAGTAGAATAGATTACACTAGGGTTGCCTAGAAGAATCCTGCCCCAATCACATATCAGGTTCATGCACACAGCAGGGTAGGCAGAGGGAACCTAGTGTTAAGACACTCCGTTCCCTACTTTCCGCCGAATTCTGGAGATATTGCGTGTTGAGTGACGGAACTCAACGCCGCGCTTTTCCTCGACACCAGAGCGAATAAATAGAAATATGCATGTAAATTAATATTTCATTTCCTCGAGTGGGGATCGAACCCACAGCCAGTCGATTTTACAGTCACACTTTGTACCCCTGGCCTCATTTAATTAAATTTATGGTAATGCGTTTGTGATCACATCATTTGAAAAAAATCGCATAAAGAATTGTAAAACTAATGATTGCCAGTTCTCAATCTGCCGCAAGCCCAGGGTTGCCTGGTTTAAACAGGTCACTTAATTTTAATAATTTGCACCTTTGTGTTATTTTAGTGAATTATATATCAAATTAAAGTTTTTTTTTTTCTCAACACTATAACACATGGTTGCCTGTGAAATAGCTGCGGCAGAGGTTGCCATCATCTGTTCAATTTTTATTTTTACTTTATATTTGTGTCAGCGTATTAGCGTGTTAGTTGTGGGTTCGATCTTCCCGCCAATCAACACAATTTCTCAAAAATAAGGTGGACAGCGATGACCGGAACGTGTTAACACTAGGTTCCTCCTGCCTACCCTGCTATGTGGGTAAAAAGTATATTACATAAAATATGAATTTATATACCTCTAGGTACACTAGTACTATACTTGTTTTCGTAGGTAGTAAAACATCAAACATCAATAACCATAGTTCATACACACCTAAACGACGGAAGTACCAATCTTGGCTAGTTGAAATACACAGTAAGATTCTAAAAATAGTAAGATATCGTGGGCTTAGAGTGTAAACTTGCTAACAGCTTATTAAGCAAAATTTATGAGGAGTGATAAAAATATTTTTTAAAAACTATAATTATATATATGTAAAACCTTCTGATAACAGGTACATGATTATTAGAACATTTTTACAATAACATAAATTGATTTGTATTTTCTACTAGGTATACGAATATTTTTAAACATTTTTAAAGTGTTATTCCATACTTAGGAAAGAAAAATATTTATTTAGAAAACGTATAAAAATTTGAACGTAGCGGGACTCGAACGACTCGAATGGCTTAGTGGTCAGAGCGCCTGGTCGGTTTCCAGGAGACGCGGGTTCGAGTCCCGCTACGTTCAAATTTTTATACGTTTTCTAAATAAATATTTTTCTTTCCTAAGTATGGAATAACACTTTAAAAATGTTTAAAAATATTCGTATACCTAGTAGAAAATACAAATCAATTTATGTTATTGTAAAAATGTTCTAATAATCATGTACCTGTTATCAGAAGGTTTTACATATATATAATTATAGTTTTTAAAAAATATTTTTATCACTCCTCATAAATTTTGCTTAATAAGCTGTTAGCAAGTTTACACTCTAAGCCCACGATATCTTACTATTTTTAGAATCTTACTGTGTATTTCAACTAGCCAAGATTGGTACTTCCGTCGTTTAGGTGTGTATGAACTATGGTTATTGATGTTTGATGTTTTACTACCTACGAAAACAAGTATAGTACTAGTGTACCTAGAGGTATATAAATTCATATTTTATGTAATATACTTTTTACCCACATAGCAGGGTAGGCAGGAGGAACCTAGTGTTAACACGTTCCGGTCATCGCTGTCCACCTTATTTTTGAGAAATTGTGTTGATTGGCGGGAAGATCGAACCCACAACTAACACGCTAATACGCTGACACAAATATAAAGTAAAAATAAAAATTGAACAGATGATGGCAACCTCTGCCGCAGCTATTTCACAGGCAACCATGTGTTATAGTGTTGAGAAAAAAAAAAACTTTAATTTGATATATAATTCACTAAAATAACACAAAGGTGCAAATTATTAAAATTAAGTGACCTGTTTAAACCAGGCAACCCTGGGCTTGCGGCAGATTGAGAACTGGCAATCATTAGTTTTACAATTCTTTATGCGATTTTTTTCAAATGATGTGATCACAAACGCATTACCATAAATTTAATTAAATGAGGCCAGGGGTACAAAGTGTGACTGTAAAATCGACTGGCTGTGGGTTCGATCCCCACTCGAGGAAATGAAATATTAATTTACATGCATATTTCTATTTATTCGCTCTGGTGTCGAGGAAAAGCGCGGCGTTGAGTTCCGTCACTCAACACGCAATATCTCCAGAATTCGGCGGAAAGTAGGGAACGGAGTGTCTTAACACTAGGTTCCCTCTGCCTACCCTGCTGTGTGCATGAACCTGATATGTGATTGGGGCAGGATTCTTCTAGGCAACCCTAGTGTAATCTATTCTACTATCGTTCTTAAATATAAGTTTAAAAAAAAAACATACCTGCAGATTTATGCAATGAGATCTCAACCTATTTAGAGACTTATTGTGAACTAATATTCTAAAAATATAAAGCTGAATAGTTAGTTAAGTAGAATATACAAACCTCGGGAGCTACTAGTTCGAAATTAGAAATTCCTTCTGTGTCAGATAGTCCATTTATTGAGGAATTTTATATTACATTCGATCAAACCCACCGTACTGCAGTATGTGTCATGTGTACTTCACAGCTTTCTGTTATTTCAATTTGACCACGCGATCCATGTCATAGGTAAAAGATATTTTTTTTGCTTTACACTGTATCCCTCACAGGCAGTGGGAACCTAGTGTTAAGTTTCTTCTGTACCCCATTTTCCATCGAATTGAAGAGACATCGCCTGTTGAGTCGCGGAACTAAACGCCGCGCTTTTATTAAAAAGCCATTTAAGATATAAGCGAAGAGCTTAGATAGCCAACCATTATAACCTATCTATATAGAAATAAGACAAAATGGAAGCATTTAATATGTTTCATGTAAAATTATTATAAAAGTCATCGCTTCATTAGCAAAGTAGCGGTTCGATCGTAAGTGTCGTAAGATCGTAAGTGAGGAATTGTGAAACGTTTCGACTGGACAATCGCCAATAGCCGCGTCTGTAATATTAATATTGGTTAATGTCAGTCTGGTTTGCGAATGGATATATAGCGCTGTATAGCAATGTATAGTTCGTTATCGCGCTATTTATGTGATGTTATAATTTAAATTCATGTTTCGGGGTTCCGTAACTTAATAATAAAACAGAAACCTTATAAATCAGCTTCACGCTGTATCCCGCACACAGCAGGGTAGGCAGAGGGAACCTAGTGTAAGACACTTCGTTCCCCACTTACTGTTGAATTCTGAAGGCATTGCGTGTTAAGTGGCAGAACTCAACGCCGCGCTTTGCCTCGACACCAGAGGGAAGAAACGGAAATATAAATTAGAAAGTAAATATTTCATCTCCTCGAGTGGGAATCAAACCCACAACCAGTCGATTTTACAGTCACACTATGTGCCGCTGCGCCACGACTGGCCTCAAGCATATCTTTATTATCTGTCTGTTTGATGTTCTGTCAATATTTTTTTTTATATAGATAAAAACTGTTTTCTTTTTGTGCTTTGCACGACCACAAGTGATGTTAGATTAATAAATTCTACGTTTTAAAATGCACGGTGATTTTATGATTGCACCCAATGTGGGTGTGATTGCGTGGCACATGGCACTTTTTAAATCTAATGTTATTTAAAAAAAAAATCTGCTTAAAAAAAATGCTTGTTAGCGACATAGTCTTATTGATCCTGGTCCTTATATCACACATTAATAATTCTAAAATGATTATAGGAGTGACGCAGTGGGGCAACAGCTGCATATAAACGCGATTGTTAAGGGTTCGAGACTCTCATGACTCGAGAAGTTGAAATAGTTTCATTCAAATTGCAAAAAAATATATATTTATATATTCTAATATTAAAACACAAAAATATAACACAGTAACAAATAAAGCGACACGCAATATTTTACTAAAATATACGTAGAAATAAAATGTTACGACGAAAAGAACAATTTTAAATATAATGTGTAATTAATTTTGCGGCTTGGAATGTCAGTATTGTTGTTGGGCGCGAGCTGCAAATAGTCGCGCCGCATGGAACCATTAAACGAACTTTAGATTTCTTATCTCAGAAAAATGTTAATTTGCTTTGTAATTTTCATTTAATACTTTTTTCTAAAAATTGTGGACTTAATGGAAATTGGAGACTTAGTGTGACTGCATTCTCATCTAGACACTTCCGGTTCCCACTTTCCATAGTGGCGGAACTCAACACCGCCCTTTGTCTCGTTACTAGAGTGAGTTGCATTTTTGCAGTGACACGCTACCACTGCGCCACGATGGTCTCAAATATGTAAATTGTAGAATATTAAAAGTAAACTTGAGAATGGCACGACAAGTGGTTGTATACCACAAATCGTTGTTCGCCGCGATTCATAATGACCTAACAAAACTTAGGCCATTAAAAGTTTTGCTATTAGAAACTCCCTTTCTTATGTCTGTATCCGATGCAGCAATACAATGCCTTGTTGTCTTTAAAAGATTTCAATTATATTTTGGTTTATAATATTCTATTTTAAATATAAGGGGTCTTTAAGGAAGATAATTTATTTTCATTTCTCTGTTCTAGAAGAAAAAGTCCGGCGTTGAGTTCCGCCACTCAAAACGCAATGGAATCTTAAAAATTAGAAGGAAAATGCGACGACTGGCCTCTAGTACTTGCAGTATAATTAATATATTTAATTTATCAAGTGTGTCTTAACAATACAAAATAACATGTGGGTATGGAAAAACACGCAATGTCTCCGAAAGATATGAATAAAACGGAGTACGGAGTGTTTACTACTAGTTTCTCCACAATAGGTAAAGCTAACAAGATACCAATATATGTATATTGTAATAAATGTTTTAATAAAATTTTTAACTTTGAACGGAAACCCGCTAAATCCGTTTTTTGTTGTTGTATTCTCGCACATTGTTATTCCATTCGATAATTTAAAAAAAAACGAAATTTACCTTTATTTTATTTCATATACCTACTTATTTAGAAAACGTATAAAAATTTGAACGTAGCGGGACTCGAACGACTCGAATGGCTTAGTGGTCAGAGCGCCTGGTCGGTTTCCAGGAGACGCGGGTTCGAGGCCCTCTACGTTCAAATTTTTATACGTTTTCTAAATAAGTAGGTATATGAAATAAAATAAAGGTAAATTTCGTTTTTTTTTAAATTATCGAATGGAATAACAATGTGCGAGAATACAACAACAAAAAACGGATTTAGCGGGTTTCCGTTCAAAGTTAAAAATTTTATTAAAACATTTATTACAATATACATATATTGGTATCTTGTTAGCTTTACCTATTGTGGAGAAACTAGTAGTAAACACTCCGTACTCCGTTTTATTCATATCTTTCGGAGACATTGCGTGTTTTTCCATACCCACATGTTATTTTGTATTGTTAAGACACACTTGATAAATTAAATATATTAATTATACTGCAAGTACTAGAGGCCAGTCGTCGCATTTTCCTTCTAATTTTTAAGATTCCATTGCGTTTTGAGTGGCGGAACTCAACGCCGGACTTTTTCTTCTAGAACAGAGAAATGAAAATAAATTATCTTCCTTAAAGACCCCTTATATTTAAAATAGAATATTATAAACCAAAATATAATTGAAATCTTTTAAAGACAACAAGGCATTGTATTGCTGCATCGGATACAGACATAAGAAAGGGAGTTTCTAATAGCAAAACTTTTAATGGCCTAAGTTTTGTTAGGTCATTATGAATCGCGGCGAACAACGATTTGT
The DNA here is from genome assembly GCA_021202915.1 of Heliconius himera. Taxonomy (NCBI): domain Eukaryota; kingdom Metazoa; phylum Arthropoda; class Insecta; order Lepidoptera; family Nymphalidae; genus Heliconius; species Heliconius himera. The sequence goes on along the minus strand of JAJHJA010000183.1, from coordinate 187,230 downwards.
GGTATACAACCACTTGTCGTGCCATTCTCAAGTTTACTTTTAATATTCTACAATTTACATATTTGAGACCATCGTGGCGCAGTGGTAGCGTGTCACTGCAAAAATGCAAACTGAAAAAATAACAATGACAAATTTTTCTTTAATTATTTTTAAACATTTTTAAAGTGTTATTCCACACTTAGGAAAGAAACAAGAACCTGGAAACCGATCAGGCCGGTCAGGCCTGGTCGGTTTAAAGTAGGCGCGGATTTCAGTCCCGCTACGTTAAATTTTTTATACGTTTTCTAAATAAGTATTTTTCTTTTATTATAAGTTCTTATTTAACTTGCCGTGTGAGTGTGTGTTAGTCTATGTCAAATATTGGAAACTAAAATTGACTGTATTCCTAGTGTGTACCTGAAATTCAGCGTAACACATCAGCGCTGGTGACAATGAAACGACATATAATCAATATTGTTGTTAATGAAAAATGGCCGTCGCAACAAAATGGCAGGCATCTAATATGGGTACCAAATGAAAGAAATTGATTTGTAAAATACACTATGAAAAAAAAAACCATATAGAAAGCTTATTTTTAAAATGGTTTATTTTAATGAATACTTCATCAGTTTAGAAAAAAAGTCTTCAAAATATGTTTTGTATCTCGTGTATAGTAAGGAAGGTAGAGGAACCATAGTGGTAAGTTTAATACATTCCATTTCCCAATTCCACTTTCAATTTTCGAAACAACTTAACGGCGTTTTTTCTACCACAGTGGGCAAATTAAAATAATTCGAGTGGGTTTATTTATTTCTGCACCACGATGGTGATCGCGACAGCTAAATTATTTTTAAATTTGACAATATAGTGTTTTAACAACTAAAATATAGCAGAAGTACCTATGTATTTATTAAAAACCTACATAAAAAAGCCAGGTATTTTAAGAGGAATGCTAGTATATATATATATTAGATTTATTGGTAGTTTGCTGCCAAGAACGCAGAACGAGAATGTCTAAGTGGTCTTTTCGAATAGTTGACATTGTACACCTTTTAGTTAAGATTATTACAAGAAATAAACAATTTCAATTATAATTGTTATTACAATATTTAATTTTAGTATGATATATATTATATAACTGATGTGATATTGTAAAACAATAAATTAAACTAAACTAAAATTGACTGAAGGAAAAACAATATTTATAAATATATTTTTTTCAGCTTTACGCTGTATTCCGCACACAACAGGGTAGGCAGAGGGAACCTAGTGTTAAGACACTCCGTTCCCCACTTTCTGCCGAATTCTGGAGATATTGCGTGTAGAGTGGCAGAAGTCAACGCCGCGCTTAGCCTCGACACCAGAGCGAAGAAATGGAAATATAAATTTAAGTAAAGATTTCATCTCCTCGAGTGGGGATCGAAACCACAACTAGTCGATTTTAGAGTCACACTTATAAATATACATATTATTTTTAGCATATAATTCTCAATCGAATTTTAAAATTTGATTCGTAATGTATATCGGGAAAGGGATTTAGGTGGCTACATCGTTATCTCAACTGAAATGACGTCATTTGGCTTATTATTTATGGACTATAAACAGATCATAGCAATGATTTACAATATTCACCTCGTCAGTTTATAGTTTCACCGGGACGACTTATTGTCAATGTGTTTCATATTAATATTATAGTGTAAAAAAAAATATTTAATAGAAGAAGACGTTATCGTAGCGCCGTTAAAAAGTTTATAAGATGGTCGTGGGTTAAAATCCACTCGGGGGCCTCGACACCAGAGCGAAGAAAGGGAAATATAAATTTAAGTAAATATTTCATCTCCTCGAGTGGGGATCGAACCCACAACCAGTCGGTTTTCCAGTCACACTTTGTGCCGCTGCGCCACGACTGGCCTCAATTTACTATATACATATATATATTTTCACTATTAGTATGTATCGTTCTATCTCAATCTATATAAAAAAAATAATCCATTCATTTTCAGGTAGAGTAAGCAAATGAACAGTTAAAGTGGGTTACGTCAGTAAGTAGCTTATGAGCAGCGTTGAGAACATTGCAAAATGGCGCAAGCTCGATGAATTAGAAATGCTTTCGAATCAATACTACTTCGGTTTTACATCGTTTAGTGGCTTTCACTTGGTTCATTACTATTCAAATTTATTCTTTTAACGTCTCGTTTTATCTGTACTATATTATGTAATATTAGTATTATAAAAGTAAAGATTATGTTTGATTGGGCTAACTAATCTCAGGAACAATTTTTTTTTTCGTTCTGGTAATAAAGCAAAGCGCAATGTTGGGTTCTGTCACACAATCCTTACTCGACGTTTAACTATGGGACAACACTGCAAGTAAAAGCTAGTTTTGTATATAGCAGGATAGGCATATGTAGAACCTAGTGTCAAGACACTTAATTCTCCGCTTTCCGCTCGTATTGTGCGCGCCTGCACACTGTAATATATCATTTATTATTTAAAGAATATTAGATGTTAAATAATATATTACACGGTAGATTTACTCGTCCTTTATTTTTCAAACGCTATATTTTATCGGATCTTCATGAATTTTTATAGGGAAACTTGAGGTTAGCTCGACTTAAATAAAAGTTTTTGTAAGAGTATGTTAGAAAATCCGATGAAAATGGAAAATTATGTAAGTATTAGAAATAATGTACAATAAATAATTTTAAAAGAAAGCCATTCGTGGCGCAACACTAACACACTCTTGTGCCCACAAGCGTGGGACAGTGTTGCGGGTTCGATTCCCACTCAAGGAAATGAAATATTTGATATTTTCATTTCTTCACTCTGGTGTTGAGGCAAAGTGCAGTGTTGAATTTCGCTACTCAACACACTATAATTCGGCCTCCAGAATTCAGAAACGGAGTGTCTTAACACTAACTTTCATTTGCCTACCCTGCTATGCGCGGGATATAACGTGAAGTTAAAAAACGACAAAAACAAAAAAAGAAACACTGGTCATATTTGAAATTCCAGTATCCAGCTACACTTTAAATAAATGTATTTCTCAGTGAGGCTGCGAGAGTCGCTATTGATTCAGAAGCGAAGCATTCCTTATTCATCGAGCTAGCTACTTTGCAATGTTCTCTCCATTGTTTGTTATCCTACTGCGGAGAAGTGGAGTTCTATGTTGAATTAAATACAGTATATAACGTTTATATATTTAAAATAATATACATTTATATTAGATATTATTTTAAAAAAATAGGGGCCAGTCATGGCGCTGGGGCACAAAGTGTGACTGAAAACCGACTGGTCGTGGGTTCGACCCCCACTCGAGGAGATGAAATATTTACTTAAATTTATATTTCCATTTCTTCGCTCTGGTGTCGAGGCAAAGCGTGGCGTTGCGTTTTGCCACTCAACACGCATTGCCTCCAGAATACGGCAGAAAGTGGGGAACGGAGTTTCTTGACACTAGTTTTCCTCTGCCTACCCTGTTGTGTGCAGGATACAGCATGAACTTTATTCGTATATTTAGAAAAAAAATATTGTTTCGTTATTATAATTGTGTGTGTGATAATTGTGTGATATCGATATCGGAGTATGTTTCTGAAATTTTATTTTTATGTCTATAAGTCTTTTAAGGCTCCTGCAGTGGGACAGCGTCTGGCTGTAATCGCGATGGTGGTGCGAAAAATCTCCACTCGGGAAAAATTATTATTTTCATTTCTCCGCTGTGACACAAAAAAATGCCTCGTTGATTTCGGCCAATCAACTCGCAATGCCTGTCTCTCTGTTTGTCCGGGCTAATCTCGAACGATATCTCTAAAGATTTAAATTATGCTATATTATATTCATAGCAATATATATAACAATATTAAAATAATTAATCTTGTTTTCTTAAATATACTTAAATAATATAATTCAAACGGTTAAAAGCCGCGCGGGCCCACTATTTGTTCATATAAACAACTATTACTCTTCAACGTTGAACTTCAAAATTGATTTAAATTTTTACACTGTAATAATACATACAAAAACTTTATTTAGATAGATAAAGATATTTTTACAATCTTCATATATATGTAAAATATATATAAGATAAAACAGACGTTCAGTGAAAGCAGGTGTTCACATCTCGCGACATAATGTACCCACATTTGTTACGCTACTCTACCCAAAGAGAAATTCCATGGGTTTTAAACAAAATTAATGAAATCAAAATATTATATAACATTCTATTTTGTCTAATTTGGTATTTGAAATTCAAGAATAGTTAAATATTCAGATATAAAATATAGATTTACAATACTTTTGACTTGAAAGATTTTTCGTTTCCCATCATCGCCCATTTCTCAAAACTTTAACTCTTGAGTGAGAAAAATCAACGTCACGCGTTTTATTATTAAAGCGAGGAAATAAAAGTATCCTCAAGTGGGAATCGAACCTATTACCTTCGCGTTTATAGGGAGACGTGTGCCGCTGTGTCGCGACCGCATCTTAATAACACTTTATATGATATTTATTGCTACATTTAATTAAGTAGGTTTATTTAAATAATAAAATAAATTTATTATAATTATTAAAAAAAGTAAAAATCAGCATCCAGATGCTGTACCTAGCTAGCCAGCTAGCTAGGTACAATTGTTTTGGGTTCTATCACTACTCTACATCTCTCTCTATCAAGCAATGCCACGAATGTAGGCGGAAAATGGAGACGGGAGTGTCTCGACACTGTTATTTTTTCCTTCACTGCTATATACGAGACACGGCGTGGTCTCAAAATAAAGATTAATATAAATAAATTATCTAAGAAGATGAACGGTAATCCCCTGTTTACTATACGTTTCGCGTTATTATCACATCGTATTATGCTGCAATTTTTATAATCGTTTTAATATAAATCAGCTTCACAATGTATTTATTCCGCATTTAGCACGGGGGTCAGATGACACCTAGACACCTCGTTCCCCATTTTCTGTACTTTCGAGACATTACGTATTGAGCGGCGGAACTGAACGTCGGGCTTTTTGCCTTGATGCCAAACCAAAGAAATTAAAATATTAATAATAAATAATTAATTGCTCCGGGTGGACATCGAATCCACAACAGTCGCGTTACAGTCACATCCTAATACTACTGCGCTACGACAGCCTCAAAAACACAACATAATTTACAATTGGTGCGTGAGTAATAGCTCCATAGCTCCATTCAATCCATGTGTGGCGATCGTTCTCTACACGGTTTATTTTCATTTTGTTACTACTACATGTTGTTTTTGTTTGTTAATTCTAAATGTGCGGGCGAAATCCAGCTGCGCGAGCCTAGCGAGCAAAACGGCTCCAGCTTGACCGTACAAGCGACAGCTGATCCTTTGTTGTCGTGGAACCAGTCACCGCACAGACCGCCGTCGGGGGCTCACTGGCCGAGCTGCTAATACAGTGTCTTTCTTAGTAACCACACGCTTGATTTCTTTCCACAGCTACTCGTAATTACGTAAATCCTGTAGCTAATTGTCCTTTCTTTATTTTTGAGTTTTCGCTTTTATTTGTATTGTAATCCTTCCGTAATCTTACTTTCTGTGCTTTCTTACTGTGTGCTTACTTTACTTCGTGTTCATTACTTATGATAATATATTTTTCTTTATAAAACTACACATTTTTATCTGATCTTAGAGTGCCTAGCTTTTCCTTATTTTATATGCTCCCCAGTTATATAGAAAACGTAGTTACTTAGTAGCTTCACGCTGTAGTATGTGCGGACACAGCAGAGTAAGCAGAGGGAACCTGGGAACCTACTATAAAGACACTTTGTTCTCGTTTAGACACGTTTCACACTTTCCACTGAATGCTGCTACGTTTAAATTTTATACGTTTTCTAAATAAGTACTCAATATGACATTTTATGAACGTCCCATAACAAAAAAGCATCTTCACGCTTTTTCACGCAAATATATAAGTGTAAACTGGGGAATCTAATGTTGAGATATTTCGTTCTATATTTCCCGTTTAAATTAAATTTGAGAAATTTCACATTGAGATGCGAAACTCAACGCCGCGCAACAAAAAAAAAATAGAAATAAATATAAACACCTTGCAAAAAAAATATTGAATTACAGTAAATACACATAAGTTATATTAGAGCAAAGTGTTAGACCACACATTTATCCGGCTGTATACATTTAATCACAATTACGGCTATACGTTGATCGCGGCCGACCGTCGTTAGACGCACTTAGCGCTCGAGAATTGGCGGCGGAGCAACGACTACAGTTTTCACATTTTACTTATATAATATTGGATTTTTTCTGTTCTTTTGATTTGTAACGTATGTAAAATGCTGGAAAAAGAGGTGGTGCTAAAAATACGATAGCTTTTATTGTAATTATTGTGAAAACAAGTTGTGAAGTTAATTCTTAATACAGCTCTCTTTTCTAATTTTCATAATTATTAAATTAGCAAGTATCAACATCAATATTAGTATTTTTAAACATTTTTAAAGTGTTATTCCACACTTAGGAAAGAAAAATACTTATTTAGAAAACGTATAAAAATTTGAACGTAGCGGGACTCGAACCCGCGCCTCCAGGAAACCGAGTCCCGCTACGTTCAAAAAAAATTTTATACGTTTTCTAAATAAGTATCAATATTAGTATTTTTTGCAAATAATTTTTGTTTTGTTGTAAAATTAAATATATTTAAAAATACAAAACTGTTCCGTTACTAAGTGACTAACAGACAAATAAACACAAACGAAACTACTGAATAAGAAATTTAGATTTTGGTATGTAGATAAGTTAGAGAGTATAGGACAGTGATATTAGAGAGGATAGTTTAAAAAAAATAGGATTTTCCATTTTACATCTCAAAGTCCACATAGTTGCGGCCGACGAATAGTAACAATATATAACAATAATAATTACAATGCTTAAGCAAAAAATATATTCCAAAAAATAGAATTGAAGAAATATTAATGTAGAAAAAGAAGAGTTCTTTTTAGGTTTCAATCATGAAACCATATAAAAGCCTTAGATATTTTATCCGAAATGTACATTTGAGATCAATTACATAATAGAAATTTATCGCCTCCACGTTACTGCTTGAGAAGCCTTACTCGACGGATTTACGACTGGATTTCTTTACGATTGTACTTGCCCGAGTTGCTTTGATTCTGCGGATAAAAGAATTTGTTGGATTGAGATATATACTAAGAGGTTTTGAAACACTAATGCCCTAGCGTTGAACCAAGATAGTACTAATTTAATGTCTTAAGACGGAGTGTCTTAACACTAGGTTCCCTCTGCCTACCCTGCTGTGTGCGGGATACAGCGTGAAGCTGATTTTTAAATGGTATTTTATGATTTTTTAAAACTCGTGTTCATATTTTTTTATGGTAAAATGTTTTTATGAGGCTTAATAGTAGTGTTGATATGATAGTAGTGTGTACTACTACCACCTACCCATCCATAGCGAAAAAATAAAAAAAATATAATTTAAATATGTTTTACGGCGTTTAGTTACAGAATATATGATAAATTATAAAACAGAACGTCAACGTTTGTATAAATAAATACCTTTCAACAGTGTCTTTTCAACAACGCATAAGAAACTGCTAATTCATTTAATCCTCTTGTTAGACGAAAGGCATTAGCAATGCAGATCTTTGCCTCTATAAAATCCCTGTTCGTTTACCACATTTTTATAAGTTAAAAAAGTCCGGGACACTTGCCCAGGGAGGAGACTTGCTCCACTTCGATTAAATCGTTTAAAATTTAGTGGCATCTAGTTCGTCTATAAGTAACTATAAGTTCATTCAATGCTCGACACATACGCGACGCCATATTGGCTGCTTTTACGCCGGTTTGTCAGTGAGCGAAACAAATACGATTTTGATGGTTTCAAGTAAAAAAAGAAGATTTTTTGTGTTTTATCATTCCTTCGAGAAATCTAAAGGTATGCAATCATTTTCTAACCATTTAGGTTACTGAATCAATATAGTTTTTGGATTGTATTGTGATTTAATATTAGAATTTCACATTTTTCGATAAGCTCCTGGTAAAGTGAAGAAGGTCAAGTTAGGGAGACTTGAACCATGATGGGTGTGGGACACATGCTGATATTACTTTCAGACGTACTTTGCCTTTTCTATACAAAGATGGGTGCTAACCGCAGAAAAGTCACCAAACAAAAATTAGAAGATGCTATTCGAGAGGTGAAATCTGGTAAAATCTTTAAGAAAAACTACGGTAAAATATGACATCGATAATACGGTGATAAGTAGATAAGCGTTTGACTATACAAAGCTTCTCATATTTTTTCCATAGCAGAAGAAAAGATTTAGTAGAATATTTACTGACACAGATGAATTATTAAGCAATGACATTAGCTTTCGAATATGCTTTGGCAAACAATAAAAAAAAATTATAGTTGAGCACAAAATAATGCAGCTGGAAAAGAATAATTCCGAGGGTTTATTTATGGAAAACTACTAAAAACTTTATTATTCAAAAGTTACCAGTTTTAACAAAAAAAAATTTGATGATGTTTTTAAAAATTTAAGATACATCCGTGATTAAAACTGAGAACTGGTCATTTTTAATAATTCATTACAAACATTAGAAACTGATTATTCATATCTTTAGTTTGTTATCATCATATAGAATTATACAAGTCTATTTTAATTTATATTTCTTTTCGTGTTACTAGAATAACTGTTAACAAAATGTTTATTATAGTTTTAAAAGTCGAAAAGGGCAAATATATTAATAAATAATTTAATTTAAATGTTAGTAATGGGAAATATTAAAGACTGATTGTTATTGATATTATTAACGGAGATGCTTATTTAGTGTGTCATTTGTTTTTCTTATCATTATATTTTGTAAAAATTTTTTTTTAGAAAAAGTTCTTCAAAAAAATGTTTTATTAGAAAGTTTTATGTTTAACGTTGTTTATTATTACAGCTACATTTATGACACACTATACAATAATATATTTTTCATATTGTAATAAAAATATTCAACATTTACAACATATTTGTCATTATTTTCCCTTTACAAATACATATGGTCAAGTCTCCCTACCACTATGCTCAAATCTCCCATGGGTTGGGGACATTTGACCCATTTACAAAAAAAAAAGAAAAGTTATCTACAGCCCAAATTAATGGGATAAAAGTTACTTTGATTATATAAATATATCCCTATTTACCTTTACCTTGTATATTTTAATGAGCTGTCTAATTTTAATGTAATAGTTTCATTTTATGCCAGTTACAGTAAAAGAGGGTTCAACTCTCCCGGACTCCCCCTACATATTTTCTTTTTTTTTAATATTATTCTACACTAAGGAAAGAATAAATATTTACTTTTTTTAATATACCGTATTACGTAAATGCCTTGTAGAAGGCAGGAATAAATTGTATTAATTTCTTCACTGGAAATCAAATCAGAAACCATCGCATTTATAGTTAAACAATTTCCCACTGCACCAAAATGGCTTCAATAAATCGTCATAAAATAAAAATATCTTTTGTAAACCGAGAAGCATTAGAAGGTAATACAGATATTTGGCCATTTTAAATTTGGATGCTTTTACCATATTTTATAGTTCTATAAAAAAAAACTCGGAGGCCGTGCCGATTTCATGGGAGTACAAGTGTGTGACTCTAACGTGACGATAGTGGATTCGATTCCCATTCAGTGAAATTAATAATTATTTAAGAACATATTCATTTTGTCGATCGCCTCAACACACGCAATGCCTCGATAATTCGTCGGAAAGTGGGGAACGGAGTGTCTTAACATTAGTTTCCCTCTTGATACGCAGCTATATACGAGATACAGCATGAAGCTGAAAAAGAAAACTTTTTGAGTTCGGGTTGGTTGGTACACAAAATGTGACGTTTAGTTTTGTCACCAAATATGCAATTTCCCTAAATAAGCAGAAAGTAAAGGAAAAAGTGTAAAGAAAAAAGAATCTTAACACCACTTGAGATGAATAAGTATAGAAAAAAAAAACAAAACACACAAAGAATACAATCCATAATAAGGCTTTTTGGTTTAGCAAAAAGGTGTCTGACTGTAACTTTGTCGGTTGTAGGTTCTATGTCCACACGGTGCAATAAATAATGTTTATTTGTCTGCTTTAGTTGGGTAAAGCGCGTCGTTGAGTTCCGTCACTCAACAGCAATGTCTCTAATTAGGAAGTAAAGTGGAGAACGGACGGTAAAAAAGAGAATGTTTATATATTTTTTATTCTGATTTTAGCTTCACGCTGTTTCCAGCACATAGCAGGATAGCCAGAGGAAACCTGGACGACTTTTATTAAGTTACTCCGTGCTTGGATATTTCACTTCCCCGAGTTGGAATCCAATTCACAACCTTCGCGTTTACCGCCGCACGCGTGTACTTGCACCATGACAGACTCAAGGATTATATGTACTTTTTATATCTAATCCTCTTGTTAGGCGAGCATCAGCTTTACAGAGTTTTGGGCGCTTTAAAAACCGGTGTTTTTACCATATTATTTTCCTCATTTATGTAGATAGATAGATATATATCTTTTTCGACTTACGTTTGACCCATTTTTATTAAAAAAGCCGTGCAAATGAATAACGGAACGGTATTTTTTTTCAACGTATTTCGTTTGCACTGCCGAATGTTCATTTTTAGGATAGGTTAGCCTTTGTACTCGGTTGTTTGTGTTCACTTTTCAGTTGTTTAACTTACAATTGTTATTTTTGCCTGTGTTATTATATAGCTTATTCGACTTTTATAGAATGTATTTTTTTGTTAGTTCAAGTTTGTTTTTTTTTTAATAAAAGTAATGAAATGTGTATAAATTCTTGGGAAATGTATATATTAATATTGGAAATATGAATAAATCTTGATTTTTAATGGTAATATATGCCAATAATATTAGCCAAATTAAAAAAACGTTGTTATTTTTGAAACTTTTCCTTAATATACATTAATTCATTCTCCTTTTTGTATAATTTAAGTCATTGTACGCTCAGAGACAAAATCATGATTTTTAACTCCAACGCTGATTTAATTGCAAGTCTAGACCAAAGGGGCATTTATAGTTATAAATCATGGAGAAATGTGACAGCCTGAAACTTAAAAGGCGACGGTTGTGAGTTTGATCGCCACCCTATTTTTCTGTGAAAATGAGATACGGAGTGTCTCAATCATGCATTGTAAAAACTGCATTAAAATCGAATGTGCAGTTAAAAACATTGAACTGTAGGAAACAACTATAATAATAGCCTATAGTATAGATAAATCAAATCAGCTTGACGCTGTATCCCGCTCAAAGCAGGGAAGCAGAGAGTGCCTAGTGCTAAGACACTCCGTTCCCCATTTTCCTCCGAATTTTTGAAGCATTGCACGTTAAGTGGCGGAACTCAACGCCGGGATTTTGCCTTGGTGCCAGAGCGAAGAAATTAAAATATTAATAAGCAATAATTTATTTCCTAGAGTGGGGATCAAACCTACAACCGTCGCGTTACAACTACTCTCTTGTGCCCTTGAGCCACGACGGCCTAATATACGTACGTAAGTAAAGATAAATCACTTAAATTGTTTTAGCAATTAATAAATAATCATTTTGAGAAATAAAAGCCGATTCTACTTTATAATATCCACAAAACTTTTCTTGCCACGTTTCTAAGTTGCAAGTTATTTTACTATTATTGAATTATACAAGCGAAGATCTCTTATGAAATATTCATCACTACATAAGAATATTTCAAAACCAGGTGACTGAACTTACTTGAGTATTACTGAAACTATAGCATATGAAAATATTAAAATACAACAATTCTATGAGGCCAGTCGTGGCGCAGGGGCATACTGTGTGACTGTAAAACCGACTGGTTGTGGGTTCGACCCCCACTCGAGGAGATGAAATATTTACTTAAATTTATATTTCCATTTCTTTGCTTTGGTGTCTCCAGAATTCGGCAGAAAGTGAGGAACGGAGTGTCTTAACAGTAGGTTCCCGCTGCCTACCTTGCTGCGTGCGGAATACAGCGTGAGGCTGATACAATAATTTTAAATTAACATTTAAAATTTACAAATGTTATATTCAGAATTTAAAAAAGTTATGGAGTTAGTTACTTTAAAGAAATTGCTCTACAAATTATGAATAATTAGTTATGAGTTCTAAAAGCTTAACTTTTTTATTAGAAGCAAGATAAACACACTTTGTCCGTTTTGAAGTTTGATTGATACGTTTCGACGTACGTCTAAGCTGCGGTTTATAAACAAAAATTGATTTGTCTTATCTGTTGCGAAATGTACACACAGACTGTGTAAATTTTTCATTCATGGAAAAAAAGACTAGGCCAGGATTCGATTCCCACTCGAGGAAAAGAAATATTTTATGTTTTCATTTCTTCGCTTTGGTGTTGAGGCAAAGCGCGGCGTCCTCCTCCACGCAATGCCTCTAGAATTTGGCGGAAAATGGGAAACGGAGTAATGTTATTATTATCACTTAACGTATAGATGGATTTTGTACCTTAAACTTAAATATTGTTCCCTCTGCATATCATGTGAAACTAAAAAAATAAAAATATTTCCTTCCATAGCTCTAATCTAACTTTCCGCCATCACTTCAATAGAAAGAATACGTTTACAAATCCTGTATACAAGTAGAGGGTCTATTGTATACAGGAAATAGAATATAATTTAGAATAGAACGATACAGAAGGAAGCCGATGCATCCGACAATGATTATTCTGAGGCGAGTCTATACAAAAAAAGTATACACATTTTAGAATATCTTCCTCCGCTACTGAAAGTAGGCTTCTTTTATAGAGCGCCATCCCGGTTATAAGCAATCGCAATAGACATATGTTTATTGCGATAGTCATATATGCATGTGTATGGAAAAAATGTCTCATTCAATGTTTTTAAATTTGGAAAATTATTCATATTTATTTAGAAAAAGTATAAAAATTTTAACGTAACGGGACTCGAACCCGCTCATTCTGAAAAAAAAAATTCCCTAGAGAGATGCTAACAACATAAATAAGTTGTAACAAACGTATAAAAATTTCGACGTAGCTTGATGAGAATGTATGGCTTAGTGAATAGAGTGCCTGGTCGGTTAGGCGCGGGTTCGGGTCCCGCTACGTTCCAATTTTTATACGTTTTCTAAATAAGTATTTTTCTTTACTAAATGACGATTAACATTTTAAAAATGTAATAAATATGTGATATTATTTTTGTGTTGTTAGAACCCATTAATATTGAAAATTTAAGATTTAACCAATTCAATAAAACAGTTAGGTGTGTAAAATAATAACTGCAGTCAGTCAGAGTTACCTTCCGCGCTCTCCCTCACCATATTAAGTATTATAATATGTCATATGTCATACAAAACTCTTAATAATGAAAGATAAGTTTGCATAAAATTACAAAAAAGATATAGTAAATTTATATATTCTTATAAAAAATACAGCATACTCGGAAACTAAAACCAAAGGCAACGTTCTAGCATTTTTTCGCGGCTCTTAGCTGTAATAAATTGCCATCATTATGAACGGGGATGCATGTAAATTTCTTTGGCAGCAAATATATTTCTATGTACGTTGAGTGCAGCTTAAATTGCCCACTTGATGATATGAGATGAGATATAAGTACAATATGTTTGATTAAGTAAAATTAACATCTTGTAAGATGAATGTTAGTCCCATTAGAGTTTTTTTACAGTTTCACACTGTATCCCTGACACCAGAGCGAAAACAATGAAAATATTAAATATTTCATTTCCTCGAATGGGAATCGAACCTACAACCTGTCACTATAAAAAATATAGAGTTTAGTAAAAGATAAACGTTTTTCTATACCAAGTGTACTAGAGCTGCACAATTTGCTGGGAGCTATAAATTATATGACTCTAAACTGAAATGGTGTACCAGTAGCGAGGATTTTCAACAATCACATCCTGGCTCCATCATCACACCAGCTCGTACCGTATTGTTACCAACGATACCTGTAGCTGCCAAGTTTCATGAGAATACAGTTATTACAAATAGATCAAATTTAGATTCTTAGATTTTATTATATAATCTGTTACAGCTCGACCTAAGAAAAACGTGTTAAAATACATATTTTTAAGCATTTTATTTGTTACTATATTTGCGATTAAAAATATATCATCGTATTTTTAAGAGTAGTCTTTTTTAGTAGTTTCCTAATTTTAAATAAGAATGTCGATGTAAACGTGAAAAGAACATGTGGCTTAGTGGTCTGAGCTCTTGGACCCCCAAAAGCGCACGTTTCAAATCCCGTTACGTAGAATAAAAAAAAATCCTTCTCTATCTCTAATATGGAATAATATTTTAAAAATGTAAAAAATATTTCTATTTCAATATAAAACACGTTTCTAGTTTTCCATAAAAAAAATGTGTTAGAATTTTTCACGGCCCTTCGTTTAAATGGAAGAGAAATAATATAGAAATGGTTGGGGAAAAGTGAGCATAGTTACAACTGGCACAGAATGGTTTCAAACGTTGACCTACATTCATTATACATTGTAGGTGTTATAAAAGTGTAGGTAAGATAGTCTCTTAAATAATATTGAGTTTTTTAAAACTGAAATTGTATAGAAAGTTTTGTAAAAAAATGGTATTATTATTTTTTTTTTAGCTTCACGCTGCATCCTGATAAAATATATCCTGGAAAACTAGGAACCTAGGGTTGAGATGCTCCATTCCACATTAATTTACTTCCATTCTCAGACTTTCCCTCGAAATCTAAAGGCATTGTTGAGTAGCCGAACACAACACCGCGCTTGCGTCTTTACCAAAGCGAGGAAATGAAAATATTTTCATTCGCCCGAGAAGGAATCGAACCCACAATCGTCATGTTTACAGCTGGTGCCCAAACTGGGTTACTCAATACGCAATGCCTCGGTAATTCGGCAGAAAGTGGGGATAGGAAGTGTCTCAATGAGGGATAGAGTGTCGTAACACTAGGTTACCAGGTTATCTCTGCCTTACCTGCTACGTGCGGAAATTACAGCGAAAATAAATAAATAAATAATAATATTTAATATACTAAATCCCCTTAGAGCTTTTGCGATGAACGTTACAATAAAAGTTAAATTATAATACATTGGTGGGAAAAATGGGGGTAATTGTCCTCGACACACCCTAATAATTCTAAGAACAGTCTCCGTCTTAATCCATCAAGCTGTTTCCGAGATATAATTTTCCGAACATCCCGTGGGATCTCTTATTTTTGAAATATTAAATAAATTTTGCAAGTATTGATATATTTCTCAATAGAATTATGTGCTCCACCCTAACTAATAGATTTAAGTAACTTCAGATATGGATATTTCATGTACAAAATATTATGCCTAATACAATGCCTAAGTATCTGTTATTTGTATTACGTAGCCGATAGTAGAAAACGCCGACGGCAATAAACTTCTTAGTGAGATACATCGATAAGCATTTAGATAAAATTTACCCGATACTAATACAATTCAGGAAGGTAAGTAGTGGCGCAGGAGGAAGAACACACAACGCTCCAGAATTCGGCAGAAAATGGAGAACGGAGTGTCTTAACACTAGGTTCCCTCTGCCTATCTTGCTGTGTGCGGGATACTTAACTGTAGTTAAATTCTAATTGTCTTCTTTGTGCGTCACTGTATGTGAACAAACATATCAATTTAAAAAGCATCTGTCGTCATATATTACATAGTCGTACAGAATAAAACAAGAAAACTCTCGCGTGATAGTGAAATAAAAATAACAGTTTGATCCAGTTACGACTTCTTTATTTAGATGCTCTTAGGTAATGATCCAGTAAGTGTATTAAACAATTTATAGGGACATTTCTCTATCGTTTCTATGAGTTTGTCATCCAATGACAAACAAAATATTAAATATATGGAAAAAAGTGAGTACCGCCACTCAAAACGTGACACGTCACGTGTGTCACGTGTCTCCTAAATTCGGGATGTGAAAAGTGGAGTATCTTAAAACTAGGCTCCCTCTGTTTACCCTGCTGTATGCGGGATACAGCGAGAAACTGAAAACAAAAGAAAATTAGAAAGCTAAAACATATATGAACATTCATATATTCTATTTCATTCAAATAAAAAAGAAACAGCAAATTAAAATGTTGCTACATTTTTGATAAATGAGAGAACTACTGTTTACGTTACAACAAAGGTTAATTGGATTTTTGGCAACACAAAAGCATTATGAAAGATATTTAATTATAAAGACAAACAGAACTACGTTGAAATTTATATTAAATTCTTAACATCATAAAGTGATATATTTAGAGGCCGCAGTGACAAAGCGTTTGACTGTAAACACAACCGTTGTGGGTTCGATTTCCGCTCGAGGGAATTATTTAATCGTTTCATTTACTCTCTATGGTTACAACACATAATGTCTCGAAAATCTGTTTAGTTTTAAGCTGAATTAGGCATAACTATGTATGAATAGGTATAGATAATATATATTGTAAGTCGAAAGAAGTTAGTGTGTTTTTAGTATAACGAGGGTGAGTTACTAAAGTCCAATGATATATTGTGATTTGATCTTAACTATAAACAAGTACGCAAATAAAAAAGACTTCTTTAAGATCTACCTATGTTAGATTCACTAACTAAAACTATTACAACAAAACTTTTTTAAGCAAACTAACTATTATCAAAACTTTTAAAAACTTGAAGTTTAACCTTCTTTATTCTTGAATCTTTAGTATATCAGAATCTTTTTCATTACTTTAAGCAAATGTTCAATGTTCACCAGCATGGTTTTATCAATGGTAGGTCTACATGTACAAATTTAGTAAATTTTTGTGAAATGTTAATAGATGCGGTCGACAAGAGAAATAGAGTTGATGTCATTTATACTGACTTTAGTAAAGCATTTGATTTAGTACCTACTTCCGTACTACTTCAAAAATTGTCGTCATAAGGAGTCGTTAATTCTTTACTAAACTGGCTAAAATCATACCTCACAGAAAGGCAGTTCTACGTTGTAGCTAATGGATATGAATCTATAAAATGTAATATGACATCTGGGGTTCCCCAAGGTTCACATTTAAGTCCACTTTTATTTAATATATTTATAAACGATCTACCTAATATTTTCCTTTTCTCTACTCCATTTATGTATGCTGATGATCTAAAAATTGTCAAAACTATCTATAATCCAAACGATATTCGCTTACTACAGGAGGATCTAACAAGCCTATATAATTGGTGTAATCTGAATGGCATGATACTTAATACCAATAAATGCTCTCATATAACTTTTACAAAGAAGAAACGACTAACATCCACTAAATATTACATAGGGGGCTCTCCTGTTAATACAGTAGAAACAATTAGAGATTTGGGTATTATCTTCGATAAGGAGCTCACATTTGTGCCTCATATAGACAACATTATTGGTAAGGCCAGTAAAATGCTTGGATTTGTAATAAGAAACTCTAAAATATTTAAAAAAGCTTGTACTAAAATATCCCTATACAAGAGCTTAGTAGTGAGTATATTAGAGTACGCAAGTGTTGTATGGAGACCTCATTACGCTTCTCACTGTCTGAGAATCGAGAGACTACAAAAGCGTTTCTTATACCATCTTGCTTTTTCGTTAGGTAAATCGAGGACACTAAAAAGCTACGCAGATAGACTTGTGTATTTTAGGTTAGACAGCTTAGAAAAAAGAAGAGAAATATTAGATTCGCTTTTCTTATACAAAAGCATTAATAATATATATGATAATACCTCTTTAGTACAATCATTCTGCTTTAAAGTGCCTAGAAGTACACGCATGCCGTCTAACCTTCTCGAAGTACCTTTCCGGAGATCTATTTTAGGTAAAAATTCCCCTATGTCTCGCTTTTGTAAAATATTAAACGTGGATTGCGCCTTAGATCCATTTAGAGACTCTGTGCTTAGATTTCGCAGAAACGCAACAAAACGCCCCTGATATTTTCTTGTTTCTTATTTCTCTTTTATGATATTTATTTTTATTACTTATGTAATTTTTACCATTATCGTTATTTTTTTTTTCTTAACAAATTATAGTAACTTATCCTTTTTAAATTTATGTAGTTAGACTTTACCAATAATTAATATATATATTTTTTTTTTTTAACTTTTATACACTAGTCTCCTATGTTGCACGAGGTATTCGCCTTAAAAGGTAATGCATTTAGTATTAATATAGAATTAAAATGTTAATATTTTTGTAAAATGAATGTAATTTACCACTGGTGAATCTAAATAAATAAATAAATAAACCTAAATTTGTACGTTAACAAATTCTGAGAAATATGCTATCTTAAAGTTTTCCTTAGTTTTTGATTGTGCTAAGTTTTTCGAGGCTTTGTATGGTGAGTGGTGAACTAGACGCCGCGCTTTGTCTTGTTACCGGGATGTTAATCGAACCCACAACCGTCGCGACTATAGACGTTGTGCCGCTTCGTCGCGATGGACTTAATATGCATAGGTATGTCGTAATGTATATTTATATATTATGAAAGTCACTCTTACTTTTTTGTTGAGAGGTATAAGTATATATGCATATGAAGGTGCCTATGCATGTGTAAACAAAATATTTTAAATTTACATATTTATAAAAATTGACAAGAATATACTAAAAAAAAATGCCTCACATGTATCCCACAATTAGCAGGGTAAGCAGAGAGAACCTAGTGTCAAATATTTTGTTTTCCACCTTCCGAATTGCGGCGATAATGATAGCAATTAATTAATAATTAAATTACTCCTAGAGAGAATCGAAGAGAGAGAATAGAAGCCTTAATGGTGTCAAGTATATACCTGTATATGTATATATGTAAATTACATAATTCGTATTGAATTTAAAACTGAAATCCTTACGTAATAACATCTTAGGAAAATCATGAAACAGCATTACCGAACCGCGCGAGGAGAGCTCATATCTTACAACTATCCAATTTCAAGCTGCACTAGCTCTCGTATTAAAGAGACGTATGGGATTAAAAAATATATTTATAGTGCTCTACAATATTTCATAAGTATTAGAAAGATTATAAATCGACACTTAACAGTATTTAATTTTAGTTTGTGTAATATTTTGATATTTTGTTAAGAATTGAAGATTTTTTTTTAATGAGAATAGTTTAGAAAATTTCCTGCAGTATGTATACTAATTTATTCTATTATTCTACGTACTGCATATTATAACGCTCGCCGTGGCCGAATGGTCAGTCGTGGCGCATAGGCACTAGCGTACTACTGTAAACGCAATAGGTTATTGGTTCAATTCCCAATCAAAGAAATTATATATTTATGTGTGGTATGCAGTATGAAGCAAAAAAAATATAAAGTAACGCTCATGTAGTGCTGTTTTTATATTTTAGTAAACTAATTAAGTCGAATAAACGGTATTTTGTTTCTTTCTCATATATTTAGAACAATTAAAAGTGAACTATAAAGAAACATAGACCCAACTGCATAAATAAACAAATCCAATGACGTATCATTCTTAGCAAAACTCACTAGTTTTACAGTTATAATGAAAAACGGAAAGGATACATACATACGCGCCAAAAACATAACCCTCCTTTTGGATTTCACCACAGTCGTGTAAAAAGTAATTCTTTTTTGACGGAATTACGATTATCAAATTGTTAGTAAATGCACATAATTGATAAATATTTTTTTTCTCGGTCTAAGCAGATAAAATAGGACAGTTAGGTTCCTAAAACAGTGTAGAAACAGAGGGCTTAAAAAAAGTTACTAAAAAGTATACTTTTTCCTTTCAACCAACCAACAAAAGTGTAATAAAAGACGAGTTGCTCAAATGAATTGCTCGCACGGTATTTAGGGGTTAAGTAGGGATAAGCCTGTACTAAGGATATCATTGACGTGGCGACATAGCGAAAACATTATTTCTTATATTGCTATAGCCATTTAGTTGAAAAACTTTTTTTATTTTACACTTATTTATGAAATAAAAATATTTTTCTAGTAGAAATAACGAAAATTATGGGTTCAAAATTATAAATTGATATTCTTGTAAAGCTTAATTTAAAAAATAAGAATAAACAAACAAATAAGATAAGTTTTTATTTAATTCGTTCATCCCTATATATAAAATCTGTAAAAAAATGAAATCCTTATACTATGATTACAATTAAAAAATATATTTTATATATTCATTTCTCATATGTAGGGTGCTCGTAACAAAATCGACCAATCGTATAATAATTCAACAATACCCATACATTTCCACTCCAAATATAGCCAATTATTAATGAACAGTTATTATTCACTAAAATACAATATAAAATGGTAAAAATCAAAATTATAAATAAAATGGTATTTTTTTAATTTGTACAATATTATGTCCATATTTTTAATATCAATACACGCAGGTCGCAGCGACCCACATAGCGCGGGCGGTCGATGTGCGCGCGCCGCAACAGGTGAGCCCCGGCCGGACCCGGACCTTAATTATTATTTATTTATATATGCCTATTGTCCATTATGTTTTAAATTTGTAAAAAAAATACCAATTATTTTTTGATTATTATTTCTCACAGGCAAATTTTACGTTTTTTTACGAAAACTATAAAAAAATTATCTTAGCGGAATATGAACCCGAACCTTAAGGAACAGTCCAAAAGGTACGGTTTCAAATCCCGTTGAGTTCCGCCAATCAACATGAATGTTTCGAATTCGGGAGGAAGCGATAAACATTTTATTCACGAACTCATAGTAAAAAAAAGCAAAATAACTTTTTTTGCTATATTAATGCCGTGTTGAAAAGAAATATAGTGCATATTTCTTTTCAATTCATTATTTTCGTGTAACCAATTTCCTTTTGAGACTAGACAGAAAATAAAAAACCAATACTAAATAATCTAACTACCAATAGTACGGTAGATGTGAAAAGATGAAAAAGAGTACCTCTAATCTTGCTTATAGGAAATTAAATCCCAGCAGAACTCGTATCGGAACATCAAAGGAGTTTTTCAATAAAGATCAGAGCTGCCGACGCGGATTGAAATATGAAATATTTTTAATATGCATCTTGTAAAATAAAATTACTTTTTTGTTTATTTTGGTTGTTTTATTATTATTCTGTAATATTTATTCGTTGCTAAATCTTTTTTATTTGTTTGTTTTTGCTTACTACCCTCTCTTTGTTGAAGATGTGTATATTTTAAAAACGATTAGAACAATTTTTTTATATACCAAGACGACGTTTAAAACTTTTAAAGTATTTCTTAATGTTTTTTATTTGTCTTATTAAATATAGCTTCACGCTTTATTCTGCATGTAGGAAGATTAGGATAAAAACTAAGTGAAATATGTCCGCTTTCCCCTGACTCTATTTCCAAGTAATATCGCGTGTTGAGTGGCAGAACTTAACGCCACACTTCGTCGTACCAAAACTAACTAATTTCTTTAATCACTATACAGAACAAGCGATGCGATTCAACAAAAACAAAAAAAATATGACATGATAAAAATCTAGAACTACAGCGTAGGTAGTTCTCTAGTAGTATTCATCCAGCTATTTCAAATTGACTTGCATTGAACGTGGCCAGATAGGCTCGCTTCAGTAATTTCGCTATTAACCTGCTTCACAGCCGGTGGACTCGCCTTCCGGGCAACAATCATACAGCGTCTCTTGTATATAATGTACTAAGTGAATCTTACATTTATGTATACATATAGATTGTTATTTATTTTAAACTTAATCATATTAGCTTCACGCTTTATCCCGCACATAGCAGGGTGAGCAGAGCTCACTAGTGTTAAGACACTCCGTTCTCCATTTTCCGCCGAATTCTGCAGGCAATGTGAGTGCAGGCGTGTTGAGTGGCGGAACTCATCGCCGCGTTTTACCTCGACACCAGAGTGAAGAAATAAAAGTATAAATTTAAATAAATATTTCGTTTCCTCAAGTGGGGATCGAACCCACAACCAGTCTCGTTTACAATCATAATTTGTGCCCCTACACCACAACTGGTCTGAATTGACTTATTTTTATATGTAGGTCATATATAATAGGCACTCTTAATAAACATTATTTTTTTTAGTTTCCCACTGTATTCCACTACGTAACGGGAAAGGCAGAGGGAACCTGAGAAATATATCACTTCGTGGGAATCAAATCCACAACCGTCGCGTTTACAGTTGCATCCTTGTGCACCTGCAGTAAGATGGCTACAGATACTAAATTATTAATACTATCCAATTCTGGAAAATGATCTTCGAAAAATATGTATATAGCTATATATCTGTAGCACAGCACACAGAATTGTTGAGGACCACATTATGTCATGAATGCCCACCGCAAATATGTTTCCGGTAATATACATATTGTTAGGTTTTACTCGTGTAAAAGTGGTTAGATGTAGATGAAAAAGATGATAAAAGCAATGGAATTGTGTCAATCGGGGGTAGTTGCTTGTAGGCAACGGCCTCTATTGGAAGGAAACTCGTGTGAAGTATTATTATTAGGAGATACATATCACTTATTGCAATTACATAGTATCTCTTTCCAAATAACTTAGAAACTTACAGACAATATGTGTTTATATAGTGCTTTTTTTTAAAAAATAACCGCTTCCGATTTCTAACAACATATTAATAGCATATTTATGTACATATAAAATAAAAATAGTTCATATAAAATATAAATCCAAACAACATCTAATATAAACAACAAAAAATAAGTTGTAACAAGCGTACAAGAACCTTAATACTATACTAATCTTAAGCTTTTAAGAGTAAGAAAAATATTAGTATGTATAACTTTACGTACCCAAAGGAGGTATGATATTTCATAACATCAATGGAAAATAAATTGGAAAGTAAGCTAGACAACCGATTTAGAAATTTCTTTCACCTGTTGATACGAATTCAATTTCCAATTATTGGTATTCCGTGCTAGCGAGCTGCCTATACAACTGAACGGCACAATCGTATGTCACGTGATATTTATATTTGTAAGCAATCATGATAAAATTGTAACTTTGGGTAAAAATTATTAAGAAAAAAGGAAGTGAAAAAATCAAATCAGCTTCACGGTATATCCCGCACACAGCAGGGTAGGCAGAGGGAACCTAGTGTTAAAACACTCCGTGTCCCACTGTCCGGCGAATTCTGGATGCATTACGTGTTGATGCGCCGCTCTTTGCCTCGACACCAGAGTGAAGAAATGAAAATATAAATGTAAGTAAATATTTTATTTCCTCGAGTGGGGATCGAACCGACAACCTGTAGATTTTACAGTCACACTATGTGCCCATGCGCCACGACTGACCTAAAAAAAAGGAAATATCTCACTGTACTTACACGTGATGGTTGCGCGCATAGGATCAATTACGGCATAGGATTACGTAGAGGAAAGTGAATAATTTCTATGCATTTTCTGCGTGCTAAGTATAAGTACTAAAAATTTAAATCTATTTTCGATATTTTTAATTTCGACTATGTACAATGTACTAATAAGTATATAATATATACCTACTACTAAGAAAAAATCTCACATACTACGAATTAAATTTAATTAAATATGTTGTAGTTTTATTTTGATTAAAGCCAATATATAGTGGTAATACATGAACCATTTTTGCGAAAAGGGAAGCTCTACATTAAAAATACAATATTTCCAAGTTTTGGATTGGATTCAATAATGTCGTCAATAACGTCTTATGAGTTACGAAGCTATAATGATTTCTCTTTACTTATGTTTCCACATATACAGGGTGGAAGTGTCAGCACCACATTAAATGAAACCACAGTTTTAACTACTCTATAAAAGCCTAATATAATTCAGAAAAAAATAAATTCCCAAAGATGAAAAAGTTATTTTTTCAAACAAAATAAATAATAAAATTGTCATTTTAAAACAAAACTCCATTTGTAAGGATGACGCACGCACTCATAAATCTATCAAAGGAACACCGCCGCACACGCCTCATTTCGAAATCGAGTCGTATGTATTGGCGATAAAGTTCAAAGTTGTTTAACCTTCAGTAGTATTTTTGTAGTAGTAAGTGTTTATGTTATTGGGATCTATACGTAATCGCGTCACACGAAATACAGGTATGGATAAAAATCGTGAAATGAAAAAAAAATCCTACGTCCAAACTATTGAGGCATCTTGATTAATTTCTTTAGGTATAGGTTTGAAATATTTTACCCTATATGCTGTTTCCGTAAATGGACCGTTGCCTCTTCCATCCTGTATACTACCCAGCAGAAAGAATATATTGTTAAGACAGTTTCTGTCCTACTTTCCCTAAAGGGCATATGCAGCCCGACAAGCATGGGAAAGCTGCACTGAATTATTTTTAATATAATTTTATTATACACTTTTTTTGCAGTGGAAACACCACCTTTTGTTCTACCAAAGCTTGATATCAGTCTCACCACTGCACTGTCCCCCTGCTTAATAATCAATGGCTGTAAAACCACACAATATACCTTTGCCACTTAAAACGTTATTAATGTTAACAGCAATATAACCATGTTATTTATGTAAGTCTCGAGATTATTAATAACCGACACGATCGACCCACAAACTTGCAATGAACTTGGAAGTCTTTAAAACCTTTACAAAGTTGCAGCTGCAGAGTATTAATCTTACCTCGATATTTACGTACAAATCCAATAAGCTTACTGAGCTTAAAACCCCGATTCGAGTGGTTACGTACCTGAAAGAGAGATTTTACAGGACGTTAGTTTTATAGTACTATATTAGATTAAATATAAATCAAATTTTATAAAAAGGCCAGTCGCAGCGCTGGAGCACAAAGTGTGTCTGTGAATGTGACTGGTTGATCGATCTCAACTCAAACAAATGAAATATTTATTATTTTTTTTTTTCATTTTTTTCGCTCTGTTGACGAGGCTAAGTGCGGTGTTGAGTTCCGCCACTGAACACTCAATGCCTCGAGAGTTCGGTGGAAAGTGGGGAACGGAGTATCTTAATATTTTATTCCCTCTGCCCACCCTGCTGAGTGCAGGATACAGCGTGATGCAAAAAAGAAATATTTATTTTAATCTATAAGTATTTATTTAGGTTTATTGTCCTATTACTCGACTGCGGCGAATCCCAAAAAGATGATTATGTTTTTTGTGCTTATGTATGTACGTATATTCGTCCTTCTGTTCCGTTGTAATGTGTAACGATTTTGATAAATGATACTATCGTTGAATATGTCGCGCCATTAAGGAGAGTGTGGATATATTATTTTTGTTAATGTAGTCGGGTTATTATTTTATTTATAATTCTCTTATTACATGTTATTAACACAAAGATTATTAAAATTAAAAATAATTATTTAATTTATTATAATGTTATATATTTAAAAAAAACGTATTGGCTATAATATAAAAATAAATTAAAGCGCATTTGACTTTCTTGTACTTATATAAAAATACAAATGCTTCGGATTGCTAGTAATAAATATCATAAAACACAATAACAATTAAGCTAAAATACTCAATAATAATAACAGTAGACATATAAGGTTATTTATCAAAGTAGGTAAGTATCTGAATCAGAGATCAATCATGTGTCCGGTCCGTATCACTGTTTACAAGCGCGGCGGGGGCTCTCTCAAATATTTAGAAACGATTCCAATCGAAACTGTTACTCGCAATAATTTCACTAAAATTGTTTTTGTTTCTGCGATTTGTTTTATTTTTAAAAAAATGTACTTTAGTTTTGACTTTTATCATGTTTCACGCTGAATTCCGCACATAGCAGGGTAGGCAGAGGGAACCTAAGTATCCAGAGTTAATATAATCTGTTTCCCCTTAAGACATTACCGTTACCCACTTTCTGGTGAATTCATTTCGTGTTGAGCGGCGGAACTCAACGCCACGCTTTGTCTTTTGAAGTCTATATCTGCTTCACGCTATTTCCTGTGCACAGCAGGGTAGGCAGAAGGAATTAAGTGTTACTCACTCCGTTTCCAATTTTCCGCCGAATTCGAATGCATTTAGAGTGGCGGAGCGCAACGCCGCACTTTGTCTCGAAACCAGAGCGAAGAAATGAAAAAGAAATTTAAATAAATATTTCATTTCCTCGAGTGGGGATCGAACCCAGTCATGTTGTCACACACTTGTGCCTCGAAGTCTATATTATTTCAAGAAAAAACACAAACAAACACTCGATATGAAATTACAACACACATATATACATATACATGTGAATTGAGGCAATTTGCCAGCAAAGTGTTTGTAGCAAAGCGTAAGCGTCCATGTCATATATTGCGATATGAGTTACTTTGAGGGTAATCGAAAAGTTCCGAAACGACGGAATGTGTTAGTTATTTCAATTTTAGTTTTCAGAAATATAAAATGTGGTTTACCGTGGGAGTGACAGTATATGGAGTGAGGTAAAATAAAATAAATCAGCTTCGCGCTGTAACCCGTCCACAGCAGAGTAAGCAGAGGGAACCTAGTGTTAAGACACTCCATTCCCCACTTTCAGCCGAATTCTGGAGGCATTGGGTTTCTGGAGGCATGAAGTGATGAGATAAATATGGTGTATATTTGCTTGTTTTATATGTTAATTAAATATAAATAAATATAATTGTTTATAATTTACTTTAAAGTCCCGAAAATTTAATATTTAATATTGTTATTAGACCTGAAAAAGCATATCGTTGTAAGCGTGATAGTTGTGAGTAGGATCTCTATTTAAATGAGTTTTATATCACCGTTCTGGTAAGACAAAGCGCAGTGTTGAGTTCCGCCCCTCAACACTTTCAAATCCGTGCGGAAAGCAGTGATAGGACGTTTTCACACTAGGTTCTTACTGCTTGTGCAGTGAAATGTGAAGCTTTACATAATTAATATTTATAAAATATAAGCATATACATGCGACTGTAAACGCTACGATTGTGGGTTCGATTTCCACTTTGAAGAATTAAATATGTAATATTAATTATTTTCGCTCTGGTAACAAGGCAAAATGCAGCGTCGAGTTCCGCCACTCAACAAGCGATACCTTAAGAATTCGGAATAAAGTGAAGAAAAGGAGTGTCATAATGGGAACAGAGTGTATTAGCACTAAGTTCTTTGGTTCCCTCTGCCCCCCTGCTATGTGCAGGACACATCGTGAAGCTAAAAAAAACAATCAAGAAAAAACAGTAATTTCTATTTTATGTTATGTTCTAACACATATCATACGTTAGAGGGTAAAGTTCAGAGATAAAAAATTCAAATTCAAGAACTTACAAAAGCTATCTTATAGGGTAATACCATCAAGTTACATATTGTGGAGGATGTTGTAGTGGGTGTCGTTATTGCGTTGAAAGGTCATCGAATATTACCGCCCACATTGTATTCAAAATGTTTTACAATACAAAGATTTTATTGTTATGTAAATTCTTATATATTTTTTTTAATGTAGTTAAGAAATTATTCGTCTAAGGTAAATTGGAAAGAATATTTTTTTACATTATTATGGGTTCAAATCCAAATATAAATGGCTAGAAACGGAAGTGTAAATGATTTGTCATTGCATTAAACTCTGCCCTGCAAAAAGTGGTAAAGTACAAGATGATGCTTAACTTTTTTTTCAGCTTCAGGCTGTAAGGTTAACGCACGAGGAAATTAAATATGAAATATTTTATTTCTTCAAGTGCGAAGCGAACTCTCAACCTTTCGCGTTTATAGTCACACGCTTGTGTCACTGCGCCACGACTGGCCTCTTAATTGGAGTTTTTTTATTTTTTTCTGCTTTACGCCTTATTATATAGAAGTAAAGATAGTCATGGAAAACCTAAATGTGACACTTCATGCTCTACTTTCGGACTAATTTAAAAACATTGCGTGTTAAGTGGTGAAGCTCAACGCCGCGCTTTATCCTACCGGAACACCGAAACTAAAATATGTCATCCGTCTAGGTGCAAATCGAACCCGCAACTGTCCAAGTACGACGACGATGGTCTCAAGTATTTGTTATAAAAGGTAGATAGAATAGAATTTAAAAAAACCTTTTTTGTGTTTTTGCTGAAGGACAATTACGTGACTTATTGTATTGACTGACGATTACTTCTTTTAGGAAATTAATCCGACCTCTTCAGAAATAAGGAAACTTTTGTAAATAATATCCGAGACGATGTTGATTCTACTTTTGGTCGTTTTAATGAGACTCTTAGATCCTTTCTCGATATTCGTCACTTGTATAAATAAAAATACAAAATATCAACTTAAAAAACATTTAAGTTTTAAATGTACCTACTACATTTTTTTAAAAATACTTTTTACATTTTTAATGGCGTTGTTAAACTCCGTCACTCTTCTTTTTTAGCTTCACGCTGAATCTCATACATAGCAGGGTAAGCAGAAGTTCTCATTAAGCTCCGTCACTTAACAGGTAATATTTCTAAAATTCGCCATAAATTGGTTATATCTTAACACTAGCTTCCCAGGTTCACTATGCCTACCCTGCTGTGCAGGATACAGCGTAAAGCTTAAAAAAGTATAAGTACTAATATGTTATCCTATATTAAAATATAAAAATAAAACTAAACTAGTATAATTTTATATCTCTCAAAATGAAAGGTTTTATGAAAGACAGAACTAAATAAAATATCCACGATGTTCAATAACAACCGGTGTGTCTGACATGTGTCTCAAAACTTTCTCAATCAAGCAGTCACAATATTATATTTTCTTGAGTCAATAATAACGTAAAATATTTGTTGGTTTTTTTAATAAAACTTACAGAATATTATAGATAAAAGTATCTATATTTACCTATACGACAAAATATTTCCACTGATTAGACCATTTAGTTTAGTAATTCTTTAAATCTATTTTCTACTATCTCTAGTCTAGAGACTAGTGTGTAAACATATATTTTAAATATTAATGAAAGTAAAACTAAATAGATTTTCAAGTTTTACTTGCACCAAGTAGATGTATGGACACATATACATAAACATTTTAAAAATATATATTTCGGATCGATAACGTAAAAACAATCAGATAAGCTTTAATAAAGAGTTTATGACAATAATCAAAATATATTGCGTCGACTACTGCTACTTAACTTAACTTCACGCTGTATCTCGAAAGGGGAAGTCAAAGAGAACGGACTACCAAGCGCTATGGTCTCTACAAACCTCTTTCGCCTCGTCCACTGTCATCAACCTACGCATACATGCCCTCCGGCGGGTCCTCATGCTTTTTACGTGATCTTCCTCTAGTATCTTTAATAATAATAATAATAATAATACTTTATTGCACAAATGGTAATAAAACATACAGTTCATAACAGTAATTAAAATATACACAAATGTGCAATGGCGGCCTTATCACTAAAAGCAATTTCTTACAGGCAACCATAAAATATCAAAGGATTTACTTCAAGCAAGAATACAGGAAGGTGCAAAAAGCATTGTTTTATAACTAAAATATAAAATAGTAAATACAAAACACAATAATTTTATACATACATATATAAATACATATACATACATACATACATACATACATACATACATACATACATACAATATACTTACATACATATAATATACTTACATACATACAAACAGTCGCGCGTGGTCAGACCAAGCGAGCACACGTTTGAGATAAGTCTTAATCATCGCGATTTTTTTTTCTCAATGTACCCACATGTAAAGATTAAATATGGAAAATTCTGTTTTGTTAACAGAAGCCAATTTCGCAAGTAATTTTATGAGTGATGATCAGTGTGAGAGTAATAGTAATGTAGATGGACAGAAGAGATGTAAAGAATTGAGACAGAGTATGTCGGAATCAACTAAGGAAGCGAGGCGAATAAAGCGGTTTCGAAATGAAGATATAATACAAAGTGATGTGGATAGTTCAGAAGATTTTATATTGGTTCAAAGGAAAGCTAAGCGAATAGCCCGAAGTAATTCCTATAATGACAGAAGAGCATATACGTATTTTGAAGAAAATAAATATGAAGTATGTTTAACGTCACTTGAGGTATTACCCAAACAAATTGGATTGGTGAAATTATTAAAATCAGAAAATTTACTAAATATTACAAGAATCAAATATAGAAGCCCGTACAAAGTTTTTATAAAATTTGAAACTAGGGAGGAAGCTGATAAGATGCTTAATAATGAAAAATTTTGTGGTCTAGGTTATAGAATGTATTTAACTAATGAAGTAAGCTACACCTATGGAACGGTTAAATATTTAGAGATTGAAGTAGAGGAGAAGGAACTTTTGGAATCTTTTAAGAGCCAATCAGAAATAATTTCAGTAAGACGGCTGAAAAAACAATCAAGTGCAGGAGGGTGGACTGATAGTGAAACAGTACGTTTCTGCTTTAAGGGTAATATGCTACCTGAGTACGTTTATGGTTATGGTGGCAGGTTTAAAGTGGAGCCGTATATTTTTCCAGTTACACAGTGCTCCAATTGTTGGAAGTATGGACATTTGGCAAAGAATTGTCCGAAGAATAATAAAGTGTGTCCCAAATGTGGTGGAAGACATGAAAATTGTGAAATAACTATATTCAAGTGTGTTAACTGCAAAGGCAATCACATATCTTTCTATAAGAAGTGTCCAATTTTTTTTAAAGAAAAAAGGATTCGCACTATAATGAGTAAAGAAAATTGCACTTACAAAAAAGCACTTCTGTTATATGCAGACAGAAATTTTGTATCTAATATGCCAGCAGTCAATGACAGTTACTCACAAGAACTAACGTCTAGCCAGGAGAGTATATCAGGAGAAATAAATATACAACATGAAAGAGAAAAAGAAAATTTATGTATAAGTAACGAAAATGAATTATGTGATGATCAAGAAGAACGTGTATCTCGATTAAATCGAAACAACTTGAAATTAAAGAGGAAGAAGAAAAAGGTGAAAAATAAAAAAACCAAAAGAGAGTCAAATAAAATAAATAATATCCAGGAAAATAGAACTCAAGCAACACCAAGAGAACACGAGGAAACAGATGAAAACTCTAATGAGATACGAAACAATAATAATTTCTTAAATTCTATTATAAAATTGAAAGATATTGCACTGTCAAATAAGTCAGTAGAAGAAAAAATAATTACCAGTGTTAAATATATATTTGAGTGGATAAAATCTTTTTTTCAAAAGACTTTTATAAATGGAGAGTTTATTAATAAAATTTTTAATGCATTATACAATGGATAAGGACAGTTTAAATAAATACGCTATTAATATTTGTCAATGGAATGCGCAGAGTTTAAGGCAGAAAAAGCAAGATTTGGAATTACTATTAAATAGGGAAAAGGTGCATATTTGTATTTTGAGTGAAACTTGGTTGCAGTGTGATATATCAGTTAATTTCAAAGATTACGACATATATAGAAGTGACAGATGTGATGCTTTTGGGGGTGTGGCTATTATAGTTCACAGATCTATAAAAAGTTGTTATAATCCTATAGAAATAAGAAATGCAGGAATTGAACTTGTGTCAGTTAAAATATTTAATTGTAATAATTTAGAGTTTGTAACATCAATTTATTGTTCTCCTTCTGTTCAAACTTCACAATGTGACTGGGATCAATTATTTTCTAAATTTCCACGTAAATCTATTGTGGCAGGTGACTATAATGGACACCATAGCAATTGGTCATGTAAACAAAATTCTAGAGGCTCACAAATTCATGATGCTTCGTTAGATTATAATTTTATAGCACTTAATAATGGTAATCATACTAGAATTAAATTTGTAAGTAATAATTTACAGACTTCATCTCCGGACATTACATTTGTAACGTCTGATATTGTTGTATATTTTCAATGGGAGACCACAAACGAATGTTTGGGTAGTGATCACCTAATTATTAAATACGCTTTGGAGTTTGAAAATCAAGTTAATTTCCTTCAAAATCGTAATTATAAATTAGCAAATTGGAAGTTATATCAAAATTTATTAAAAAGTAGTTTTAATCATATGTTAGATTTTAATAATGTTCAGGAAATATATGATTTTTTTACCAACGAAATAAATAAAGCTGCGGATAAAAGTATTCCTGTAAAGAAAATTTGTACCAATCCTACTCAATCTTTTAAACCAAAAACATATTGGGATCCCACACTATCTCGAATTATAGCGGAGAGGCGTTTGGCTCTTAAAAACTTTAGAAGAAACCCTATTCCGCATAATTTTGATAAACTCAAATTAAAAATAGCGCAGACTCAGCAATTAATCAGACGTGCCATATGTACTGATAGACAAAGGTTTTATACACAAATTGATGAAGTTACCGACAGTCCTACTATGTGGAAGAAAATGTGTTGGATGAAGGGAGTTAAACCAAAGTTTTCACAAATCAATGAAACTAGTAAAAGAGATCTTTTATATTCTTTGACTCCAGATTATGTAGAAAATTTGCAACCTACTCTTTATTCCGATAACCAAATATTAGGACAGGATTTTTCTATGGAAGAACTACAATACTGCCTCAAAAGAAAAGATACGTCACCTGGGGATGACGGTATTACTTACAGCATGATCTACAATCTGCCTGTTGAAGGTAAAGCGCTATTACTTCGCATTTATAACATGATATTTAGTCTAGCCCATATTCCAGAACAGTGGCGTAATATTAAAATAGTCCCTATACCAAAACATGACTCAAATTCTAATACATGTACAAAGTTGAGACCTATTTCTCTTATGTCATGTATTTGTAAAATATATCATACGATGATTAAGGTAAGACTGGAAGATTTTGTAGAGCAGAAGAAGATAATGTCATCATCCACGGTTGGTTTTCGGAAAGGGCAATCTAGTATAGATTGCTTGGTACGTTTTATATCATATTTACAAATAGGAATGACAAAAAACATTCCGACACTTGCGTGTTTTTTGGACATTGAAAATGCTTATAATAATGTTTCTATTGAGCGACTTATTGTAATGTTAGATAATTTAAACGTTGGAACTAAGATATGCACATATTTGTGGCAGTTTTTAAATAGACGGTATCTAAGGATTGTTAATGATTATGGAGAACCAATTATTAGATGGACTAATAGAGGCTTAGCTCAGGGAGATCCAATTTCGCCTTTACTTTTTAATATAATTACTTGTCAGATATGCACAGGGGTAACAGATGTTAATGTCTTACAATATGCCGATGACTTTGTTTTTTATACACGAAACAAAAATATTATTAGTAGCTCTATAGCGATACAAAATTGTCTTGATACTGTTGTAAAGAACTTGAAACTTATTGGCTTGGATGTTTCTTCGACAAAGACTAAGTACAGTATATTTACAAGAAGGAGGAAGGTTGATAATATTTCCCTTACAATTGATGATTATAACATTGAGAAGGTTCATTGTTTTAAATATTTAGGAATTTGGATAGATAAGTCACTACTATGGGGAAGACACATTAACGAAATAAGAGAAAAAACCATGAAAACACTTAATTTATTTAAAATATTAGCAGGAAGCTCATGGGGGGTTCATCCAATACATTTACGCCGTCTGTATATTGCATTGATCCGTAGCAGGATAGATTACGGTTGCTTTTTATTTGATACTGCTGCTAAAACGCATTTATTAAAACTAGACCGTGTGCAGAATTGTGCCTTACGTATCATGGGTGGCTTCGTTAAAACAACTCCTATTCACGTTATGGAATGTGAACTTAATATTCCTCCACTTAAGTTTAGGCGCCAATTTTTGGCTAGTAAGTATTGTCTAAAATCTATGATTACAAGTGGAAGCAAAACGATAACTTTGTTGAAGGAACTAAATCACATGTGTCAACTTAGCTATTGGAAAAACAAGAAGAAACCATTGTTAGCTGATATTTATGACAAACTACAAAAAAAGAAAGTTATTTCTTGCAGTTTAAGAAACCATTTTATCCTCAATTTGTCACAAAGTTGTATAGTTGCAAAGGTAATATTTACAGACATAGAAGAATTTTCTGGCTCTAAAAATAGCAATATGAATACACTGTTAAAATACTGTACTCTTAAGATGCTAGCTTTCAGTTATGAAGGATGGTACAAATTGTATACTGACGGTTCGAAAACAATTAATGGTTTAGGAGCAGCTTTCTATGATCCTAGTCACAATTTGAAGCAGAAGTTTAAGATAACCTCAAATGTGTCAATTATGTCGGCCGAGCTTCTTGCAAT
Organism: Heliconius himera; assembly: GCA_021202915.1. Classification (NCBI taxonomy): domain Eukaryota; kingdom Metazoa; phylum Arthropoda; class Insecta; order Lepidoptera; family Nymphalidae; genus Heliconius; species Heliconius himera. Next base: position 153,118 of record JAJHJA010000183.1, on the reverse strand, counting down.
CTCAGAGGCACTATCGTACGTTACTAATAATGTTCAATCTAAAAAGGTGGTCATTCTATCGGACAGTAAAAGTGCTCTCCAACATTTGGCTCGATGCGCCTCTGGTCAGAGAGGTGTACCGATAGCCTATGTAATTATTAGAAAAATTTTACATTTTATTGGTGTTGGCGTGTCTTTGAGATTGCAATGGATACCGGCGCACATAGGACTTAGTGGTAACGAGGAAGTTGACAGTTTAGCTAAAGAAGCAATTTCAACTGGGGCTGAGACTTATGTTGTCCCAGATTTTACAGAAATTTTAAATGTATCTAAACTAGAAATACTTGATAATTGGTCCAAGCACTTTAGTGAGGTTTCAAAAGTAAAAGGCATTTGGTATAGCACAATACAGAAAGAACCTCCTCGTGTACCCTGGTTTACTAATTGTAAAATGCGTAGAGAAGTTATTGTAATGGCACTTAGACTTCGATCCGGACACATTCCACTTAACAAGTTTAAATATTTAATGAAAAAATCACTTACACCTAATTGTAGTATTTGTGGTACAGTAGAAGATGTTCATCATATTTTAGTGGAATGTGCACGAACTGAGGTCTTGCGGAACACATTTGTTAAGAAAAATAATTTAAATTTTAGAAATGTTGGTGAATTTCATACTATACTTGCTAATCCTGCAACAATAGACGCTAATTTTCTTTTTAATGAAATGATTAAGGTGTGTAGATAGTATTTAAGTTTTTTGTGATACGATGGGTCTGGCATAATCTTCAGAGATTAAAGACCTGTAAATTTTTTCTAGAATAAAAAAAAAAAAAAAATACATACAAACATATAGATATATATACAAACGTACACTTATTATCGTATTGTCCGTTCAAACATTTAATTTGAGATAGTACTCTTTAAGACGACGCTTAAATATTCCAATCGATTGTGATCGTCTTACTTCAATTGGCAGCCCATTCCATAGCTTCACTGTCTTAACAGTGAAAGAATCACTATAGCATGGTTAAGACGGGAGCGGAGGTTTTGGGAATGGAGAGTGTCAGACCCCAGAAACTTAAAACGCTCCTTGAGGTATGATGGAGAAACGGGATTGTAGAGGATGGTGTAAAGAAGGGTTAGGGCATGCAAATTACGCCTATGTTCTATTGTCAACCATTTGAGTTGGCTACGGTACTGTGACACATGGTCATGTTTTCTCAACCCAAAAATAAATCTTATTATAAGATTTTGCAGCCGTTCGAGCTTACACAGCAGTTCTTGAGATAGATCTAAGAAGCAAGAATCAGCATAGTCTAATACAGGTAGAAGAAGAGCATGGGCCAAAGATATTTTGGTCTTTAGGGGCAATAGATTCTTCCACCTTCTCAAACTACCTATAGTACAGAAAATCTTACGGCTAAGCTCAGACACGTGAGGCGACCAGCAAAATGCACTATCCATCCTGAGTCCCAAATTCTTAACACTCTCACTAACCTCTAAAGAAACATTATCAAATAAAACAAAGGGGAGAGGAGAACGTAATTTAGATAGCTGCTTAGAGTTACCAAATATACACACCTGAGACTTATTAGGGTTGATACAGAGCCCAAACGATTTACTCCAGTTGCTAATTGCTTGTAAGTCGGAATTAATTTTACTGATTGCACTGGAGATGTCGCTTACAGCTGCAGTTGTATATATTTGTAAGTCATCAGCGTAAAGATGGTAAGATGAAGAAATATGTTGAGTGAGAGTGTTAATGAAAATGGAAAAGAGTAAAGGAGAGAGTACACCACCTTGCGGGACGCCAGCGTTGATAGCACATTCCGACGAATGCTTTCCGTCAAGTTTAATGCTTTGTGTGCGTCCATGTAGATAAGAGGAAAACCATTCAGTAGCTTGCGAGGAGAAATTAATAGTTTTTAAAATTGCTAACAAAATATCAAAATCTACCGTGTTAAAGGCATTCGAAAAATCTAATAGAACAAGTAAGGTTACTTGCTGGTTGTCAAAACTATATCTTATATCGTCACAAACTTTATTAAGAGCCGTAACTGTGCTATGCCCAGGACGGAAACCAGATTGGAAAGGGGACAGGATGTTATTATTGTGCAGGTATTTATACATTTGTTCATGAACTATGCGCTCAAAAACCTTAGATAGGAAGGGTAGTATAGAAATAGGACGATAGTTAGAGAAAGATGTTGGTTTGGATGCTTTAGGGATAGGGATTACAAGGGCATGGCGCCAAACATCAGGAAATTCGTTGTAGGATAGGGAGAAGTTAAAAATATGGCAGAGGACAGGAAGGATTGAGTTAAGTGTTAGGAGAATCATACGTCGGCTTATGTTATCAAAACCAGTAGCATCGGATTTGATTGCAAGCACATGCTTGCGTACCTCTGTTTTGTATCTTTTATACTATGTTTTCAAAGGTCAACTGAAGTCTCCCTCTACCTCTCTTAGCGCTCACTTCTCTCTTCCATAATAACTCCTTTGCTTGTTATTCTTTCATCACTCATTCGTTCGACGTGCCCAAACCAATAGAGCACGTTCTTATTCATTCTCTCCGTGACATCCTCGCATGTACCTGCCATTCTGTGTATTTCTTCATTGCGGATTCAATCAGCCAAGCTGAGCAGCTGATCCTACGAAGAGATCGTATTTCCACAGCATTCATCTTGCTTTCATTATTGTCTTTAAAAATTTTTACTCACTAATATTTTTTACCATTTCTGTGAGAAATCAGAAAGAATGGGGATTAATATAAGACCTGAAAAAACTATAACTCACTTACATATAATATAAAAAACTACAACACAAAATACATTGAATACTATATTAAATACAATAGTTCCTCTGCAGTTACAAAGTTCAATTACTTTAGCGATGTCCGTAGCAGGCGCTGAAAAATGTCGAGTTTCAAGTAGACGATTTCTCTAAGAAATATGCTAGATTTCCTGTATCTAGGAAATGTTGTAAGCCTTGCTTGTTTTTATAAAACAAGTTGTGCAAAATGAAATGGCTGTCTTATACAATGACAAGAAGAATAATTCTTTATAATATTTATATTTGTAACTTCTACTACTAAGTTATATTCATGATATTGTATAAAAAATATGTGTTGATACAATGCTATGTAATTTATGCGTTTATAACAAATACTCGTACACATTATTCGCCTTAAGTATCAACGTCAAGTTTAGTTGAAAGTGGATTGATATAGTATGTGTGTATTGTTAGACTTTTTCATAATAGTTTTGACTTTTTTTCTAAATTAATTCATTCAATGTAGAAAAATGCTACAATATTATACTTGTACAGTCAGTACAAGTGTCAATTGTGTTTTGAACTACGATTCGACAATTTAACACGGCGCAAGTAAGTGTTTCAATGGGAACGGAATGTCTTACATAAAGTTCCCAGGTTCCCTCTGCCTACCCTTCCATTTGTGGGATACAGCATGAAACTAAAAAAAATATTATCTATAGGTACTATCCTTGAACTGCTAAAACAAAGCATAGTATTGAACCCCGCCAACGTATAAGTAAAACCCCTGTAAAAGATAGATAACGGCGTAACTTGGCGTCATTTTCTTTTTACTACGCTAAATGCGAGAGACTTTTTTAAATAAAAGGATAAAGTAAATAGACAAACTTACATTAAGAGCTATTTGATTACACCCCATCATTAATAACAAGAGAAACGAATATGATCTCGAGAATAACCGTAAAATACGGTACATATCTTATATAACTATAATAGTTTCATAAGAAGTAATTACGACTTTATCTGTTGATGATTGCAAAAACTTTACCTTGTTAAGAGATACAAGAAAGTTTTACGATGCAGTAATTAATAGTTTTATTAAAGTAATTTAAACGTAAGTAAGAATCAGAGAAGAGAAGTCTAGTATTCGGACGAAAAGAAACGAGAGTGTACGAAAGAAAAGATTATGCAGGGACTGTGCCGTTTGGTGGTCCTTTTTCGTTAAACTTCTGCATTGTCACGGGTAAAGCGTGAAGTTAAAACAAGAATAATATAAATTTAATAGTCATTGTCCTACCAGCATATAAACATTATTATAAAATGTGGTAAAGTTTATTTTTATTTCCATGCATACTTTTCAACATCTAGACCACAAAAATCTATTGATATATAACTTCATTTAACGGAAACCAAAACTGAAGTGGTTACCCACAAAAAATAAGAAGGAAGGGCTGAGGAATTGTAAATATCTGTTAATTAATACACAAATAAACATAAATGTTCTGTTAAGTTGAATTTAAGTCCACAACTACCGCTAAGCTGACGGAACCATCGAATCGAATCGATTTTTTATTATCAATATTTCTACAACTCTGATATACAAGGATACAGTGCGTGTAACTGTGACTGTGTACAATTACACCCTCACCACAAAATTATCGTCCATTCATCTAACATTCCTGCCAAATCGATCACGTGCCTATGATTAATTATAAACACCCTCTTGTTTATATCGATATATTTGGCTCAGGGTACATTCAGGTCACATTAGTGCAGGTTACTGAACACGAGACAATTAATGCTCTAATGAATATTAATGGTAGTTTTGAGTATATAAGCTTTTGAAATTTTGGTATACACCACACTTTACCAGGAAGCGTCATCAGAGAAACAGATAAAGATGAAGATGGTCACAGTGTTTTTTCTCGCTGCCTTTTTAGGCTTAGTAGCAGTAATATCGTGTCAAGATTTTGGCGAGGTCTACTGTGGGAGGAGATTGGCAACTGCTTTAGCTTTCCTTTGCGACAACAACTTAATCAAGAGATCAGTGAGCTGGCACAGTATAGAAGGTTTGGATTCGACTTGGCCGTGGATCGCACCTCACAGGGCCCACGGCATGAGCAGGAGCAAGAGACAGGTGGTCTCCGAATGTTGCGACAAGCCTTGCACTATAGACGAGCTGTTATCTTATTGTGGCCAATAAGTTTCTCACGTTATTGCGTTAGATAAATATGAATTGGATAATTATTAATAAAAATTGTATTTGATAACTATGTTTTGTTTTATTTAATACGATTGTTATAAAATAGTATTTAAATACTTATATATAAACAATAATAATAATACTTTATTGCACTAAAACCGAAGTAACAAGAAAATAACTGTTCATGATATTTACAAAAAAACAGTATGAAGTGCAATGGCGGCCTTATCACTAAAAGCGATTTCTTACAGTCAATCATATGAAATGATTTATTACATAAAAGAAAGCAGAAAGGTGCTATAAGTGATAATCATATTATTTTAGACAAAAATGATATTATTAAATATAAATAAATTGACATATAAAAATTACATACACATACCTCCACATACATATGTATATAGATACAAACAGAGGAATTAACAAAAATGTCAGTTTAGATATTTAGTTTGAGATAGAGCTGCTTAAGACGTCGTTTAAATATCCCAATCGATTGGGACCTTTTCACTTCCAATAGAAGCTCATTCCAGAGATTTACTGTTATCACAGTAAAAGAATCGCCATAACACAAAGGTATTTCCAGGAAGATGTTATTAAGGGAACGAAAGGTTTGGAAGTGTTGGGTGTCCGACCTCAGGAACTTGAAACTTCCTTGAGGTATGGTGGAGTAACAGGATGGTGTAAAGGAGTGTAAGGGAATGTCAATAGCGCCTACGTTTTATTGATAACCACATAATTTAACTATGATAGTGTGACATGTGGTCGTGTTTTCTTAATCTAAAGATATATATTATCATAAGGTTTGGCAGGCTCTCCAGCTTACCAAGCAATTGTTGTGACACATCTAAATAACATGAATCGGTATAATCTAGTATAGGTAGAAGAAGAGTATAGGCTAAAAGATATATTAGATTTTAATGGTAAGATATTCTTCCATCTTCTCATCTACCTATGGCACAAAAGATATTGGGGCTAAGTTTGGAGACATGAGGCGACTTGGAAAATGTACTATGCATCCTGATTCCCAAATTCTGAACACTCGCACTAACCTTTCAGCAAACATTGTCAAACATAATTGTAGGGAGAGGAGAAAGTATTTTAGATAATTGCTTATAATTACCAAACACACATACTTGAGACTTATTTGGATTAATTGACAGCCCAAACGATTTACTCCAGGTGCAAATTATTTGTAAATCAGAATACATTTTAGTTAGTGTGCTAGAGATATCACTTATAGCGGCGGTCGTGTAAATTAGTAAATCATCGGAGTTGATTCTGACGAAAATTTACCGTCAAACATCAAGTTTCTCTCTATCGCTCTATCTACGGCTATATATAAGGCTATATATAAAGATAAGAAAAAAACCATCCAGTAACTTTGAAGGAGATGTTAATGGACTTTAATATTGCTAATAGTTAAATCGTAGTCAACTTTGATGAAAGAGTAGAACAACTAGTAGAGTCACTTCCTAGTTGTCAATAATGTATTTAATATCACTGTGCCCAGGACGGAAATCAGATTGAAAAGAAGTTAGGATATTATTATTGTATAAATATATTTGTTCATGTACAATGCGTTCAAAGACCTTCGAAAAAAAAGGGAGTATAGAAATAGGAGGATAGTTAGCGAAAGATGTTGGATTGGATATTTTAGGGACAGGTAATACAAGTGCATTATGCCAAGTATCAGCAAAATCACTAGAGGAAAGGGAGTAGAGAGTAGTAATAAAGATATGACATAAGGTAGGAAGAGTAAAGTTGAGGGTTAGCAGGATCATACGTCGACTTATGTTATCAGAACCAATAGCATTGGATTTGATCCGTAACACATGCTTGCGTACCTCAGCTGTAGAAACAGGAGAGAAGAGGAAGAAATTAGTAGAAGAATTAGAAAATAACAATATATTCCATAACAATTATGACAATTATTGTATTTCTGCTTAGTATCTTTATAATTCGTATTCTTTTTATATTAAGTATAAATATAATAAATATTTATATTTTAAATTTACGGAACCCTCGGTAGGCGAGCCCGACGCGTACTTGTTTGAAATTGAAAAAATTGTATGACATTCTATAATTTCTTCCACTTAACACGCAACGTTTCGAATGTTGCGGTGCGAGGCGAATGGAGTGTAATAATACTAAGTTTCCCCGGCTTATTATGTTTTCTATGGAGCAAATAAAAACTAAATTATATATTTTGAAGTTTTCTTGGCTAAACAATTAGTAAAATTTTAACTTCGCTTCACGCTTTATTCCTAGCGGGGTAGTCAGAGAGAACGGAGCGCCAAACGCTACGGTGTCTACATACCTCTTTCGCCTCGTCCACTGTCATCAACCTCTTCATACATGCCTTTTGGGTCTTCATGCTTTTTACCTGAGCTTTCATCTAGTATCATTGATACTGTGTTTTCGAAGGTCAACCGAGGTCTCCCCCGATCTCTCTTACCACTCATTTTTCCATCATAAATCTTTTTTGCCATTCTTTCATCACTCATTCGTTCGACGTGCCCAAACCAGCTGAGCACGTCTTCTTCATTCTCACCGTGACATCCTCGTTAGTACCTGCCATTCTGTGTACTTCTTCATTGCGGATTCGATCAGCTAAGCTGACTCCGCATATCCTACGAAGAGATCGCATCTCCACGGCTTTCTTTCATTCTTCTTCTGTAATATTCACGTTTCGCTGGCGTATAACAGCGTCGGTACCAACACTGCATTGTGTACGGCCAAACGCGCAGCTGTGCTGACGTTTCGCCGTCTCATCAATGCAACTAAGGCTCCGTTCACCCTGTTACCGGCAGCAATACGGCTTTCTACATCCATCTCGTATCTTCCATCTCTACTGAACATACCTCCCAACTTCACCACTTCATTCACTTGTTCTAATATGTTACCATTTACACTGATTTTGCATTCCGTCCTTCATCTCTTTCAAAAAATAAAGTAAAATTTTATAGTTATTGTTTTTCATTAACTGCATAAGCGCTAACAAGACTAATAAATTAATACAGATATTTTATTTTTAGAGTCTAAGATATTGAGTATGAAAATAATAAAACTGGAATATGCGTAATCATTTATTTAATAATTAATCATTAAATGCAAATTTAAAATAAAATTATCATATTTATTTTCTCAGTCTCTATCTCTATAGACATATTATATCAACATGCGATTCTCATCTCAGAAAGCGCAGTAACCCATCAGTTCATCAACAGTACAGGGCTTATCGCAGCACTCGGACACCACCTGCCTCTTGCTTCTGCCCATACTGTGCGCTCTGTGGGGTGAGAGCCACTGCCAACTCATGTCAGATGCCACATTATGATGCAATTCTGATCTTTTTATCAAATTATTATCACAAAGGAGCGCCAATGCTGACGCAAGTCTCCTCCCACAGTACACTTGTCCAAAATCTTGAGATGCCACTATTTCTCCATAGATGACGAAAGTCAGAATTAATAATGCTGGGATCTTCATGTTGATGTGTTGAAGCTACGTGAAGTTCTGTGCTTAAGAGAATGCTTTCTTGAGCTTTTATACTGGAAAAGATTAATCGATATTCAAATCTCGCTTACAGTCAAACAATTCATTTCCATAACACCTAAAAAGAAAAAGGATGTGTGGGATTACATATAATTAATTTCTATTACGTAAGTTTAGAATGTGACGCGTATAAAATTGAGTTGTTAATTTAATACGAAACTTAAAGTAATTCAGATATAGGGAGAATTGAGTTTTCGTCACATATGTAGGTCACCTTGGATGAGCTTATCGAAGTAGATATAACTGAATATTAATGAATCTTACAATGTATAAAAGCTTCAATAAATATAATATGAAGCACACATCTCAGGATACATTCATTCTAACAACATGAAGATTCCAATCGTAGTTATTTTGGCTATTTTCAGTCTTGTAGTAACTGTATCATCACAAGATTTTGGTGAAGTTTACTGTGGAAGAAGACTTGCTACAGCGCTTGCACTTCTTTGTGATAACAACCTAATAAAGAGATCAGAAGTCCATCAAAGCATTGCCAGTGACATGAACTGGCCATGGCTTGCACCACACAAGGCACACGGGCTGGGCAGGAACAAGAGGCAGGTGGTTTCTGAATGCTGCGACAAGCCTTGTACTATAAACGAGCTGATGTCCTACTGCGCTATTAAGAATCAACCACGGAATTTGTTTATCACACATAACAAAATCAAATATGTAATTCATATAAAATGTAAATAGTGTAACTATTTGGTTTTGGTGTTCTAGTGAAGTATAGTAATGTAGTATCTTATATAATAACGTAGTATAAACAGATATCTAGATATAAATGTACACAATATATAATATTCTTGTGTTTGGTAAATTGTATAATAAATTTTAATATTTAAAAACATATTTTAATCTCCTTTTTTTTTTAATTTTCTTTATCTTTTCTTTCATATTAGCTATGTTTCATTGCTTTTTGTTTTTTTTTATTACCAAGTCGCCAAATAGAGTATATAAGTATAAGATAAAGAATGAACGCAATTTTTGCATGAAATTTCTTCTGAAAATTTAAAAAAAGATTATGAGACAGGAGTAAGAGGAGATTAAGATACATCATGTGTGCGAGCTTGAGGTACAACCCATGTGAGATAAGATCGTTAAAATTTCATTTTCGCTATCTTTTCTAATAGGGATAAAGAGAAATAAATAAATCGACAATACTAAATTCCTATTTTTAGAATACATGTGATAGGGATGGGTAATAAAGTAAATGCAAATTAATGTTGTGTCTTTGACAATGTAAGACCCAAGATATTGTCAGGTTACTTTAGAATTTTTATTCTATAGTATCTCTCTATCTCTATAGAGGATTGTAACTAATATCCCAAACACACTTTTTAAAATATTATTTAATAAATTGGCTCGTGATGTGTCTAGTGGTTAGAACCGTTTGTAGTTGTGATCGTGAAGAACCTCAAATCTTTTAGAGATTCAAAGGTGCAGTGTTAAGAATTTTATATTATGCCATCAGAAGGTATCGCACTTGTCAGATATTTGCCATCAGAAGGTTATACAGATAACTGGAAACTCGACAACATTGCGTTGTCATAACTCGGAGCTCTTCTGAGGAAAAGCCAAGAGCGCGTCCTACCTTTCTCCACCATAACTGCGTGCGTGAGTTATAATAAAAGGAAGAAAGAGCAAGGGCACCGCCACCCCTACGCCGTGAATTCCTACCAGACTGCGGCTGCAACAGTCTTATTGAAGTCTCCGGGACGTTTGTGTGTGATCTTTCTGAAGGTACTTGTTACGCTTGTTTATATTAAGATTGTATTAGAATGGTGATTCGTGATGTTGATTGATTTGTGAGATCAATATAAGTCGTTGGAATGAACGCACTACCGCAAGGCGACCGAAATGTTAACGCACGGCACACACTCCACAGTCATGTCTCGAACCGTAGGCGGACACTATTACATACACCGGAGCTTTTGAGCTTACACCTGCTAATCGTATACGAAGTCGCAGAAGTGGTATCAAGGACCAACGCCATACAAACATAGCTTACGTACCGCGAGCGTTCTGCGAGACGGCATCAGCCACGACATAGTTAATGTCGCTATAACAGTTCGCATAATCCAATCACGTCAGCCTCCGCGACGTCAAGCAGCCTTTATAAGAAACTCGATCCTAAAAGATCGTGCCGTTATAGGTTCCTAATAATTATAATATATTTATGTGCATCATATATATTAGTACCGTAGTACTTGACAGTTTGATTCGCCCGCTGCCATCCACCGCTACCCACTGTATAGATGAGATGAAGGTTGCGACACTCGGGATACATGAACTAGTCAAGATTAATATTATATTAAAAATATGTAGATTGTATTATTCATAATTATTTATAATTATAATTTATAAGTGGTATTTATAATTTATAAGTGAAAATATTTATTAATAAGTAATGCATTAATAGTCACCAACCTGTCAGCTATTATTCCTACAAAAATATCTGCACAATTATCTACATATTATAACAGTTCTTTATAATCGTGAGTGTTAGTAGCACTATGGAAGCCATCAAGCAGTCTATGGAAGAATTATCACAACAATTCAACACTAAAATGGCAGAATTTCAACAGAACCTAAGTTCAGCAATTCCAGCGGCAAGTCCAACATCACATATTGCCGCTCAGTTCAATACATTCCGATCTTTTGTCTTGAGTGCACTGGAAGGTCTTCAACTGCAGGTTAGCATTCTCTCTAAGCAGTATGACATCCTTGACATGAGGAGCAGGAGGAAGATCTTGTTACTACATGGAGTTCCTGAGGAAGGCAGTGAAAGTGCCTCTACCGTTAGTGTAAAGGTATTATCCAACCATTTAAAAATGCCTGAACTGGATGTTGATGACATTAGTCGTTGCCAGCGCTTAGGTACCACAACTTCTAATAAGCCAAGACCGATACTTCTAAAATTTCGTGAGTTAACCTTAAAAAACCAAGTCTGGTATGCTAAAACAAAATTAAAAGGCACCGGCATCACTTTGTCTGAATTTCTTACCAAATCAAGGCATGAGATATTTATGGTAGCCCGAAAACGCTGCGGTATAAATAAATGCTGGACGAAGGATGGCACTGTTATTGTTATTGGGCCTGATGGTAAGCGTCATAATATTTATTCGTGCACGGAACTAGATAATATCTATGGCGCATCTGAAACACAAGCTGTAATTAAAGCATCTGTTGTGGGCTCAAATTATGGGGATACCAAAACTAAGCCTGCTTCACAAGCCGCGCGTGCGAAGAGAATGATTAAAAAGTAACCAACTTGTTTTCTCAACCATTTACTCAGCACATTTGCTAGTACTACAGCATTTTTACCTTTACGTGTGATAAATTATGTGTCAATATCCTGTACATTATCTAATGTTGCTTAAATTACCAAATATTTACCCCCAACTTTTACAAATTTAACGATAATAAACTAATGTTTACTAGTTGTGGTTGACATATTGACAGTTGACATCTAACTTGTCAATGGTTGGGAACAATATCATAAGCCGTGGCTTTTGACACAGATAGCATATGATATTGAAACGTTTCGTTTTACGCTCTACTAGTATTTTATTTATATTAAGAATTTTATTTAGCATCTATTTATTTTGTTTAAGAACTGATTGCTGGCAGGCATGTGATGTATTTTAATTGATTACTGTAAATTTTTATTTTTATTGTTATTATTTTATTTATTTCTATTATTTCTTTTTATTTTTTATTATTTTAATATTATATTATATATTTTATCATATTTACTAAAATTTCAATATATATATTTATATATATATTTTCGTTTATTTTTATATTATTCGATTTTATTTATTATTTATTTGTATTGTTAATTTAAGTATAATCATATTTCTATATATATATTTATTATGCATAATAATATCAGTTCTAGTAGTGAAAGTACAAATAATGGCACATTTCACCTGTGTGATTCAACGGCATCCACAGACAGTTTCCACAGCATTCCTGACCCTGAGCCCCTTAATTCCTTGTTAAACCTCAAACTTAGTTCCTTTTCCAAAAACTTTAATGTCGTGCACATCAATGCGCAAAGTATTCCCGCCCATTTTCCAGATTTACTCGACTCTTTTGACGTTACAAACATTCACGCAATACTTGTATCTGAGACGTTCTTGAAACCTTGCTTGCCTTCAACGGCTTATGCTTTACCAGGTTTCCACCTCATAAGGAATGACAGGACTGAAAAAGGTGGAGGCGGTGTAGCTATCTACCTTCGCAGTCACATTCCCTTTTCTATTTTAGATAAATCGCCTTCAGCGTACTCAAATTCCTTAGAGCATATAATGATTGAAGTTCTGTTTGGCTCCCAAAAACTTTTGCTCGGTGTTTTTTATAGTCCTTCGTTACACATAAACTATTTTGATGCATTTGAGACTCTCCTAGAAAAATATATTCCTGGAGTTGATCATACTATCATAATGGGTGATTTCAATACTTGTTTGATTAAGAAAGACACACGCGCAAATCGACTCAGAACTATTATTGACAGTTCCAACCTTGAAATCCTATCCTCTAATCCAACCCATCTATTCCCTGGCTGTGCGCCTTCCTTACTAGACCTTATGATAGTCTCTTCAACAGAGAGTGTTGCTACATTTGGACAAATGTCAGCCGAAGCTTTTTCGTATCACGACTTAATATACCTCTCCTATAAAATTCGTCCACCTAAGCTTAAACCTACAGTGGTGATGCGAAGATGCTTTAATAACATAAATAATGTAAAATTCATGCATGATCTAAATAGTATCGATTGGGATTGTATATTTGGCGCTAAGTCTGTCAATGACCAAATAAATCTTTTTAATTCTCTTTTAATCGAACTATTCGATATTCATGCGCCTCTTAGGCCTATTAAATTAAAACATCTCCCTGCTCCGTGGTTGACTAAGGATATTAAGCTACTCATGGCCAAACGCAATAATGCAAAGTCTAAATACAAGAAAAATCCTACTAGTGAAAACTTGCATAAGTACAAAATACTACGAAACAGATGTAATAAGACTTGCAGAGATGCTCGGCGTAGCTACATTCATGCATCCATTGATAGCAGCAACTCTAAAAAAACATGGAAATTTCTGGACGCGATGGGTATAGGTGGCAGGCGTACAAAACATTCATCTTTCATAAGCAACTGCATGGATTTAGAAAGCCTAAATAAGTTTTTCTCAACTGTCAATCAGATGGATAGTAATACTAAAATCAAAACCCTCCAATCACTATCACTACTTCCTGATCCTTTAACTACTCCCTTTCTATTTACATCTATTACTCCAGAAGAAGTACGAAGGCATGTGATGGCTATTAAATCTGATGCGACAGGTAGCGACAACGTAAGCCGACGCATGATCTTGTTAACCCTTAATTCAGTTCTTCCTATATTATGTCACATTTTTAACTGCTCCTTATCCTCTTGCGAATTTCCTGATGCTTGGCGTCATGCACTAGTGATCCCTATTCCAAAAATATCCAACCCCACTTCCTTTTCAAACTATCGTCCAATCTCCATACTTCCTTTCCTTTCCAAAGTACTTGAACGCATTGTGCACGACCAGTTATACCTGTTCCTATATAAAAACAATATCCTGTCCTCTTTCCAATCCGGCTTCCGTCCTGGCCATAGTACAGTGACAACACTTAACAAAGTATGTGATGATATTAGATATGGCATTGATAACCAACAAGTTACTGTATTTGCGTTATTAGATTTTTCTAATGCGTTCAATACAGTTGATTTCGACATCCTTTTAGCCATTCTAAGGTCCATTAACATTTCTCCAATAGCTGTTGAATGGTTTTGCTCATATCTTCACGGCCGCACTCAGAGCATTAAGCTTGACGGGAAGCATACTTCTCAATGTCAATTAGGCGCTGGCGTTCCGCAAGGGGGTGTGCTGTCTCCCTTACTCTTCTCCATTTTTATTAACACGCTCACTCCACATATATCGACATCATATCATCTTTACGCCGACGATTTACAAATTTATAAAACGGTACCTGCTAATGACATACCCAGAGCGATAGATGACATTAATTCCAATTTACACTTAATTAGTTCTTGGAGTAAATCATTCGGACTATCTATTAACCCAAGTAAATCTAATGTATGTATGTTTGGGCATTCTAAGCAGCTATTTAAAATAAAATCAAATCTCCCTCAAATCCTTTTTGATAATGTTTGCTTAGAGCTTAGTGATAGTGTTAAGAACTTGGGAGTCAGAATGGACAGCACATTTTCCTGGTCGCCTCAAATTGCCGAGCTCAGCCGTAAGATCTTCTGTGCTATAAGAAGTTTGAGAAGATGGAAGAACCTACTACCATTAAAGACTAAAATCTCATTGGCTCAAACTCTTCTTCTCCCTATACTTGATTATGCTGACTCGTGTTACTTAGATTTATCTCAACAACTACTAAATAAACTGGAACGGATGCAGAATGTCGTAATCCGATTTATCTTTGGATTGCGAAAGTTTGATCACGTAACACAATATCGAACTCAGCTTAAATGGCTCACTGTAAAAGACCGACGACAATTACACTCTCTCACACTCCTTTACACAATCCTTTACCATCCTGTCACTCCTTCGTACCTCAAAGAACGATTTAAGTTCTTGGGGTCGAACACCCTCCACTCCCAACACCTTCGTTCCCGCAACAACAATCTCCTAGAAATCCCCTTATGTCACACTAAATGCTATGGAGACTCTTTTACTGTTCAAACAGTAAGACTTTGGAATGCGCTGCCAGGTGAAGTTAGACGATCTCCATCGGTAAATATTTTTAAGCGTAGGCTTAAAAATTACTACCTAGAACAACACTTATAATATGGTCATATAATCTGTACGTATATATGCATTTCCGTATTATTATTTTTTTGTATGTATGTTTGTATGTATGTATGTGTGTATGTATGTATGTATGTATGTATGTATGTATATATGTATGTATGTATGTATGTATATATGTATGTATTTGTATGTATATGTTTTTATATTTGTATGTATGTACTTTTATGTTTGTTTAATATTATTATTTTGTTTTTTTTTTTACTACTATATTAAGTAATACTTTTTGCGCCTGACTGTATTCTCTTGCATAAAGTCCTGCACTCTTAATGGTTGCCTGTAAGAGATCACTTGCAGTGATAAGGCCGCCATTGCACATGCTAATTTAATTACCTACATATGTACCTACATAAGTACCTACATGTCCCTTTCTTTTATGTAAATTGTGTATTTTTTTTCATGTGCAATAAAGTATTATTATTATTATTATTATTAATTATGTTATTTATGTGTGTGGGTATCCATGCTATTTTATAATAATTTTTTTTAATTTATTTATTTTACAACTTATATCAAAGGTGCATACTGTTACAGGATATATTCTAGGTCTTTCGGTAAGCCTTCTCGTTCAGTATATTTCTCGTAGAGCTTAAGCGACGTCAATAGGGCTTCTATATACACAGAATATTTTGGCTAATGCTTTTACAATTGAGATGGGCTGCAATAAAATATATTAAAGAGGTTCTCCTGGTTGTTATACGCAAGTTTGTTTGTAAACAAAGAGGAGATGTATCTCCGATCAGTACTATTTCTGCCATGGAGATCTTATCGTCTAAAGTGATTCATCGGGGCTTTGTCCACCACAGCGCGCTCGCTCCTATGAGTCGCTCTGTCTCAAACTATTCCCGTTGCATGCAATTAGTATACGGCAGCGTTTAGCTAACAACTATTTACTTTGAGGCCAGTCGTGAGGCAGTTACACAAGCATGCGATGTAAATGCGAGAGGTTCGATTCCCACTCGACACTTCCCCGTTCTGGTAACAAGGTTAAGCGTAGCATTGACTTCCGCTACTCAATATACAATTCTTTTATAATTTTGCGAAAAATGGGGAGCGGAAGTGTCTAAACACTAGGTTCTTGGATACCCACTGTCTACCCTGCTATGTGTGGCATTCAGCAGGAATTTAATTCTTAAAGATTCTCTTGAATATTTTTTTACAGAATTTTTTATACAATTAAATTTTGTTAAAAATTATGATTTTTATCGTAGAATATTTGGACAATAAATATTGAAATATTTTTTTAAAAGTTATAAGAATTTATTATACTATAAAGAATTTACCATAAATAGAAATATTACATGTTATGTACATTTATATCTAGTTCCCTATGTATACTACATTACCATAATACTCTAGCATAAAAAAATTATTATCTACTAAATATTTACAGGTTTTGAATATTTTTTGGATATACAATCTTACTATATTTTATAAATGGTTTATGTCATATAAATAAGAAATTCCGTGTTATCGTCCTCGCTCCTAATACGCACAGTAAGACATCAGCTCGTTTATAGTACAAGGCTTGTCGCAGCATTCAGAAACCACCTGCCTCTTGTTCCTGCCCAGCCCGTGTGCTTTGTGTGGCGCAAGCCATGGCCAGTTCATGTCGCTAGCAATACCTTGATGTAATTCGGATCTTTTTATTAAGTTATTGTCACAAATAAGTGCCAGCGCAGTAGCAAGTCTTCGTCCACAGTACACTTCACCATAATCTTGTGATGATATAATTGCTGGAAAAATTAAAATGGCCAGAAATAGTGCAGATGGAATTTTCATGTTGATAGGATGAGTGTATCCGGAGGTGTGTGCTTTAGATGGTATTTGTTGAAGCTTTTATACATTGTAAGATTCATTAATATTCAGTTATATCTACTTCGATAAGCTCATCCAAGGTGACCTACATATGTGACGAAAACTCAATTTTCCCTATATCTGAATTACTTTAAGTTTCGTATTAAATTAACAAATCAATTTTATACGCGTCACATTCTAAACTTACGTAATAGAAATTAATTATATGTAATCCCACACATCCTTTTTCCTTTTAGGTGTTATGGAAATAAATTGTTTGACTGTAAGTGACATTTGAATATCGATTAATCTTTTCCAGTATAAAAGCTCAAGAAAGCGTTCTCTTAAGCACAGAACTTCACGTAGCTTCAACATATCAACATGAAAGTCCCAACATTATTATTTCTGACTTTCGTTGTCTTTGGGGAAATGGTTTCATCTCAAGATTTTGGGCAAGTGTATTGTGGAAGAAGACTCGCATCAGCATTGGCGCTTCTTTGTGACAATAATTTGATAAAAAGATCAGAAATGCATCATAATGTGGCATCCGACATGAGTTGGCAATGGCTCTCACCCCACAGAGTACACAGTATAAGCAGAAGCAAGAGGCAGGTGGTGTCCGAGTGCTGCGATAAGCCTTGTACTGTTAATGAATTGATGTCTTATTGCGCTTTCTAAGTAGAGAATTAAATATTGATTTAAATTTATGCTACGTCGAATATAGATAAGGGCTAAGTTCTGAAACCTGGTGCTCTGTAGTTTCTTCGACTATTAGCGTTTTCTTAGGAATATATATTATATAATAAATAATAATAACTTATATAAATATTTAATATAGATTATAACTAATGCATACGATTTAAATTTATATGTCTAATATTTAAGTAAACGAAAATAAAAGTTAGCTATATATATAAAAAAACACTTTAAATTGTCACGTTTACAGGTTTCTTAAAGTAATCCTTTATGTTTTATTGGTTCGTCATACATAATTGCATTATTATACAAATTAATTACTGAAATGGTAAAGAGCTATTTTATTTTCATAAGCAGCAGCAATACTTACTAAATAAAGTAAATTAATAATGTGTAATATTCAAATAATAATCTCTTTTTTTGAATAATAATCACTTGACCAGGCAAAGAAAACTGTTTATCACCTCACTTTCTAGTATTTATGTTTGTTCTTATATGTAATAGTTGACAAAGTAGTTGACTGATATTTATAATTGTTATGCCAATCGTTGCGTCTCAACCTTTTGAGTTTCCTTAAAGACAACAATAACCAAAAGTAACCACTGCGACATCTACAAAATCTTTAATTATATTTTTAAATTGGAGAATTATGTCAAGTGTCGAATATGTATTCAAAAATGATTTTTAGGTTCATATTACAACTTTGCTTTTTAAATTATAGTTTACGATATACAAGGTGGAAGCGTCTGCTCTCCTTTTTCAGGAACAGCACATAGAGTAAAATATTTAAATCAAGATTCGTGAACAGTTTAGACGTAGGATTTTTTTTCTTTTCACGATTTTTATCCATACAGTATTACGAGTGACGCAGGAACCTCTACAAAAATACCACTAAAAGTTGCCGATCTGCCACTTTTCATTCTCAAAAAACATACCATATCAGGGATATCTCTTGTTCTATTTTATGAAATTATCTATTTTCTAAATTATACTAATATAATAAAGCAGAAGACTTTGTTTGTTTGTTTGTTAATTTGTTTAAACGCTAAGATTCTGGATCTACTGGTCCGATTTGCGATTCCGAGTCCGATGTTTTGTTTTGTATGAACGCTACATTCTTCAAGAGTGCTGTAGGCTATATACGATATTAATCTAATATTACGATAATAATGTAAGTTAGCCTTAAATAACAATATAACGCCATCGAATTGCTTTAAGCGCGTGTGCTGCAAAAATAGCCGAATATATGTCAATATATTGTATGACAAAAGTATTCTATTTTATCAGTTCTAAAAAAAGTATATCTATTTCTTATAAGTAAGTCACAATAAAGTATTTTGTGACAAAAAATAATTGAAAATTGCAAGGTGATTATCACCGATTTTTATTTGACAGAGATATTCAAACTTACGAGCGAAAGTTATTCCATCATCAAGGAATTTTAATGAAGATAAGTTCGGCTTTTATAGCATGAACTTTGGACGTATACTTTTGGGGAGCATGTAATTAAAATAATTCAACGCTCTGTTTACGGCCGCAAGCCTAGACTGCGACTCTTGCCGCCGACGACATCCTCTCAAGCAGCGACGTAGTGCATGCATTTTCTCAGAATTATAAAACAAGTTGTTCATGATTAAATATATCAATCTGTTGGCAAATGCATTATAGATGGTATGCGGACGAAGCCACGATTGGGCTTCATTAACTTCACCGCCAATACCTACGATTCGATATGTGTGATGTTGTCTCTTTGATAGGTTTGTATCTATGTGCGCCATTTTTAACAAATGGTGTTTTAATTTAGAACAATAATTATACTAATTATTTATTTGAATAAAATCACCTTTTCATTTTTTGGTAAAACCCCTTTTGTTTTGTTTGTATTAGGCTTTTACAAAGCATATACAGAGATTTTTACAGAGTATATTGAGTATATATATAGATATTTTTTCATTTCACGATGTTTATCCATGCCTGTATTTCGTGTGACGCAGTTACGCATAGATACCAATGACGTAAACACATACTACTACAAAAATACTACTAAAGCTTAATCAACTTTGAATTCGATTTCGGAATGAGGCGTATGCGGCGGTTTCCCTTTGATAGGTTTATGTGGGCGTGCGTCGTTCTTGACAAATGGCATTTTGTAATACAAACAATAATTTTATTATTTATTTTATTTGAAAAAATCACTTCTTCAATTATGAGAAAAAATGTATTAGGCTTTTATAGAGTAGTTAAAATTGCGGTTTTATTTAAAGTGTTGCTGACACTTGCAGCCTGTATAAACTGTTAGAAATCATATAAAAAATATTGGACAAAATTGAAACCCGCTAGGGATTGGAACCCGCGCTATGCAACTATTTTCCTTAATTTTCGTACTAATAACGTACATTGTATCAAATCGAAGGGAATATTAGCAATAGGTTTCTACCCCGCTATGTGCGGGATACAGCGGGATTTCAATTCTAGAATTCTTTTAATAATTCCCTTGAAGTTTTTAAAAAAAAAAATGTATTTTGTCAAAATTATGATTTTTATCCTGCATATAAGGCCTAATTCCGCCTAATTTTGCGAGGTTTGTGTGTTGAATTCCGTCATTCAAACAACAAAGAAATAAAAATATTAATAAATAATAATTAATTCCGCCGATTAGGGATCGAACTCACAACCGTCGCTTTACAGTCACATCATTTTGTTTGATTTTATTGATCTCATGATTTTTATAGATTTACTGATTATAAAAGTATTTCTACCATTGAAATACATTTAAAATCAGTAATATGTTTAGCCAGTAATTGTTAGTGTGTGCGTGTGTATTTGTGTGGGGATCACACATGCACATGGTGGACGACCACCGACCGACCGACCGACTGACCAGGTCAATCAATGTTACCACTTATCTTCCAAACCACTGGTCTGATTTTAATGCGGTTTTCAGTCATGGGTTTAGATTTCATTGGTGAATGTTCATAGATAAGTGTTACGGTAATAACTCATCAGACGACTAAAAATAATTTGTGACGATAGATAATTAACGTAAATACCTTTTATATAAGTTTATTTGATCTCTCACGGAGTCGGAGTTATGAACAACAAAATATTCGTTTCCGTAGCATTTCGTACCTTTTGGTTCTCGAAGGCGTAGATGTGGCAAAAACATAGGTAAAACTCGCTATAAACTTAATAAGAAACACAAGAAAATTCGTCGAGGACTGACATCAATAATTTAAATTTCAAAAATAATATATGTTAGCATAGTAATAAAATATATCCAAATTATTCACCTTACTATAAAATTACAAGACTAATTTATTTAATATCAGCCTCTTACAAAAAAAAAATTGAAAAAAAGCTTTACGCTGTATGCGGCTCATAGCAGAGTAGGCAGTGTTGAGTGGAGGAACTCAGCGCCGCGCTTTTCTTCGACACCAGAGCGAAGAAATGAAAATGTAAAAGTAAATAAATATTTCATTTCCTCGAGTAGGGACCAAACCTACAATCAATCGCGTTTATAGTCACATTTTGTGCCCCTACGCCGGAATTAACTCCAAAATAATAATTACTTAAATATAAAAATACGTGGTATTTTTTTAAGGTTGTCGCTATCTCACATAGCAGGGTGGGCAGAGGTAACATGGAGACTTAGTACTACTACGCCGTGTTCATTGAGATTGTACAAGTTATTAGTATGAAAATTAAGAAGTATAGTTATTTAAGCTATATGTAGCTGTAATTTAAAAGAAAAAATTGTAATTTGAACCTAAAAATTTTTCTTGAATACATATCCAACACTTGAAATAATTCTCCAATTTTTTTATGATACGACGAATTTACAACAAATAGATGAATTTTGATTATTGTTGTCATAAGATTAAGATAAGGTTAAGACGAAACGATTGACAGAGCAATCACAAATATCAGTCAACTCCTTTCTCAACTATGTCATATAGGAACAAACATAAATACTAGAAAGTATAGTGATAAACTCCTCTTTGATCTTGCGCAGTGATGTAAAAAAGATATAATATCTTTTATTAATAAAAAAAATTTTGAGGCCGGTCGTGGCGCAGCGGCACGAGGTGTGACGAGGTGTGCAAAACCGACTGGTTCTGGGTTCGATTCCCACTCGAGGAGATGAAATATTTACTTAAATTTATATTTCCATTTCTTCGCTCTGGTGTCGAGGTTAAGCGCGGCGTTGAGTTCTGCCCCTCAACACGCAATGCCTCCAGAATTCGGCAGAAAGTGGGGAACGGAGTGTCTTAACACTAGGTTCCCTCTGCCTACCCTGCTGTGTGCGGGATACAGCGTGAAGCTAATTAATAAAAAAAATCGCAATTATTAATATACTTCATTTAGAAACTGTTACTACTGATAATGAAAATATGAAAGTGATATACCTTTTGAATAATTAATTTAAATTTAGGTATATATCTCATAATTTAACAATCTCAAATTAACCAAATAAGTATGATGGACTTATACATAAAGGATTACTTTAAGAAACCTGTAAATGTGATAATTTGACAAGAGATTTTTTTATATATCAATGTTTTTATTTAACATTGACTTAAATATTAGACATATACATTTGTATCATACTTATAAAATAATTATAATGTATCTTAAATAATAATATAGTTTACTTTTATATATATTCCTAAGAAAACACCAATAGTCGTAGCAACTACAGAGCACCAGGTTACAGAACTTAGCTCTTATCTATATTTGACGTAGCATAAATTTAAATCAATATTTAATTCTCTATTTAGAAAGCGCAATAAGACA
The DNA here is from genome assembly GCA_021202915.1 of Heliconius himera. Classification (NCBI taxonomy): domain Eukaryota; kingdom Metazoa; phylum Arthropoda; class Insecta; order Lepidoptera; family Nymphalidae; genus Heliconius; species Heliconius himera. Next base: position 130,444 of record JAJHJA010000183.1, on the reverse strand, counting down.
TCAATTCATCAACAGTACAAGGCTTATCGCAACACTCTGACACCACCTGCCTCTTGCTTCTGCCCATACTGTGTGCTCTGTGGGGTGAGAGCCACTGCCAACTCATGTCGGATGCCACATTATAATGCATTTCTGATCTTTTTATCAAATTATTGTCACAAAGAAGCGCCAATGCTGATGCAAGTCTTCTTCCGCAATACACTTGCCCAAAATCTTGAGATGAAACCATTTCCCCAAAGACGATGAAAGACAGAAATAATAATGTTGGGATCTTCATGTTGATATGTTGAAGCTACGTGAAGTTCTGTGCTCTACAGAATGCTTACTTGAGCTTTTATACTGGAAAAGATTAATCGATATTCAAATGTAGCTTACAGTCAAACAATTCATTTCCATAACACCTATAAGGAAAAAGGATGTGTGGGATTACATATAATTAATTTCTATTACGTAAGTTTAGAATGTGACGCGTATAAAATTGAGTTGTTAATTTAATACGAAACTTAAAGTAATTCAGATATAGGGAAAATTGAGTTTTCGTCACATATGTAGGTCACCTTGGATGAGCTTATCGAAGTAGATATAACTGAATATTAATGAATCTTACAATGTATAAAAGCTTCAACAAATATCATCTAAAGCCCACACCTCCGGATACACTCATCCTATCAACATGAAGATTCCAACTGCACTATTTCTGGCCATTTTAAGTTTTCCAGCAATTGTATCATCACAAGAATATGGTGAAGTTTACTGTGGACGAAGACTTGCTACTGCGCTGGCACTTATTTGTGACAATAACTTAATAAAAAGATCTGAATTACATCAAGGTATTGCCAGTAACATGAACTGGCCATGGCTTGCACCACACAGAGCACACGGGCTGGGCAGGAACAAGAGGCAGGTGGTTTCTGAATGCTGCGACAAGCCTTGTACTATAAACGAGCTGATGTCTTACTGTGCGTATTAGGAGCGAGGACGATAACCACGAAATTTCTTATTTATGTAACATAAACCATTTATAATATAGAAAGATTGTAGGTATATTTACAAAAATGTGTAAATATTTAGTATTTAGTTATGTTGGCTCATGGCATGAGAACGGTACAGGTAAATGCTTAATCAGCATTCTAAGTATGGTAACGCGAATCCTCTCAAGCCATGGGAATCATTCTTATGTATTTTTAATATTAATTTTTCTTGAGATAGTTTTTCAATCGACAAGAGCATGCGCTTCTGCTTGGTCGTTTCAGTATTTTAAGTCTTTAGTAATTAATTATATAAGAACATGAAATTCTGTTCAATACATAATTAAAATAAATTCAAATTAAAGTTTTATTACTTTTTAAAAAGCCCACTCGCGCTCCCGTAAACTTGTCTGGCGCAGCCGGTAGGATAGTTTCCACATAAATTACAGCCTTCATCGATAAATTACGCGTCAAAATCCGCAAAAGGGCTTGAAGGTCTGTAAGGAACTATCCCGAACCAAATAAATAAGACAGTGCGTGAGGAGCCTGGAGCTGATGATGCTGACCTCGGGGTGGTGAGTAGAATTTTTCACCTTCCTTGTATCCCGTTATAAATAAAATGAATTTCTTTTATTATAACGTAGTCTGATTTTCTTAATATTTCGAATCAAAATCTTTGAAATATTATAATTAAGTAGTAGGTTTAATTTTATTATTTCAAATCAATATCTTTGAAATATTATAGTTAAGTAATTATGTTTAATTCTATTATTTCGAATCCAAATCTTTGAAATATAACGTTTGATTAATACTACTGTGTATTTTATTTAAATTTTAAATAATTAAAATACTTATTATATTTGTGGTAACGTATTTATTGTTAAGAATCAATTTCTTTATTTTATTCCTATTGTAAGATTTTATATAAAATAAAAAAATAAAAAATGGAACATATAGCTCTAATTCCCACTGAAATTTTAAAATTAATTCCACTTTTTGGTGGCGATAAACGCCAATTAAATTTATTTTTACGGAAATGTGAATATGTAATTGATAAATTTCAAGGCAGTGATGCACAAAATGTGTACATAATGCATGCTATAACTAGTCGCTTAGTAGACAGGGCCGCTGCGCTTATCAGCGAGCGTGAGGATATTGTTACATGGTCGGAATTTAAAGATTTATTAATTCAACATTTTGGAGACCCGCGTAGTGAGGAATGTATTGCTATAGAGTTAGAGAATTTAAAAATAAAAACAGGAGAGAGTTATCTTGATTTTTGTAATAGGGTACAATCGGTACGTTCGGTACTTTTATCAAAGGTCAATCATATTGTAAACGAAGAAATAAGACAAAGTAAAATTATTATTTATAATAACACTTCTTTAAATGTGTTTTTATATAATTTACCAGAAAATCTAGTGCGGATAGTTAGGTTGAAAACACCCAAAAGTTTAGAATCAGCTTTAAGTGTAGTTTTAGAGGAAATGAATTTCCTGGAGCAATATAATCAACGAAATAAATATATTTTAAAACAGAATAATCCTTCCACGCAGATTACACAGTTTAAATCACAGAATCATTTAGATTTTCATGCGAAGCCCGGTTATTTTAATAATAAAGTTTTGTATCAATCAAATCAACAGCCACAGTTTAAATTCGGCATACCACAAGCATCAAATAACCCTCCCGTTGGATTTAGGCCAAACTTATCCCCATATAAATTCGGTATTCCTAAGGGACCGCATATACCACCGCCAAGAGTTAACCCCTACTATGGGCACCGTCCATTTCAGCAGGTAGGTTATCGTCCACCGTTTAATGCAAATAATTATAACGGACACCCAACGCAATTTGGATATAAACCTAATTTTAATAAAAGCACACCCAATCAAAATGATGTCTCTATGAGAAGTGCTTTACCTAATAAACCAAATTTACCCTTAAATGAAATGTACACGTATGATATCGACTACGACAATGACTACGACAATAACGAAAATATGTGTTCTCCAGAACATGTATATGACCCCGAATATAATCTCTATTGCCATCCAAACATTTCAGACCATTACGACTTTCCAAATGACTCGAATGAAGAGGAAAAGGCCGATAACATTGAGCAATCTAATAAAACAGAAAATTTTTGCATACGAGCCTCAAACCTAGAGAATATATAGAGTTAAATTGTGATAAAAATTTAAAGTTGCCTTATGTGTATATTCCCGAAATAGATGCCAAATTTATGATCGATACCGGAAGCACACGATCGTTTTTAAGCCCTGAAAAGGCATATTATTACTTTGAAAATTACATTATCTATGAACCTTTTCAAGTTACAAGCACACATGCTACCAGTTTACATGGTGAAGTAGTTAAAACCCCCCTTATGCCTACATTTAATTGTAATTATATACAAAAATTTTACGTATATAATGTGGATTCAAAATATGACGGATTAATTGGTAACGATCTTTTGAAACAATTAGAAGCTGTAATTGATTTAAAACATAAAGTACTTAAAACAAAATACTCAAAAATTCCCATAATATATAATGATTCAGAATATATTTTAGTTTTACCCCCGCGTTCTGAAATAAGAGTATCCTTACCAACGAATCAACATTCTGGGGATGCAATCCTTAATTTTACTGAATTTTGCAAGGGCGTAAGAATGCCAAGTGCAGTAGTGAGGTGCGTGAATGGTTATGCGAAAACTATTATACAAAATACATTAGATAAACAAATGGAGCTTAGTATAAAGTCGCCGTTTGAAGTGGAAATGTATGAAATATCTGAGTGCAAGGTTAATTTTATGAAAGATATGAGGGAAATAGAAAAGGAAGAGTTATTAATTAAAAATTTAGAGAAATTAAGGTTAGAACACATTAATGAAATAGAGAAAAATAAAATTTTTACTTTATGTCATGAATATAAAGACATATTTTATTGTGACCAACTACCATTGACATTCACTAACGATGTTAAGCACTTTATTAGAACTAAAAATGAGGACCCCATATATATAAAACCCTATAGACAAGCACCTGTTCAAAGTGAAGAGATTAAACGACAAGTAGAGAAACTTTTGACTGACAATGTTATACAAGAATCTTACTCACCTTGGAGCGCTCCAGTTCATCTCGTCCCTAAAAAGATGGATGCTTCAGGAGAAGTTAAGTACAGAATGGTTGTAGACTATAGACGACTCAATGAAATTACTATTGATGACAAATATCCCCTTCCCAATATCACTGACCTGTTTGACAAATTAGGGAAAAGCACGTATTTTACGACATTAGATTTAGCTAGCGGATATCACCAAATAGAAATTAATGAATCAGACCGTCAAAAAACTGCATTTAGTACGCAGACAGGACATTTTGAATTTTTAAGAATGCCCTTTGGACTAAAAACTGCCCCAGCTACTTTCCAAAGAACGATGGACAACGTCTTGAGAGGACTACAAGGTATACATTGCATGGTTTATCTAGACGACATAATTATATTCTCCCCTAGTTTAGAAGAGCACATTAAAAGTCTCAGAATTGTATTTGACAGATTACGTAGGACTAACTTAAAAGTACAACTTGACAAATCAGAATTTTTACGCAAAGAGGTTTTATACTTAGGACATATGATTACTAAAGATGGACTCAAACCCAATGACGACAAAATAAAAGCTGTTTTAGATTTCCCTTTACCAAAAACCACCAAAGAAATTAAAAGCTTTTTAGGTTTAATAGGATACTACAGACGTTTTATAAGAGATTTTGCTCGAATTACACAACCCTTGACCGCTTGCTTAAAGAAACGAAATACATTAATAATTGACGAAAAATATATAGAAGCATTTCAGAAATGTAAGGAATTATTAACGAATGCCCCCCTTTTACAATACCCTGACTATGACAAGCCATTCATTTTGACAACTGACGCTTCAGCCCTAGCTTTAGGAGCCGTATTATCACAAGGACCTATTGGTAGCGATCGTCCTATTGCCTATGCTAGCCGAACTCTTAGTGATACAGAAGTACGGTATAGTACGATAGAGCGTGAGTTATTAGGGATACTTTGGGCCGTTAAACATTTTAGACCCTATTTATATGGTCGAAAATTTATCATTTATACTGACCATCGTCCCTTAGCTTGGTTATATTCCCTTAAGGAGCCTAATAGTAAGCTTACACGTTGGCGATTACGTTTACAAGAATATGATTTTGAGGTAATCTATAAAAAAGGCAAACAAAACACAAACGCCGACGCACTTTCACGAATAAAGATAAATGCTATAGAATTGGATGATAACGCTTCTCTCGTAGTTAATGTTGATGAAAAAGAATCTCGACTTCAAGAGCATTTGTGTGACGTTACAAAAGAAATTGTAAAATTATCTACAAGACATAGCTCTGACGAATCTAGGACTATTACCATATCTGACTCTGAAGCAACAATATCAGCTAGTTCTAGAGATTTATCGGAAAAAGAATATCCTATCCCTTCCATTACTTCAAGTTCTGCCACTGAAACAGTTCATTCAAATGTTCAATGCGATACATCAGGCATTCCCATTTTACATGAGGCGATTGATACAAAACCGAACCAAATATTAGTATTTACCTGGCAAAAAAATGACTTACATGTTAAAGATTTATCTAGGCCAAAAGAGAAAATTCTTGAAGTATTTTTACCTTTAAATAATTTAGAGTTAGTTAAACAATTTCTTAAAGAATATATTCGCCCAAAGATTAAATACTTTATATATTTTGAAAATCCTCAACATAGAAGAGATTTTGCTAATACAATTATAGCTTTATTTAAAAAAGACACCATAAACATTAAAGAATGTACAGAAAGGGTAGTTTTTATAGAGAATGAGGGAGAACAAAAATCAATTATATTAAAATATCACCAGGGTAAGACGTGTCACAGAGGTATTAAAGAAACTATGACTAGAATAAAACGTAACTATTTTTGGCATAACATGCAGGAAACTATTTCAGCCGTAATAAATGCTTGTGAATCTTGTCGAAAGATGAAATATGATAGAAAACCAATTAAACCAGTTTTGCAATTAACTCAAACTCAAGACGCCCCTTTCCAAGAAGTATTCATAGATATTTTTAGCATAGAAGGAAAGTATTATTTAACTATAGTAGATGCTTTTAGCAAATTAGGTCAGGCAATAGAAATTAGTAATCGTTCCACCCCTGAAGTAGTCCGTGCTTTAATTAAATACTTCTCTATGTATGGGATTCCTAGAAAAATTACCGCAGATCCAGGGACAGAATTTAATAATGAATTAATGAGAGAATTAGCAGACATGTATAAAATAACTCTTCATATCACTACTCCTAATAATCCTAATTCAACAGGTATTGTAGAAAGATTTCATTCTACAATTATAGAAATTTACAGATTAGCAAAATATGAGCATAAATTTACGGACGCAGCTTCTGTTATGACCTATTCTATTATGGCTTATAATCACACTATACATAGCGCTACTGGCTTAACGCCATTTGAACTAGTTTTCGGTCATACTGACTCTAATGACGTGTTTAATATAGAATTTAAAAAGAATTATATACAACAATTACTCAAAGATCATGTTAAACGTACGAAGTATTTATATCAGTATATCTCTAATAAATTACGCGAGAATAAAGAAGAATTAATAAAAAAAAGTAATGGTGAGCAAGATATAGAGTTAGGGTTAGGGAAAACTATTTTCACAAAACCAGTTAACACTAGGAGGAGTAAGGATAAGTCTCCTTTTCAAAAAGCGTGTGTTAGCGGGGAAATTACTAAAAACATAGTACCCATAAAAATTGGGGATCGTCAAACAAAAGTACCCATTAAAAATGTAAAACGACCTCCACAGGTGGTGCTTGATCGTTCTCGCGATGACGACGAAAAACATCCAATCCCTTCGACTTCAAAAAATTGAAGGTAACCCGGGATTATTGCCGGTAAGGCAAGGTCAGGCTTATAAACGAGAGAATAAGTGGATTATTATTAAAGTATTAGATTTAAGTATAATTTTTAGGGATTTAGAATTTAATATAAACCGATATAATGAGTTTGATAAATTAATTAATGTTAATAAGCCTTATTTACTTGAATTCACTAATATGAAAATGGAAGTAGAATATTTGATAAATAATACAATTGAAAAAGTAAGGCAAATAGCACCAGTGAAAAGATTTAAAAGAGGTTTAATTAATCCGTTAGGTTCATTTATAAAAGCAATATCAAGGTAATTTAGATAATAATGATGCAATTCGATACGATACTCTCATTAATAAGTTACATGACAAAGAAAGTCTAATTGAAAGTAAAATAACATTGGTTTCCAAAATGATGGATTATAATATTAATAGTACGGAAATTTTATATAACAATTCAATTATTATGAGTGAGCGCCTAAAACGCGTAGAACAAATGTTAAATGATATAGCCGCGAAAGAGAATAATTCTATTTATTCAACTTATGTTCTAGGTATCTACAATACATTTATTAATAATTTTCGTTCAATATATATAAAATTAAATGAAATTGAGACTTCTTTAGCTTTTGGTAAAATTTCTGTACTACATCAATCGATAATAAATTCGACAGAATTGTTATATATATTATTAGGTATAGAAAAATTTCATAGTTTAATATATCCTGTAACAGAAAGTAACTTAGTTAAAATAGAGCAAACATTTATTATTAAAGCATATGTAAAAGGAAATCAGATTACATTCATAATGGAAGTACCTCTCACAGATAATAATACATATAATTATTATAAGATTTATTCATTACCTATTTTTAATACATTTAGAAATGAAACTTCCATTGTTATCCCCGAATATCCCTTCCTTATGGTGAAAGGTTCTAAATACTTGTCGCTCGTGGCGCCGTGTCAGCAACTTTCTGGTGATAACCAGTACTTATGCACTGAACATGAGATAGTGCCATATGCTACTACAACGTGTACGCAACAGTTAATGCAGTTTCAAGAAAACTTATCACGCTGTATACGTCGTGTTATACAAATTGAGGAAGTTAAAGCGCAACGTCTATCACCCGCTCGTTGGATAATATATGCACAGAATGAAATGGTAATGACCTATAATTGTAAAGAAGATATTTCAAAAACAACTATATCTGGGACCTATCTGTTAACAATTGACCCTAACTGTGAAATGCTACTTGGTGACCTTCATCTAATATATTTTCGCCATTTAATGGAAAGTTATGCATATAAGGTCACACCTGTTATAAAGTTACCTGAGATTAACCAAAACTATTCTACAATTTCCTCCCCAATTGACATTAAAGGAATAAACCTGGATGATGTGAAATATTTGTCAGCAGCTCTAAAGACAAAAAGTGTTAGTGAAAGTGAAAGTGAAAATGAGCCAATTATAAAAGTCAATAGTGTCAGTGTCGGTACCTTAGTTTTATATTTAATATTAATAATTATAATTATAATTTTGATTGTTAATAGATTTAAAACTAAAATTTTTACTTTCAATCGAAACCCTCAGAATCCAAAATCTTCCGATGGTTTCGAACTTAAGGAGGGAGGAGTTATGTTGGCTCATGGCATGAGAACGGTACAGGTAAATGCTTAATCAGCATTCTAAGTATGGTAACGCGAATCCTCTCAAGCCATGGGAATCATTCTTATGTATTTTTAATATTAATTTTTCTTGAGATAGTTTTTCAATCGACAAGAGCATGCGCTTCTGCTTGGTCGTTTCAGTATTTTAAGTCTTTAGTAATTAATTATATAAGAACATGAAATTCTGTTCAATACATAATTAAAATAAATTCAAATTAAAGTTTTATTACTTTTTAAAAAGCCCACTCGCGCTCCCGTAAACTTGTCTATTTATTTTTGTATGCTATTGTAGTATAGTACTGTAGAAATCTAATATAGTAATGTATTATAAATAGGCAACTAGATATAAATGTACATAATATTTAACATTTGTATTTATGGTGAATGTATTCTATTATAATAAATTGTTATTACTCTTAAAAAAAATTCAATGTTTTTTTATCAAATCTGTCTTACTAACTTTCTACTAAATTCCTATTTTTTATTTCTTATTTGTTTTACATTGTTGGTAGAATTCCGTACTTCGGAAAGAAAAAAAGCTAACCTCTTTAGGATCACTTTATAGTCCGTGCGTCTGTCAAGACTATATATCTCGAGATTGCGTGGAGGTTTTAAACTGAAATAAATACTAAAAATTGAACTCTATGGTTCTTTGAAGCACCGAAAAAATCAAGCTTCTACGACAACGTAAACAAAACACAGCATAATCAGTGCATAAATCTTTTATGCACTGATTATGCTGTATTTTGTATGAAATTCGCTGCGTAATCGAAACCTGAAGTATACTTCCCGTTATGTTAGTTATGAAATTTAACACGAAATAGGATTTTTTAATAAAAATATAAGAAAAGTGTAAGTTAGGCATTTCAGAGACAGAAGTTATTACAAACTTATATTTGTAGTTCATTCCTTACAAAATAAGTGCATATGTCCGCAAACTTAATATCAACTTAAGTTATACTTCTCGTTGATTTATAATCCTAAAATAGGTACGGAAGCCTTGGTGGGCGAGACCGACTGGTATTCAACCGGTTTTTAATATTAAGCAGTCATAAATAGAGTATACGAGCAGAAGATTACTAAAGAACAATAAAGAAATTTTCAGTTAATATACATATAAAAAATATTTTTAAACAAAAAAAAACGATCAAACAACGAACTAAAAAGTAAAAAATAACATAAAGTAAGCCGTACTTTGATTTTGTTAAACAAAAATAATTTTAAAAATATTTTATAATTTTAAAGTCAGTGTCATGTAAAACAAACAGGCTTAGTAGTTCGATATTGCAGTAAGGTTGTTGTAGCATTAGCTTGACACCGACGTTAAAATTGTATCTTTTTAAATAAAAAAAGAAGCATCGGAACAGGTTGGCGTGGTATTGAGTTATTCATCCATTTTTGCACGATTTTTTCGCACATGCCTAATGCAAATTTAAGACTTATGTGGTTTTCTCATGGTTCCTACCATTGTCAGAAATGGATAAAAAAATAGGACCACACGAAAGGTACTATCTTTCAAATAAAAAAAATAATCTAAGCTGTTCACCCAGTCAAAAGTTCTAAGGTAACAAACATTAAAAAAAATACAGTCGAATTGATAACCTCCTTTTCTTACAGAAGTCGGTTAAAAAAAGTTGATAATACAAGAATGCAGTAATAAGAGAATTCTAAAAACATATACAAAGCATGAGATATAATCTATATATATGAAAGGACTTGTGCTGACTGACTGAGGTAAGACGCACGCAGAGCCGTAACCGCTGATGGTAGAAACGTGAAATTTGGGCAGATATTTATTTTCATATTCTGGACATCCACTAAGAAAGGATTTTGAAAAATGTTAACCCTAAAGGGATGAAATAGGGGTTGAAAGTTTGTATGGATTTTTTTTTTAATCTGTACCGATTTTTATAAAATTTGAAATTCAGACCTTTAAAAATATTTCATTGAACACGTGTTTCATGGTTTTTTTAGAATTCACTCCTAATAAGCGGGCGAAGCCGCGCTCGCCCTCTAGTTATTTATAAAGGTATGATGAGATTATAAAATGTGGAAAATAATAACATCGGAAAAAACAAACACATAAAAACAAACAAAAATAATGACTATCAGGAAAATATACAGGTGTTCCCAAATCGGCATCCTCTATATTTTTATCTTAAATTACAAGTACATTAGTATGCACATATTTGATAAGCATTTGTTGTAAAATCTACTTCTACCAAGTTGCGCTACACAAACTGGGGATTTTTTTTCAAATTTTCTTTTTAAATTTAAAGAATGGCAATTTAAAAAAATGTTTTTAAAAATATTTTTTACCAATAAACTTCAAAGACGATAATTTTAAAAGTTTGAAAAGTCTTTTGGTTTATTTATAAGTCTACACACACTTATTTGGAGTTTTTAAAATAGAAAAAACTTTGCGAATGAAATCGCTATTATTTATTTTCTAATAAACATTTGATATTTATTTCATACATCTTAAATATTTTTATTCTTATTTTTCGTCAAGATTAAACTACTAAAAAAACACAGACTTTACTTTTAAGTTTTCTATCATATTTCATATTCACTGATTTTATATTTCATAACTCAGTATTGAAATACTATTGAATGCAGGGTAATAGCAATATTTTTTATTTAATAAATATACCTTTTACTACAAAAACCAGAACAAGGAAATGAAAACATTAAATATAGCATTCTCCTGACAGGAATTCGGACCCTCAACCGTCGCGTTTACAGTAGCACGCTGGAGCCACTACGTCACGATCTGTAGAAAATCTGTAGTAACGATCTTAAAAATTAGTTACTTAATAAAGATTATTTAACTTAGAGTCATTTAATTTCTCATGATTTTATTTATATACATAATAAAAAATGTTGAAGTGATTCTATTTTGTAAGATAGTAAATCATGTACAAAGGAAACGCGTAAAGATGGCAATTTAAAGATTTTGTTATATTTTTAAATATTAGACATATATTTCATACATTTAAGAATTTGTTACAATTAATCTTAAATAATTTATACAATTTACATATTAATATGGTTTCATAAGAAAACAGCTATTCTGGAAGAAGCTTTCGATCACTATCTCCAGTTCATAGTTTTTATCACTATTCTACACAGCATTAAGTATTATATATACAGATTATATCAATATTCGGTTCTCATCTTAGAAAGCGCAATAAGACATCAGTTCATCAACAGTGCAAGGCTTATCGCAACACTCGGACACCACCTGTCTCTTGCTCCTGCCCATACTGTGTGCTCTGTGGGGTGAGAGCCACTGCCAACTCATGTCGGATGCCACATTATGATGTATTTCTGATCTTTTTATCAAATTATTGTCGCAGAAAAGCGCCAATGCTGACGCGAGTCTTCTTCCACAGTACACTTGCCCAAACTCTTGAGAAGAAACCATTTCCCCAAAGACAACGAAAGTCAGAATTAATAATGTTGGGGCCTTCATGTTGATTTGTTAAAGCTACGTGAAGTTATGTGCTTTAGTAGATGCCTCCTGGAGTTTTTATACTTTATGAGACTAATCGATATTCAAATATTATTTTAAGTCACACAATACATTTGCATAACGTCTAAGAGGAAATAAGGATATATGTAGAACAAGACATAATTAAGGTTTCGTAGTTCAAAAGGAAAAATCTGAACTCTTATAGGATCACTTTGTTGTCCAATTGTCTTGACAGTTTATCTCGAATTCTTGTGTATGATAGCTAAATTAATATCAAATATTCAGATTTACAGCCTCGGTGTAATTAAAACCTATAAAGTATTTCCATAGACCTAAGATTTGAAGTGAGATATATTTATAATAGAAATGAAGGAAAAAATCCAAAAAGTGAACATTTATAATTATTTTGCAGATAAGAACCATTACAAATTTATATTCGTAGTCTATTTCATACAAAGCGAGCGGCATACGCTCACAAGCTTAAGTTTCTCAACTTTTATAAGTTGCCCTCCGCGTTGATCTAAAATCCCGAAATTTGTACGAAACCTTCAGTGGAGGAGTTCGACACGGACTTGATCAGTCTATGAATTTCTATGACGCAATCTTAGAACGTAACATATATAGAGAAAGTTGAGTATTCATGACATATTTATGTCACCTTAGTTAAGCTTATCGAAGTAAATATAATTGAATATTAATGAATCTAGCAACGTATAAAAGCTACAATAAGTGTAATCAAAATCACACATCTCCGTATACACTCATTCTAACAACATGAAGATTCCAATTGTAGTAATTCTGGCCATTTTAAGTCTTTTAGTAACAGTATCATCACAAGACTTTGGTGAAGTTTACTGTGGAAGAAGACTTGCTACAGTGCTTGCACTTCTTTGTGATAATAATTTAATAAAAAGATCAGAAGTCCATCAAAGTATTGCCAGCGACATGAACTGGCCATGGCTTGCGCCACACAAAGCACACGGGCTGGGCAGGAACAAGAGGCAGGTGGTTTCTGAATGCTGCGACAAGCCTTGTACTATAAACGAGCTGATGTCCTACTGTGCATACTAGGAACGCGGCCCGATATTTTTTTTTGACCTTGTATCTTCTAATTTTGTATATATTTAGTTTTTAGGAAACATGTATTGATGTAAAATAGTTTTAACAAATATTTAGATATACACAATAAAAATACACAATTGTAATAGTAATTACACAATAAATATTAATCTCTAAAATAATGTTTTAATATTTTTCTAATATATTTACCTAATGAAGCCGGTCGTGGCGCAGCGGTCACGAGGTGTGACTGTAAAACCGACTGGTTGTGGGTTCGATCCCCGCTCGAGGAGATGAAATATTTACTTAAATTTATATTTCCATTTCTTCACTCTGGTGTCGAGGTTAAGCGCGGCGTTGAGTTCTACCACTCAATACTCAATGCCACCAGAATTCGGCAGAAAGTGGGGAACGGAGTCTTAACAATGGGTTCCCTCTGCCTACCCTGCTGTGTGCGGGATACAGCGTGAAGCTGATTTATTTATTTTATTTCATTTACCTAATCTATTTATTTTATCTTACTTGTACTATTTATGTTCTAACTACAATCTTATATAACTTAAAACAAGATTTTATCATATCGTTAAATTATCATACGTCAATACCTATATGAAGCCGTCGTTGTAGGACATCGTCTGACTGTCACGTGGAGGTTATGGGTTCTATTTCTGGTTGGGGGAATGATTATATTTATTTTTAACACGCTTTTTATATTTTTGCTGTTTTGGTAAATAAAACACTGCGTTGAGTATCGCCAGTACCAAGCAACGTCTCCTAAATCGGATGGAGAGGGGTGTTTCTTACCACTAGGTAACTATTTCCTTACTCTGCTATATGCAATATTGCGTAAAGCTAAGAAACTCAACGCCGTGCTTAGCCTCGACATCAGAGCGAGGAAATGAAAATATAAATCTTTCAAGTCTTCGAGTGGAGATCGAATTTACAACCAGTCCATTTTACACGTCTGGCCTCATAAAATATTAATTTCCCCTCTTTGGTAATAAAAAAAATTCGGTGTTGAGTTCCGCCACTCAACACGCATTGCTCGGAAACTCTTGCACTTCATAAAAAAATTGATTTTAAAAAATACTTTAAAAAAAAATGATTTTAACTAAGTAGTCTAGATAGAGTAAACTTTAAAGAGTATAAGTTTCAATTAATACATATTGAAGCGGTTTCTATTTCAATTTTAAAAACTTAAAGTCGCTACGAGTTCGTAGCAGTTGAACTTTGTATTTATGTTCTTTTTTATTTTATCTAACTTTCACTGGGCTCTTACTTTTTGAGGGAGTATTTCAATATTTTGTTTTATTTTTCTTGTATGAATTCTATACATATTAAACGTAAAAATATTATCAATAGAAATTTACATAAAGATATGTAAAAAAATGTGTATAATGTCTTTATATATTATATGATATCGTTTTCAATAAGGAATACTAGCCAAGCCAAGATCATTTGTATATATTTTCTTCATTGTTTAATTATATTTCACTTAATACCTAAAAGTGACTTAGGAAATTTGAAGTGATTCTAAATAATTTTACCTCGACATTTATTTCTTAATGTGAATATATGCTGATATGATTAAATTAGTAAAGTATTAGGAATCAAATTTCATAACTGTAGGTCTACGGGAAGTAAGTTTTGATTAGGCGGCGAAATTCATATAAAATTAAGCAAAAACGATACTTAAAGGAGCTGTAACCCTGAATATCTAATATTAATTTCAGATTTCAGATTGATATCTCAACGCGATTTTAAGTAAAATGGTCTTGACAGATGGAAAGACGGTCAACAAAGTGATCCCATAAGAGTTCCGTTTTTTTTTTGGGGTACAGAACCCTAAAAATGGATTAATAATTTTACATCTACGAGTACCTAGGTAAATCGTTACTGCGCGCACACTAACAACGTAGTTTTTCGGAAGGAAAATGCACAGTTATATTAATATCACAGACAGACCCTTTAATTTGTTGCATATAGGTGAACAGTAATTTAAGTTTTTCTTTTTTATCTTTACTTTCCTTATTTTTAAGCAAAGGGGATCTAGTGTTAAGACGCTGCTTTCCTCACTTTTCGCGCATTTCAAGTCATCGCGTAGTTAGTGGCGGAACTCAACGCCGCTCTTTGTCTCATTATTAAAGCGAAGAAATGAAAATATTAATAAATTATAATTTATTTCTCCGAATGGGAACTGAACTTACTACTGTCGTATTTAAAGTCACACGCTTGTGCCACTCGACCACGACGGCCTTGTTGAGTAGTTTAAAAAACGAATTTAAAGAAAAATATACCTGTGGGGTATTTAGATAAACGGTAAGTACGGACGCATTCACGGCAAGCGCAGTTTTTGACGGTGATCACTCACTATCAGGTGACCTGTGCGCTTATTTGCTCTGTCTTTTCCATAAAAACAGAGAGAAATATAATACAACATAGAGGCTAGTCATGGCGCAGAGGAACGAAGTGTGACTATAAACGCGACTTGTTGTGGGTTCTATCCTCACTCGGCGGAAAGTGGGCAACGAAGTGTCTAAACACTAGGTTCCCTCTGCCTGCCCTGCTGTGTGAGGGTAGAGTAGGTAGAAGGTACCTGGAAACCTAGTGTTAAAACTTTTAAATCCCCATTTCACAAATAACTCGAAGCAAAGAATAAAAATAACAATAATTATTTATAATTAACGTTAACATTTCTTATGTTAGAAGAAATGCAATTTGTGAATTACATTACGAGAAGGTGTGTTAGCCATATTATAAAATGTATTTTCCAGAAATAGGTCAACGATAATATATGCAGTGAGACCTAAGCACACAGAATGTGCAAACATAATTACAATAAAAATTTCAGGTTAAATCGACACACTTATTCAGTCAGGTATAATGGAATATTAATGAATCCCGTCTAGTATAAAAGCGCCTGTAATTATTTTCTAAAGCACACTACTCCAGGGATCTTCGTCTAAGATAGACTAAGAAACATGAAGACCACAATATTTTTACTTATGATCGTACTAGGTTTTTCAGCTTTTGGCTTATGTCAAGATTTTGGTCAAGTTTATTGTGGAAGAAGATTAGCGTCCGCTTTGGCGATGCTATGTGACAACAATTTGATTAAGAGGTCTTCTAAAATGGATCAAATCGTCCCAATTGATTTAGGCTGGCCATGGCTTCCACCGCACAGAGCCCATAGCATGGGCAGGAACAAGAGGCAGGTGGTTTCTGAATGCTGTGACAAGCCTTGTACGATAAACGAGCTGGTGTCCTATTGTGCATTTTAAGATGATTTGTTTATATCATGCTATAGGCAACAGGGTATTAAAGAATTAAAAACTTCAAGGTTTCTCCATTTCAAATAATTGTTTCAGTATAACTAAATAAATATAATGTAAATACTATTTATTTAATTATCTTTTAATAAAGTTACATTTAATGTAATTACTATTTTATAAATGATACATATAAGCAAAAAATATGTTTTTACGTCAACAAAACTCGTTTTCATTATAATTAAAAAAAAAGAATACATTACACAGAATTTTATTATTACGTTATTTTATTAATATAACAAAAATAACATAACATGAAACACTAAAAATATTAACCAAGTCGTCTTCTAGTAATCATTAAAACAATTATCAATTCAAAATTATATATAAGAACGATTTCTAAGAATTATAAACAAACTTAAAATATTTCTTTAAAGTAATATTTTTTAACATATGCAAATTGTATAAGTTGCCAATTTAACTATACTGGATCTCTATATTCTATTACGCTATTGATACATAGCTTTAAAATATAAAGTAGACGTATATGAAAAAATGCATTATTTATACTAACTAAACTTTTTTATTTTAAACTATACATTTTACCGTTAGAAATATGAGATAATGAATAAAGCCGTAACAATATTATATCTCAAGCAAAACAGAAAATTACGTAATGTGAGGATCTCGTGATCGGTAATCGTACAATGTAGTAGCTAAAGTAGAGAGCCATTTTCTTAATGTACAGGCAATTCGCACATTTTACGTCAGTTTAAGTTATCAATTAATAACTGTAGTTTATTTTTTTGAAAATTTAAGCGCTCAGGACTCGAACCCGCTTTTCTTACAAACCAATATACATTCTTATGCCACATCGACTTTCTTCTTCGCTTATTACATTAAGATATTGTTGTATGATGCATCAATGAAGAAGCATTTTTAAAATTTCCGTTAACCAAAGATTACTCCTAAAAAAGTTCATTTGTTAATAGAGAATACATTGAAAAAATGTATACATATTTTATTTAAATTAATTATTATTTTAATAATAAGAAAGTTCAAAAGAATGTTTTGAAATTAAGCAACACGAAGATAATCTTATCCCATTAATAGTAATGGGCCACTTAATAAAGAAAAAAATCTTTTATAGTATAATTTAGTTCATTAAGTAATTGGTATTAAGGTACACGACTGTGTAGTCGTGTAAAAATAGACTGGATGTTGTTTATTTATTTTATATGTTGAGTTCCGCCACTCGCAACACCTCAAGAATTCGGCGTAATGTGGGAAAAGGAAGTGCCTTAAGGGGCTGCCTACCGTGCTATATGCGGAATACAGTGTGACTCTAATAATAATCACAAAATATTTTTTTGTGATTGTTATTGCCAGAAAATGCTTTTAAAAGTACAATTCAAAATAAAAAAAAACATAAGCAATCAATCATAAAAAAATACATCAATTCTTCTACATAAGACATTGGTATCACCATAATATTTACTCTATTCTGATTTGTTATTTATATTAATAATATTTTTTTCCGTTATATCATCACGGACGCCATTGCGTCCATGATTTAAATTTCTCTTCTTTATTGTTAATAAATCGACCACAAAAATAAAATATTAAGAATTAAGAAATATTAAAAAAATATGAAGAATATGTGACGTTGATTTCAGAACAAGAGGTGGAGGCAGGTTGCCAAAAAGCAGTACAAACCGGTTTAAGCCAAGCAGGTGACACGCCGCACTTGGCTGCCGACTGTATATGAACACTCACCCCATAGCTAAGCAAAGCTCAGTTCAGGCTTCCCAAACATCTTGCACTTTTCATATTGAAATGACAGTCTCTCTTTATAGTTTGTAGGAATGTAATTACAAACGTAGCTAGTTGCTACGAAAAATCGTAGCACTTGCAGTGTACAAATGCAAGAAAACGTAGCACTTGTACAGAACAAATGCTATATCTATCTTCAGGATTAAATTAAAATGTATATTTTCATGATTTTGAAAGATTTTTTAAAATCTTTGTTTTGTCCTTTTTGTGCTACGTAATACAACGGGTATTATTTGGTAATAAATACAAAATATTTATATACTGTATAAAATTTATTATAATGTATATCGATAACGATTTTTATTATATGTCAATTATAATTTACATTACATAGTAAGAATTATAAGCGTTAATACTATTAACATATTACCTACATATACAAATAAATACTACTACTAAATACAATACAGCAACCCATACAATTTATATGTAACAGTCCAAAGGTAGTAAAAAAATCTGTAAATTTATACAAATACATTTCCTTTAGAAACAATAAGTGATTAGTTCATTAACAGTACAAGGTTTGTCGCAACACTCGGCAACTACCTGCCTTTTCCTCCTGCTCATACTGTGTGCCCTATAAGAAGCTAGCCAAGGCCACTTCTCACCGGGTGCACTATCCTGATACACCTCGGATCGCTTCACTAAACCACTATCACATAGAAAAGCCAAAGCCGTCGCAAGTTTTCTTCCACAGTACACTTGCCCCAAGTCTTGAGACGATACAATTGCCGATAAACTAAGTACCGCCATGATTAATACTATTACGGTCTTCATGTTTCTTGGATGAAGGTTTCTGAAGGTATGCGGCTTAGATAATAATTTGTGGAGCTTTTATACGTTTTGGAAGTGATTAATATTCATTAGATATGTGAAGTATGTTGAGGCCGGTCGTGGCGCAGCGGCACGAGGTGTGACTGCAAAACCGACTGGTTCTGGGTTCGATTCCCACTCGAGGAGATGAAATATTTACTAAAATTTATATTTCCATTTCTTCGCTCTGGTGTCGAGGTTAAGCGCGGCGTTGAGTTCTGCCACTCAACACGCAATGCCTCCAGAATTCGGCAGAAAGTGGGGAACGGAGTGTCTTAACACTAGGTTCCCTCTGCCTACCCTGCTGTGTGCGGGATACAGCGTGAAGCTAATAAAAAAAAAAAAAAGATATGTGAAGGTATGAGGTTAAGCTACACTAATGTGTCATTCAAATTGAAATTATGGTAAAATTATATATTTTTATTTTTAAATTATATATTGATATATTTTGTTATATGTATAGTATGTTAATAGGGTTCGTATGTCAACTTTTAACGAATTTTCTTTGAAATAATAATATATTTTTTACTATATACTTTATAAACAAAAAAAAATTAACTCGAATCACTGTCTTCTAGATTGGGATATATTTTAAATTATATAAATATTTTATTTTAACATACACTTACACTTCTATAAAACTAGATGTGTCACAAACATGATTTATTAAAATATAAAAAAATAAACAAAATTCACTACTTCCCGCAATAACTCAAAAGGTCATTCACAGTGCACGGTTTGTTACAGCATTCAGACACAATCTGCCTATTGCTCCTCGCCATGCTTGGTTCGTTTGGCCAATACTTTTCTAGAGCATTTTGTGATCTTTTCACCAACGTGTTGTCGCAGAGGTAAGCCAAAACCACAGCCAGCCGTCTGCCGCAGTAGACCTGACCGTTATCACATTGACAAAATGTCACTAAAACAACAAAAAATACTATAAATTTCAATAAAGTTGGAAGCTTCATAGTTTCTGTATGCAGAGCTTTACAACTTATGTGCAATAAAAAGAGATTTCCCCGCTTTTATAGTGGAAAAGTTCATTACTATGCAGTTCAGTACTAACTAATACTAGTAAAATTCCTAGAAGGATGTATGACGTCATAAAGTTTAGAACGAAAAGCTCACGTGATCCCCGTAATTGAGTTGCTTGCAATAATGTAGAGGCAATTTATGGTCGTAACAACGCTCAATTAAAGTTAAGCTATTAAAATTTTATTAAAATAACTTTAGGTACTTAATATGTGGTTAATGTTCCGATTAATATGAAAACTTTGTATATATGTAAAACGAATATGGAGGCAAAATCGTTAAACTAATTTCTCATACCTACTTATTATTCGCGGTTGTTAAAGAAATAAGTAATTATATTTCTTTGTAATTTACAAAACCATTAAAAAATTGCTAATTAAACTGTTATGTATCAATAGTAGGTAATTATTTAAACAGCAGAACAAAAATAATTACATACAAATGAATAATTTTGTAAACACTTCTAATCCGCTTATGCACTTCGAAGTATACTTTTGTAAACAAAACCTAAAATATTACTATATGAATTATTTGTTACAAATCAAGGGAATTATAAATAAAACAAACAATAATATACTAAATCAATATACCGGTAACATTCGTGGGATCAGAACAAATCCAACCATTTATCATTTATCAAAATCGATTCACTGGTTTAGCAGTTACAAGGGAACAAAGAAATGGACGGATATATGTATACGTACTAAACAAAAACATAACCCTCCTTTTGGGCTTCGCCAAAAAGGCTATTGTGGGTCTGACTGCGTGTGATTAAAATTGGGAATGATTATATTACCTGGTAGACACAGCGAGGCGTTGGTTTCCGCCAATCATCAAGATGAAATATCTCGTAGCAGAGCCCTGCTGTGTAATGTGTGAAGCTGATAATTGTAATGAAATATTTCAAATAAAATACACGCGACCTTGTGTTCTAGTCTTTTTTTTGTTTTAGTCTATTTAATTAGACTGGCAGTCTAATTAAATAGACTAAAACAAAATGTTTGTCCTGATTAAATTATTAAATTTGTTTTATTATAAACCCGTGAAAGTGTATTTAAAACCTAGTGGTAAGACACTCCGTTCCCCATTTCTGCCGAATTCTGGAGGCATTGTGTGTTGAGTAGCGGAACTCAACGCCGCAGTTTGCCTCGACACCAGAGCGAAGAAATGAAAATATAAATATACCTAAATATTTTTTCTCCTCGAGTGGGGATCGAACCCACAACCAGTCGATTTTACAGTCACGCTCTGTGCCCCTTCGCCACACATGGCTGATTTATTTATTTTTATAATTATGATAAAATACAATTTATGTTGTTTACGATTTTGTATAATTTGGCTATAACAACAACTTTAAGCGGGCGAAGGCGCGTTTGGGTCACTAGTAACTTAAATAATGAACATTCGTCCGATTGGAAAGCGAACACATAGCCATTGCGTTTACAGTCAGACACTGTCGCTGACCAAGACATCTTCATATATTTTTAGCTTCACGCTGTATCACGCACATAGCACGGTAGGCAGAGGGAATCTTTTAATCCTAGTGAAAAAAACTCACTAGCGCCACTACGGCATCAAAATAATAATACAACAATTAATACAATATTTACACTAAAAACTATTGAAGTCACGTCCTTGGCGCGGAGCCACTGCCTACGTGAGTATCAACGTAGAATATGCAAAGTTTATCAATGATTCACTCACTTGAATGAGTTTCAAATTTCATTCATAATTACACTAACGTGTTGTTTCTTGATGGACGTGTTCATTTCTTCGCAAAGCCAGTCCACCTTACTTTGTACGTCACGCGTATATCATTATTTAGATACTATAATAATATTCTGTTATTAGTAAATAACATATGAATATGCATGAAGTTATCCTTTGGAAAACATTGTTATTTTGAATTTACCATTGTGCTGTATAACAAAAGACTATGGCATTTGATATGCTTGTAAATTCATTTGGTTACATATTTTTCTTATATATAGCATTTCTTCTGTATGGCGCGCTTTATCGTGATACCAGAGTGAGGCGCGAGAAAATAAAAATAATCAAGTGGAAATCGAACCCACAACCGCCGCGTTTATACTCGGACGTTACGCTGCTGAGTCAAGATGGTCTACTAAAGGTATAAAAATTGAAAAAAATATACCTTAAGTTTAAATTTTTTAAAAAGATTAGAAAAACAAGACTTAATGTACAGGCTTTTTAAAAGTAATAACGAAAGTGGTAGCAAAAAATTACCTAAAAATTATATTATATCATAATGTCAAGCGTCACGGTATTTTTGAGCGGGCAAATGTTAATATTTTGTTATAAAAACTCATAAGCAAAAGGTCAAGGTTCTATGAGCTACTTGTCGACTACTCTTCTTATGCAATGGTAATAATTTCACGTAAATACCGGGGCAGCACAGCGTTTGATTGTAGAATTCCATTCTTACTCGGGGTAAAGTATTTTCATTTTCTAGCTCTTATAACAAGACAAAGAGCGGCGTCGAAGTCCGCTACTCAACACGCAACGTTTCAAAAACTTTGTAAAAAGTGGAGAACAGAGTTTACTAACACTAGGCGTCTGCTTACTGCGCAAAATACGGAATAGAACGTGAAGGTATTTTAAAAAACATATTTATTATGTACTTATTAAGAAAACGTATAAAAATTTGGACGTAGCGTCCAAGTCCAACCATCCCGTTAACAGACAACCTGACTTAAAATCAAGAATAGCACAATTTTCAAACACTAGTGTTATAATTCTTCATCTAAATATAACCATAATTACAAGGAAACTTAAATGTATAAAGCATTATTATTATTTTTTGAATCGTTACCTCAAGAACATAACTTTAATCTTTGAATTTACTCATTCAAACGAACCTATAATTACAATCTTAAAAGTTAATTGTATTTATATTTGCTGAGAGAATCCATACATATTTTTGAATTTCCGGTCTGATCTCTTGAACAGATGAACCGAGTGCTATCGGACTAGAAGATAGAAAAGGTTGTAGTGGGTTGTTTTACGCAAAAAAAACTGTACGCGAGACTCTCAAAAAAAATGTATTATTACATATCAGTTTGGCGGTACTGATAGAAAATAACAAAACCAAAAAAAAAATTCAATTTAATAAATATCCAAAGAGATTACAATTTATTTAGTGTAGGGGAGAGCGGGGTTGGTTTTAACAGAGGTAAGAATTAACAAGTTTATTCCCGCTAAACGTGAAGATCTAAAATATGATACTCAGTTTAGAAATACTATATTCACAGCTGAACATGTCATGACTTGTCTTTTGCCAGTCGGCCGTCGCTTGTGGTAGTTATGAGCAGCCACCTCTGATTGACACGTAAAAGATCTTTTTGTGTCTTGCAATAAATTGATTTAAGATTTATTTAGCCGCTAAATCCAATTAAAGCTTATGCTAAATCAAACTCTATTTTATCATCAATAATACAATATTATTTGGTTGAGATAATTTTAACGATTTTACTTTCTGAGACTAATGAAGTAAAAAAATGTGCTTGAGGCTAATATTAACAAATGGCGTGGGGTGAGTTTTAACATGTTTTTTTACAACAAGTATGTCTCCTAACAGAATAAAAAGTATTACAAAGAGTACAAGAGTCCCAATACGTTCCAATTCCAATATTTGAGTTGGCAGATAAAGAAGTTTTGGAAAAAAATCCGAAAATTTAGAGATTTTTCTGATTAAAATATTTGTTATGTGAAGAAAAAAAGGGAAGGAGTTTTAATTGAAGTAGTTTATAAAAAAACATGTAATTTATTATTTTAGAATAAGAAGCCACGATGGGAGATTACTTGAGAAAATGTTTCAACATTTATTTTGAACATTTATTTTGAAAACTGTGTATCACACCTATGTATCGGTGGGTGACATTTGTACTTTATTAACTTACTAGCGGCCCGCCCACGGCTTCGCCCGCTTAAAATACATGATTATTGATTTAAGCAGAATTGAGTGACAACTATAATAAAATAAAATAAATAAATAAATCAGCTTCACGCTGTATCCCGCACACAGCAGGGTAGGCAGAGGGAAGCTAGTGTTAAGACACTCCGTTCCCCACTTTCTGCCGAATTCTGGAGGCATTGCGTATTGTGTGGGAGAACTCAACGCCGCGCTTAACCTCGACATCAGAGCGAAGAAATGGAAATATAAATTTAAGTAAATATTTCATCTCCTCGAGTGGGGATCGAACCCACAACCAGTCGGTTTTGCAGTCACACCTCGTGCCGCTGCGCCACGACTGGCCTCACACCCTATAATAGAATGACAAACAAATATAAAGACAACATACAACAACATATATAATATAAAGACAACTATAATGACTTCTAATATGATTTTTTGTTACTTTAATCTGTAATATTCTATTATGATTTTTTTACGACATTATCGTAACTTCTATAAGAATTTTGGATTGTTTCGAACTAATATATATATATATATATATATATATACATATATACATATATATATATATATATATATATATATATATATATATATATATATATATATATATATATATACGTTCTTTTTACCTATGTTATGTTTTTTAAAACTCTGTTAAATGTGCTGATGTCACTTAATAATTGTACTGCTTCAGAAACAGTCTTAAATGTAAAATTATTAATTTGGTTAAGGATTCATAATATTCTTTGTAAAATAACTGTAATGTTTGCATATTAACTCCTGTTTGCATATTATTAGATAAATGAATAATTGGTAAATATGTAGTTATTACAGAGTACACGTAGAAAGGATGTTTTTAGGCATTTTTATATAGATTTATTTCAAACGAACGAACGAACCAAAAAATTGTATTTACTTGATATTTCTTTGAAGATCAAATCGTTCTTTATCTCTGTGTTGAATTAATTACGATTTAAACTTTACTGTTACGATTTATGAAGGTAATCTCTACTAACAATTCAATTTTGTTTACTTAAAATAAATAAATCAGCTTCACGCTGTATCCCGCACATAGCAGGGTAGGCAGAGGGAACCTAGTGTTAAGATACTCCGTTCCCCACTTTCTGCCGAATTCTGGAGGCATTGCTTGTTGAGTGGCAGAACTCAACGCCGCGCTTAACCTCGCCACCAGAACGAAGAAATGGAAATATAAATTTAAGTTAATATTTCATCTCCTCGAGTGGGGATCGAACCCACAACCAGTTGGTTTTACAGTCACACTTCTTGCCGCTGCGCCACGACTGGCATTGTTTACTTTATTGTATAAAATATTGTATAATAGTGCTTAAAAATTATATATTTTTATCAACAGTCATATAATCAAGACGTTTCGAATGTCATTCTTTAGCCAGGGTCATACCAGCGCGATTTTTATATAACATTCGCTGGCAAGCTAATGCCTTGAGTTCATTCAAATGACGATAACTTTTTTTTTAATGAACCGATTTTGATGAACCAAACTTTAGAACCTAAATTGAGTTAAAACAAAGCAATTGGTGAAATTTTCAAGTAAATCGGTTCAGTAGTTTCAGAGAAAAATGCGGACAACAATATGTCGACAGACAGACAGACAGACAAGAAATTCAAAAAAAATCTTTTTGCTTTCTACAATCGTACATTTGAAGCTTATAAAGACTTACTGAGACTAAAATGTTTATATAACTTTAGATATTAAGTTTAAAGTTTTGTTAAATATTTGTAGCTTATATTTTTTTTAAGATGTTATAGATATAAATTTCTTTTGTTGTACCTGATGAAGATTTTTAAGATTATTGACAAAAACAAGTTTAGATTAAGTATAAGGTTTAAAGTATTTATATTAATGTTTGTTTTCAATGATAAATATTGTAGATTTTAAAGAATAAAAAAGAAAAGAATACAAAAAGTGTCGATGTGTGTAACTTTAAAAATATTCAAATAATTTAATTAATATAAATAACATTTTATCTTAATATTTGAAACAAATTTAGACTCCGTTAATAATTACCCCGTAAGTTAATACTAGCCCCATCTTTGTTAATATTTACCCCAGATGCGAGGTCAGTATTAACAAATGACTTTTTTGGTTTTAACTGTATTTCTAAAATTACTTACCTAATTGATGATTTCTATTACTAATCTCATAGTTGAATAACCAAAGCGTGCTATGAATAAAAAATATAACAAAAAATATCAATATTATTGGAAATATAAAGTATCATATGAAATTTGTTAGGTTTGGCCCCGGTCTCCCCTACTCATACAACAGTATAGATAGCTAACCGTATAGATAATTTTTCCGTAAATACACACAAATTATCGTATAATTTAGAAACGGTGATTTATCTACATATATACAGTTTTAATGAGCTGTATATTTATATATACAAAAACAGCAAAAAAAATATTAAATTACACAAATATTTATTAAATTCAAAATTTCTATTAAAATCTTTATTACCTTAACGTAATAATATCTAAAAAAAATAAATAAACCACATACACGTACGTGAAGTGGCAACAAAAACAAAGTTATATTGAGAATTAAAAATGAAGGTACTGCTAAGCGAACGCGTGCGTGATGGAAGCTCGTTATTTTGCGGGGCTAATTTTTAAAGCATAAATAAATTTAGGAGTGGCAACAATGCCTTTGTGAACAGTTATTTTTTTATTTTTCTTTATCTCCCACATCTATATATATATATATAGAAAATCGGCTATATATATGAAACCTTAAATAAATATCCAAAGAGATTACAATTTATTTAGTGTAGGGGAGAGCGGGGTTGGTTTTAACAGAGGTAAGAATTAACAAGTTTATTCCCGCTAAACGTGAAGACCTAAAATATGATACTCAGTTTAGAAATACTATATTCACAGCTGAACATGTCATGACTTGTCTTTTGCCAGTCGGCCGTCGCTTGTGGTAGTTATGAGCAGCCACCTCTGATTGACACGTAAAAGATCTTTTTGTGTCTTGCAATAAATTGATTTAAGATTTATTTAGCCGCTAAATCCAATTAAAGCTTATGCTAAATCAAACTCTATTTTATCATCAATAATACAATATTATTTGGTTGAGATAATTTTAACGATTTTACTTTCTGAGACTAATGAAGTAAAAAAATGTGCTTGAGGCTAATATTAACAAATGGCGTGGGGTGAGTTTTAACATGTTTTTTTACAACAAGTATGTCTCCTAACAGAATAAAAAGTATTACAAAGAGTACAAGAGTCCCAATACGTTCCAATTCCAATATTTGAGTTGGCAGATAAAGAAGTTTTGGAAAAAAATCCGAAAATTTAGAGATTTTTCTGATTAAAATATTTGTTATGTGAAGAAAAAAAGGGAAGGAGTTTTAATTGAAGTAGTTTATAAAAAAACATGTAATTTATTATTTTAGAATAAGAAGCCACGATGGGAGATTACTTGAGAAAATGTTTCAACATTTATTTTGAACATTTATTTTGAAAACTGTGTATCACACCTATGTATCGGTGGGTGACATTTGTACTTTATTAACTTACTAGCGGCCCGCCCACGGCTTCGCCCGCTTAAAATACATGATTATTGATTTAAGCAGAATTGAGTGACAACTATAATAAAATAAAATAAATAAATAAATCAGCTTCACGCTGTATCCCGCACACAGCAGGGTAGGCAGAGGGAAGCTAGTGTTAAGACACTCCGTTCCCCACTTTCTGCCGAATTCTGGAGGCATTGCGTGTTGAGTGGCAGAACTCAACGCCGCGCTTAACCTCGACATCAGAGCGAAGAAATGGAAATATAAATTTAAGTAAATATTTCATCTCCTCGAGTGGGGATCGAACCCACAACCAGTCGGTTTTGCAGTCACACCTCGTGCCGCTGCGCCACGACTGGCCTCACACCCTATAATAGAATGACAAACAAATATAAAGACAACATACAACAACATATATAATATAAAGACAACTATAATGACTTCTAATATGATTTTTTGTTACTTTAATCTGTAATATTCTATTATGATTTTTTTACGACATTATCGTAACTTCTATAAGAATTTTGGATTGTTTCGAACTATATATATATATATATATATATATATATATATATATATATATATATATATATATATATATATATATATATATACGTTCTTTTTACCTATGTTATGTTTTTTAAAACTCTGTTAAATGTGCTGATGTCACTTAATAATTGTACTGCTTCAGAAACAGTCTTAAATGTAAAATTATTAATTTGGTTAAGGATTCATAATATTCTTTGTAAAATAACTGTAATGTTTGCATATTAACTCCTGTTTGCATATTATTAGATAAATGAATAATTGGTAAATATGTAGTTATTACAGAGTACACGTAGAAAGGATGTTTTTAGGCATTTTTATATAGATTTATTTCAAACGAACGAACGAACCAAAAAATTGTATTTACTTGATATTTCTTTGAAGATCAAATCGTTCTTTATCTCTGTGTTGAATTAATTACGATTTAAACTTTACTGTTACGATTTATGAAGGTAATCTCTACTAACAATTCAATTTTGTTTACTTAAAATAAATAAATCAGCTTCACGCTGTATCCCGCACATAGCAGGGTAGGCAGAGGGAACCTAGTGTTAAGATACTCCGTTCCCCACTTTCTGCCGAATTCTGGAGGCATTGCTTGTTGAGTGGCAGAACTCAACGCCGCGCTTAACCTCGCCACCAGAACGAAGAAATGGAAATATAAATTTAAGTTAATATTTCATCTCCTCGAGTGGGGATCGAACCCACAACCAGTTGGTTTTACAGTCACACTTCTTGCCGCTGCGCCACGACTGGCATTGTTTACTTTATTGTATAAAATATTGTATAATAGTGCTTAAAAATTATATATTTTTATCAACAGTCATATAATCAAGACGTTTCGAATGTCATTCTTTAGCCAGGGTCATACCAGCGCGATTTTTATATAACATTCGCTGGCAAGCTAATGCCTTGAGTTCATTCAAATGACGATAACTTTTTTTTTAATGAACCGATTTTGATGAACCAAACTTTAGAACCTAAATTGAGTTAAAACAAAGCAATTGGTGAAATTTTCAAGTAAATCGGTTCAGTAGTTTCAGAGAAAAATGCGGACAACAATATGTCGACAGACAGACAGACAGACAAGAAATTCAAAAAAAATCTTTTTGCTTTCTACAATCGTACATTTGAAGCTTATAAAGACTTACTGAGACTAAAATGTTTATATAACTTTAGATATTAAGTTTAAAGTTTTGTTAAATATTTGTAGCTTATATTTTTTTTAAGATGTTATAGATATAAATTTCTTTTGTTGTACCTGATGAAGATTTTTAAGATTATTGACAAAAACAAGTTTAGATTAAGTATAAGGTTTAAAGTATTTATATTAATGTTTGTTTTCAATGATAAATATTGTAGATTTTAAAGAATAAAAAAGAAAAGAATACAAAAAGTGTCGATGTGTGTAACTTTAAAAATATTCAAATAATTTAATTAATATAAATAACATTTTATCTTAATATTTGAAACAAATTTAGACTCCGTTAATAATTACCCCGTAAGTTAATACTAGCCCCATCTTTGTTAATATTTACCCCAGATGCGAGGTCAGTATTAACAAATGACTTTTTTGGTTTTAACTGTATTTCTAAAATTACTTACCTAATTGATGATTTCTATTACTAATCTCATAGTTGAATAACCAAAGCGTGCTATGAATAAAAAATATAACAAAAAATATCAATATTATTGGAAATATAAAGTATCATATGAAATTTGTTAGGTTTGGCCCCGGTCTCCCCTACTCATACAACAGTATAGATAGCTAACCGTATAGATAATTTTTCCGTAAATACACACAAATTATCGTATAATTTAGAAACGGTGATTTATCTACATATATACAGTTTTAATGAGCTGTATATTTATATATACAAAAACAGCAAAAAAAATATTAAATTACACAAATATTTATTAAATTCAAAATTTCTATTAAAATCTTTATTACCTTAACGTAATAATATCTAAAAAAAATAAATAAACCACATACACGTACGTGAAGTGGCAACAAAAACAAAGTTATATTGAGAATTAAAAATGAAGGTACTGCTAAGCGAACGCGTGCGTGATGGAAGCTCGTTATTTTGCGGGGCTAATTTTTAAAGCATAAATAAATTTAGGAGTGGCAACAATGCCTTTGTGAACAGTTATTTTTTTATTTTTCTTTATCTCCCACATCTATATATATATATATAGAAAATCGGCTATATATATGAAACCTTAAATAAATATCCAAAGAGATTACAATTTATTTAGTGTAGGGGAGAGCGGGGTTGGTTTTAACAGAGGTAAGAATTAACAAGTTTATTCCCGCTAAACGTGAAGACCTAAAATATGATACTCAGTTTAGAAATACTATATTCACAGCTGAACATGTCATGACTTGTCTTTTGCCAGTCGGCCGTCGCTTGTGGTAGTTATGAGCAGCCACCTCTGATTGACACGTAAAAGATCTTTTTGTGTCTTGCAATAAATTGATTTAAGATTTATTTAGCCGCTAAATCCAATTAAAGCTTATGCTAAATCAAACTCTATTTTATCATCAATAATACAATATTATTTGGTTGAGATAATTTTAACGATTTTACTTTCTGAGACTAATGAAGTAAAAAAATGTGCTTGAGGCTAATATTAACAAATGGCGTGGGGTGAGTTTTAACATGTTTTTTTACAACAAGTATGTCTCCTAACAGAATAAAAAGTATTACAAAGAGTACAAGAGTCCCAATACGTTCCAATTCCAATATTTGAGTTGGCAGATAAAGAAGTTTTGGAAAAAAATCCGAAAATTTAGAGATTTTTCTGATTAAAATATTTGTTATGTGAAGAAAAAAAGGGAAGGAGTTTTAATTGAAGTAGTTTATAAAAAAACATGTAATTTATTATTTTAGAATAAGAAGCCACGATGGGAGATTACTTGAGAAAATGTTTCAACATTTATTTTGAACATTTATTTTGAAAACTGTGTATCACACCTATGTATCGGTGGGTGACATTTGTACTTTATTAACTTACTAGCGGCCCGCCCACGGCTTCGCCCGCTTAAAATACATGATTATTGATTTAAGCAGAATTGAGTGACAACTATAATAAAATAAAATAAATAAATAAATCAGCTTCACGCTGTATCCCGCACACAGCAGGGTAGGCAGAGGGAAGCTAGTGTTAAGACACTCCGTTCCCCACTTTCTGCCGAATTCTGGAGGCATTGCGTGTTGAGTGGCAGAACTCAACGCCGCGCTTAACCTCGACATCAGAGCGAAGAAATGGAAATATAAATTTAAGTAAATATTTCATCTCCTCGAGTGGGGATCGAACCCACAACCAGTCGGTTTTGCAGTCACACCTCGTGCCGCTGCGCCACGACTGGCCTCACACCCTATAATAGAATGACAAACAAATATAAAGACAACATACAACAACATATATAATATAAAGACAACTATAATGACTTCTAATATGATTTTTTGTTACTTTAATCTGTAATATTCTATTATGATTTTTTTACGACATTATCGTAACTTCTATAAGAATTTTGGATTGTTTCGAACTATATATATATATATATATATATATATATATATATATATATATATATATATATATATATATATATATATATATATATATATATATATATACGTTCTTTTTACCTATGTTATGTTTTTTAAAACTCTGTTAAATGTGCTGATGTCACTTAATAATTGTACTGCTTCAGAAACAGTCTTAAATGTAAAATTATTAATTTGGTTAAGGATTCATAATATTCTTTGTAAAATAACTGTAATGTTTGCATATTAACTCCTGTTTGCATATTATTAGATAAATGAATAATTGGTAAATATGTAGTTATTACAGAGTACACGTAGAAAGGATGTTTTTAGGCATTTTTATATAGATTTATTTCAAACGAACGAACGAACCAAAAAATTGTATTTACTTGATATTTCTTTGAAGATCAAATCGTTCTTTATCTCTGTGTTGAATTAATTACGATTTAAACTTTACTGTTACGATTTATGAAGGTAATCTCTACTAACAATTCAATTTTGTTTACTTAAAATAAATAAATCAGCTTCACGCTGTATCCCGCACATAGCAGGGTAGGCAGAGGGAACCTAGTGTTAAGATACTCCGTTCCCCACTTTCTGCCGAATTCTGGAGGCATTGCTTGTTGAGTGGCAGAACTCAACGCCGCGCTTAACCTCGCCACCAGAACGAAGAAATGGAAATATAAATTTAAGTTAATATTTCATCTCCTCGAGTGGGGATCGAACCCACAACCAGTTGGTTTTACAGTCACACTTCTTGCCGCTGCGCCACGACTGGCATTGTTTACTTTATTGTATAAAATATTGTATAATAGTGCTTAAAAATTATATATTTTTATCAACAGTCATATAATCAAGACGTTTCGAATGTCATTCTTTAGCCAGGGTCATACCAGCGCGATTTTTATATAACATTCGCTGGCAAGCTAATGCCTTGAGTTCATTCAAATGACGATAACTTTTTTTTTAATGAACCGATTTTGATGAACCAAACTTTAGAACCTAAATTGAGTTAAAACAAAGCAATTGGTGAAATTTTCAAGTAAATCGGTTCAGTAGTTTCAGAGAAAAATGCGGACAACAATATGTCGACAGACAGACAGACAGACAAGAAATTCAAAAAAAATCTTTTTGCTTTCTACAATCGTACATTTGAAGCTTATAAAGACTTACTGAGACTAAAATGTTTATATAACTTTAGATATTAAGTTTAAAGTTTTGTTAAATATTTGTAGCTTATATTTTTTTTAAGATGTTATAGATATAAATTTCTTTTGTTGTACCTGATGAAGATTTTTAAGATTATTGACAAAAACAAGTTTAGATTAAGTATAAGGTTTAAAGTATTTATATTAATGTTTGTTTTCAATGATAAATATTGTAGATTTTAAAGAATAAAAAAGAAAAGAATACAAAAAGTGTCGATGTGTGTAACTTTAAAAATATTCAAATAATTTAATTAATATAAATAACATTTTATCTTAATATTTGAAACAAATTTAGACTCCGTTAATAATTACCCCGTAAGTTAATACTAGCCCCATCTTTGTTAATATTTACCCCAGATGCGAGGTCAGTATTAACAAATGACTTTTTTGGTTTTAACTGTATTTCTAAAATTACTTACCTAATTGATGATTTCTATTACTAATCTCATAGTTGAATAACCAAAGCGTGCTATGAATAAAAAATATAACAAAAAATATCAATATTATTGGAAATATAAAGTATCATATGAAATTTGTTAGGTTTGGCCCCGGTCTCCCCTACTCATACAACAGTATAGATAGCTAACCGTATAGATAATTTTTCCGTAAATACACACAAATTATCGTATAATTTAGAAACGGTGATTTA
This sequence comes from Heliconius himera, assembly GCA_021202915.1. Taxonomy (NCBI): domain Eukaryota; kingdom Metazoa; phylum Arthropoda; class Insecta; order Lepidoptera; family Nymphalidae; genus Heliconius; species Heliconius himera. Next base: position 96,916 of record JAJHJA010000183.1, on the reverse strand, counting down.
TCTACATATATACAGTTTTAATGAGCTGTATATTTATATATACAAAAACAGCAAAAAAAATATTAAATTACACAAATATTTATTAAATTCAAAATTTCTATTAAAATCTTTATTACCTTAACGTAATAATATCTAAAAAAAATAAATAAACCACATACACGTACGTGAAGTGGCAACAAAAACAAAGTTATATTGAGAATTAAAAATGAAGGTACTGCTAAGCGAACGCGTGCGTGATGGAAGCTCGTTATTTTGCGGGGCTAATTTTTAAAGCATAAATAAATTTAGGAGTGGCAACAATGCCTTTGTGAACAGTTATTTTTTTATTTTTCTTTATCTCCCACATCTATATATATATATATAGAAAATCGGCTATATATATGAAACCTTAAATAAATATCCAAAGAGATTACAATTTATTTAGTGTAGGGGAGAGCGGGGTTGGTTTTAACAGAGGTAAGAATTAACAAGTTTATTCCCGCTAAACGTGAAGACCTAAAATATGATACTCAGTTTAGAAATACTATATTCACAGCTGAACATGTCATGACTTGTCTTTTGCCAGTCGGCCGTCGCTTGTGGTAGTTATGAGCAGCCACCTCTGATTGACACGTAAAAGATCTTTTTGTGTCTTGCAATAAATTGATTTAAGATTTATTTAGCCGCTAAATCCAATTAAAGCTTATGCTAAATCAAACTCTATTTTATCATCAATAATACAATATTATTTGGTTGAGATAATTTTAACGATTTTACTTTCTGAGACTAATGAAGTAAAAAAATGTGCTTGAGGCTAATATTAACAAATGGCGTGGGGTGAGTTTTAACATGTTTTTTTACAACAAGTATGTCTCCTAACAGAATAAAAAGTATTACAAAGAGTACAAGAGTCCCAATACGTTCCAATTCCAATATTTGAGTTGGCAGATAAAGAAGTTTTGGAAAAAAATCCGAAAATTTAGAGATTTTTCTGATTAAAATATTTGTTATGTGAAGAAAAAAAGGGAAGGAGTTTTAATTGAAGTAGTTTATAAAAAAACATGTAATTTATTATTTTAGAATAAGAAGCCACGATGGGAGATTACTTGAGAAAATGTTTCAACATTTATTTTGAACATTTATTTTGAAAACTGTGTATCACACCTATGTATCGGTGGGTGACATTTGTACTTTATTAACTTACTAGCGGCCCGCCCACGGCTTCGCCCGCTTAAAATACATGATTATTGATTTAAGCAGAATTGAGTGACAACTATAATAAAATAAAATAAATAAATAAATCAGCTTCACGCTGTATCCCGCACACAGCAGGGTAGGCAGAGGGAAGCTAGTGTTAAGACACTCCGTTCCCCACTTTCTGCCGAATTCTGGAGGCATTGCGTGTTGAGTGGCAGAACTCAACGCCGCGCTTAACCTCGACATCAGAGCGAAGAAATGGAAATATAAATTTAAGTTAATATTTCATCTCCTCGAGTGGGGATCGAACCCACAACCAGTTGGTTTTACAGTCACACTTCTTGCCGCTGCGCCACGACTGGCATTGTTTACTTTATTGTATAAAATATTGTATAATAGTGCTTAAAAATTATATATTTTTATCAACAGTCATATAATCAAGACGTTTCGAATGTCATTCTTTAGCCAGGGTCATACCAGCGCGATTTTTATATAACATTCGCTGGCAAGCTAATGCCTTGAGTTCATTCAAATGACGATAACTTTTTTTTTAATGAACCGATTTTGATGAACCAAACTTTAGAACCTAAATTGAGTTAAAACAAAGCAATTGGTGAAATTTTCAAGTAAATCGGTTCAGTAGTTTCAGAGAAAAATGCGGACAACAATATGTCGACAGACAGACAGACAGACAAGAAATTCAAAAAAAATCTTTTTGCTTTCTACAATCGTACATTTGAAGCTTATAAAGACTTACTGAGACTAAAATGTTTATATAACTTTAGATATTAAGTTTAAAGTTTTGTTAAATATTTGTAGCTTATATTTTTTTTAAGATGTTATAGATATAAATTTCTTTTGTTGTACCTGATGAAGATTTTTAAGATTATTGACAAAAACAAGTTTAGATTAAGTATAAGGTTTAAAGTATTTATATTAATGTTTGTTTTCAATGATAAATATTGTAGATTTTAAAGAATAAAAAAGAAAAGAATACAAAAAGTGTCGATGTGTGTAACTTTAAAAATATTCAAATAATTTAATTAATATAAATAACATTTTATCTTAATATTTGAAACAAATTTAGACTCCGTTAATAATTACCCCGTAAGTTAATACTAGCCCCATCTTTGTTAATATTTACCCCAGATGCGAGGTCAGTATTAACAAATGACTTTTTTGGTTTTAACTGTATTTCTGAAATTACTTACCTAATTGATGATTTCTATTACTAATCTCATAGTTGAATAACCAAAGCGTGCTATGAATAAAAAATATAACAAAAAATATCAATATTATTGGAAATATAAAGTATCATATGAAATTTGTTAGGTTTGGCCCCGGTCTCCCCTACTCATACAACAGTATAGATAGCTAACCGTATAGATAATTTTTCCGTAAATACACACAAATTATCGTATAATTTAGAAACGGTGATTTATCTACATATATACAGTTTTAATGAGCTGTATATTTATATATACAAAAACAGCAAAAAAAATATTAAATTACACAAATATTTATTAAATTCAAAATTTCTATTAAAATCTTTATTACCTTAACGTAATAATATCTAAAAAAAATAAATAAACCACATACACGTACGTGAAGTGGCAACAAAAACAAAGTTATATTGAGAATTAAAAATGAAGGTACTGCTAAGCGAACGCGTGCGTGATGGAAGCTCGTTATTTTGCGGGGCTAATTTTTAAAGCATAAATAAATTTAGGAGTGGCAACAATGCCTTTGTGAACAGTTATTTTTTTATTTTTCTTTATCTCCCACATCTATATATATATATATATAGAAAATCGGCTATATATATGAAACCTTTCATTACTGACTGATTGACAGATTAAATATATCTATTTAACTAATCTGTTACATTTTCAGGATAAGGGCTAGTATATTATTTACTAAAATCAATAAATGAAACTATTAAAAATTACAATATGAATTTAATGATTATATTCGTATACACACAAATTAATCAACAATAACTTAGAAGCTCATCAAGAGTACACGGCTTATCACAGCATTCAGCGACCACCTGCCTCTTGCTGCGTCCCAAATTGTAAGCTTTATAAGTCGACAGCCACAACCCGCTTCTGCCCGCATCACGCCCATCCATACTGAGGTGCATCTGAGATCTCTTGGCGAAGTGACTGTCACACATTACAGCCAGTGCGGTCGCCAGCCGTCGCCCGCAGTACACCTGCCCCGCGCCCTGGCACGAAGCAACCGCCGCCAGGACTGACACCACGAGCAGAACGAATACACTGTGTGTCCTCATCTTGTTAGCTCGTCGATGGATTATGGAGAAATGTGATTAATATTTAGATCTAAAGCCTTTATATACATGTGAATGTTATTCTATTAATATTAATTTTTGTGTTGTTATAAAGGTGACATGTAGCGTAGGTACTAGAAATGACGTCATTTTAAACCTTTAGAATAAACTGAAAGCTGTCAGCAAAAGTGGGATGATTCCCTTATGATCAGCAGTATTTATATCTATCACAATCACTTACCATTCATATATGTAAAGGTTATATCAAAATATAACAAAAGTACCCACGCTAAGGAAAGTGAAAAATAATGAATCAAAATAATCACATACATGAAAGGCAGGATGTAGTGGCCCTGAAAACCTTATGACTTCAAAACAAACAACCCACCTTTGTGACGTCTATGATGAATTTGCACCCGATTAATCCTATTTTGGGAACAATTGAATATTAATGAGAGCTAACACCTATAAAAGGTTAAGTAATCATTGCTTAAAACACACTTCTTTAACAACTCCCAGTGGGCTAAGATGAAGACTCAAATCGTTTTGATACTTTTTGCTGCATCTGCTACTGTAACGATGGTCGAGTCTCAAGAATCTAGGCAGTTCTATTGTGGAAGAAGACTAGCTACGGCCTTGGCGTTACTATGTGATACTGACATGATGAAAAGGTCAGACATGAATATGGAAGGCTCTTTGGATTTGGGCTGGTTGTGGATCCTACCAAGTCAGGCTCGCAGTATGGGCCGAAGGAAACGACAAGTGGTAACGGAATGCTGTGAAAAGCCTTGCACAAGAGATGAACTCTCGGCATACTGCTAAAGTTATTTTGATAAAATTATTACTAATTTGTGTGTATAAACTACGAGTAATTAATTATCATAATCTGTAATTTAAATATTTAAATAAAGTATACCTATGCAAAATTTATTTATTTAATAATATCTATCTTAGTAAAAAAAAGTCCTTCATCGAAAATATTAAAAGAACCGAATTGATATTCTATATCTAAAACTTCTATTTCAAATTTACTCTATGGGCACTCATTCCTAACACAAAGCAAAAAAAATTATGATCATAATCACCACATAATCATTAAATGCTGGCGAAATTTTATTAATGTATTGATTCTCCTCTTGCAATAAACAAATAGTAGTAAGAACGAATATGTTTAAATCACATGTCTCTAAAATATGTTTGCATTAGATATAATCACAAATATTTGTTAATAAATTTCAATAACGTCAACATTATTAACGTGATTTGATACACGTAAGTAAATACACAGACACGAAGGCAATTTATAAGACCGCTCTCCAAAATCGGTTTGACGGTAATTCTACCTGATTAGATACAGTACTCTTTTTTTCTGAGGAAGCTAAGTGAAATGCTTAGAGCGTTCTTGAACACTTTGTCTCGTTACCAGAACGAGGAAACGTAAATATTTTATTCTCCCGAGTAGGAATCGAATCCACAATCTTTTCGCTTATAGTCAGATGCTGTTTAGCGACGGCTACAAAATTAATATCTGCGCATCTATAGATAATACATCCCTATTAGTTTTGAATACGGGGTGAATTTCATACAAAATGCAGCAAAGAGATGCATAAATGTTCATATGTTCCGTTGACTTAGAGCTTGATTATGAGCACAGAAAATGCTCTAAGGGTCCACATATCTGCATATTTGATATTAATTTCAGATTGATACATCTACACGCGATAAATGACAGACGGACAAGAAAGTGATCCTATAAGTGTTCCGTTTTTATCTTGAGGTACGGATCCCTAAAAGATCAAGAAATCATCGTCACTTTAATATAGTATAAAACAATGTCGCTACCTACTGATGTACCGATATTCAAAATAGGCATAGATTTAAATGCGTTCTTCACTAATAAAGACACGACGTGATTTAAGAAGGTATTGAAATGAAATGAAATGAAGGTGAAATTTGGACAAATGTTTATTTTCATAATCTGGACACCCACTAAGAAAGGATTTTGAAAAATTTTAACCCTAAAGGGATGGATTTTTATAAAATTTGAAATTCAGACTCTTAAAAATATTTCATTGAACACATGTTTCATAGTTTTTTAGAATTCACCCCCTAAGGGTTCAAATAAGGGGTTGAAAGTTTATATGGAAAAATCTTTAATTCGCCATCGATTTTTATACAATTTTAAATTCAAACTGTTAAAAATATTTTATTGAACACGTATTTCGTGTTGTTTTAGATTTTACCCCTAAGGGTGCAAATAAGCGGGTGAAGCTGCGCGCGCCCCCTAGTCTATCTATATATATAAAAGGTCATGTGCCTGACTGACTGAGGTAAGACGCGCGCACAGCCGTAACCGGTGTGCGTAGAAATGTGAAATTTAGACTGATGTTTATATTCATAATCTGGACATCCACTAAGAAGGGATTTTTTTATAAAATTTGAAATTCAGACTCTTGAAAATATTTCATTGAACACGTGTTTTATAGTTTTTTACAATTCATCCCCTAAGGGTTTAAATAAGGGGTTGAAAGTTTATATGAAATTTTCTTTAAATCGGCACCGATTTTTATAAAATTTGAAATTCAGACTCTTGAAAATATTTCATTGAACACGTGTTTTATGGTTTTTTACAATTCACCCCCTAAGGGTTTAAATAAGGGGTTGAAAGTTTATATGAAATTTTCTTTAAATCGGCACCGATTTTTATAAAATTTGAAATTCAGACTCTTGAAAATATTTCATTGAATACGTGTTATGTGGTTTTTTACAATTCACCCCCTAAGGGTTTAAATAAGGGGTTGAAAGTTTATATGAAAAAATCTTTAAATCGCCACCGATTTTTAAAATTTTTAAAATTTTAAATTCAGACTGTTAAAAATATTTTATTGAACACGTGTTTCGTGGTTTTTTTAGAATTTACCCCTAAGGGTACAGATAAGAGGGCGAAGCTGAGCGCGCCCATTAGTTATGAATAATTATCAGTTGTTTTTTTTCCAAGATATGGATAATAGCCGACCTTGGTATCAAATATAAAGTTTCTAGGTCACCTAGAAGTGGGTTAGGTTTATGATGACTGAGAGTCAGTCACAAAAATTGTGGTTTTTAAATGTTAATATATCAATGATCGAATGATGATATTGGCACTTTATATACATCACAAGCTAGAGGGTTTTAACAAATATGCAATGCCCATGCAGACTAATTGGTTTACGTTATGAGAGTTATGAAAGTCTCAAATCGCTTGAAATGCGTAAATGCGCGTTTCCAGCATTTTAACTTGGTTGGACACGCTGACGCGTGTCATGATTGTCAGGGCATTCCTTCTGAACTCGAAACACTATCTTTGAAACATTTTACAGAGTGGAAATAATTAAAATATAAATATGACAGTGAAAAATTAGTTAATAATAACGTCCAAAACCTTTATTAGTAATATATATATACATACAGTCTTTATTATTAAGTAGTATATAGCATTTTATTTATCAATAATGCAGTCAATTTCCACGGTATGACAAAAGCTAATTTTCAGTACAGGGCTTGTCGCAGCATTCCTTTACTACCTGCCTCTTGCCAAGACCAATGAGTACCTTGCGCTGAATGTTCATCTATCCACGTCCATTTTGAATCGATTGGCAACATACCACTGTGTATTTCAGATCTTTTGATCAAATTATAATCGCAAAGGAAAGCCAGGGCTGTAATTAGTCATATGCCGCAATAAATATTGCCAAAGACATGAGAAACTGTCATGGTAATAAAAAATGATACAATAAGCCACATAGGAAATAATTGTGTCTTCTTCTTGTTAGCACTTTGAAAGCGGTAGAGTAAATGTGCTCAAACTGGAAATTATCTCAAGTTTTATAGGTGGCTTAATTAATTAATCAATATTCAATTTTCAAGTTGTTGAAATTCTTTGGTTTAGTTGATTGATGAGATACTTTACAACGTCTCAAGTTATTATACTACGATATCAACACGCCCACTCACCAGTTACCACTGACAGCTTTCAGTTCGTTCAAAAGATTTATAATGAAGTCATTTGTTATACCTACGCTGTATGACCCATTTATAATATCACAAAAATTAATATTAATAGACTAACATTCACATGTATATAAAGGCTTTAAGATTTCAATATTAATCACATTTCTCCATAATCCATCGACAAGCTAACAAGATGAGGACACACAGTGTATTCGTTCTGCTCGTGGTGTCAGTCCTGGCGGCGGTCGCTTCGTGCCAGGGCGCGGGGCAGGTGTACTGCGGGCGACGGCTGGCGACCGCGCTGGCTGTGATGTGTGACAGTCACTTTGCCAAGAGATCTCAGATGCACCTCAGTATGGATAGTCGTGATGCGGGTAGAAGCGGGTTGTGGCTGTCGACGTATAGAGCTTATAATTTGGGACGCAGCAAGAGGCAGGTGGTCGCCGAATGCTGTGATAAGCCGTGTACTCTTGATGAGCTTTTAACTTATTGTTAATTTTAAAGATCTTCAATGTGTAAATAAATATATTTATTAACAAAGCACAAAATATAATGTGTATATTTTTATTGTCAATTACGTGTTTAAAATTACTTGACTACAAAATAGTAATTAACACAAAAATTATGCCAATTTTTTTTATACTTGAGTAGAAACATTAAATATATTTTTTTTATAGAACAATAGTAGGTCACAATTAATATTAATTTAACCGTTCTATTTATACAGAAGAACGACACTACTGGACATAGAAAATAAAAATGTAGCATAAACGGTGTAGGTAGATTAGGGAGTGTAGAGGAGCACTTAAGAGGATTTCTCGAAACCCCTATGGGATTTGGAAAATTGAGGTTTTCCATTTTACGTTTTTTTTTGTCCACTCAAACAAACGTAACTCCATATACGTACTAAGTTTTACAATTTTTAATCAAGACAGTCTTATGTACCATTATTTAGGCCTATAACGACACAGTGACCTTTAGCGACATCATACCTCGTTCAATCTAAAATATTCATCACACAGCACTGTTGGGACCGTATGAAATTGTACGTTTATTACACGATATAACGCCACTTCAGATATGTTTTGGGCAAAAATACTGTAAAAGTTTTTTGTAATAAATTTGTTTACGTATTACATATATTATTAAAACAATAATTATTATATAGAATGTTAGTGAAAATAAAAATTTTATACTTTTGTAAAAAAATATGTTAGGTTATTGTGACGGAGTGGGACGATCTGTATGATTGACGACAGCTAATGGGTTCCAGCTTAATTCGAGGGAATGAATAAAGATGAAGACTCGCAAAGGATAGTGGATGACAAAGTATCTCACATAATCAACCTTACGGTATATCTAATATAGGTTTTCATTATGCAGCGAATTTTAAACAGAATGCATCAAAAAAATCAAACGCGTTTTTGAGTTCCGCCATTCAATACGCAATGCCTCCAGAGTCCGACGGAAAATGAGGAACGGAAGTACCTTAATGGGAATGGATGATTTTCGTCCATCAAATATTTCTGTTTGATACTATTACATTATGGGATATTAATTAAAAACGATTACTTAGAAACACCTATTTATTCTCTTCGAGTTATTTAATATAACGATTTACAAAAACTCTTAGTAACAATAGACAAAAAATATAGATCGAGGTCATAGATAATGCTAAGTATAAGATATTTAAATTTAATTTTGTTGATATAAAAAAAACAATCAATATCATATAAAATCTGATCTTTTAGATATGCAAAAGTATGAGCGGGGGCTGTTTTAGTTAAAATATCTGCTAATTGACAATTGCTTAGACATAATTGTGTTTAAAGATATTTATTTCTCAAAAAACACAATAGTGTAGCCACTTGCATGAGATTTATATAACTAAAGTTTACATATTTAACAATCAGTCTTAACATTTAATGCTTGGAAAGTGATTTTAACTATGCGACATACGATTTGATTTAACTTAAATACAGATAAGGTACTTACTATATTAATTTCTGTTCGAAAGAAGTTTTGGTTTCGTAATATCTATTCCTTTAACTTTCACAGCATACTTTATATGAAATTTCCACTGACGACAGTTATTTCCGTAATGTTTTTCCAAATTCGCATGGAATCCATTTTAAAGTTATTTTATCGCAAAAAATTTCAAACATCTATATCAGGGGTTCCCAACCTTTTCTTGATCAAGGACCACTTTTATATCATTCTTGGTAGCAGGGACCACTATGCATGTAGGTATATTAAAAACTAACTGTGATAATTAAACAGAACCTTCGCCTCACCATCCGCAGTCATAAAATTTTAATTGTTCGCGGACCACTTTTAGGACTCTGCGGACCACTGGTGGTCCGCGGACCACCGGTTGGGAACCACTGATCTATATGATTATAGGTTAATAATTAAAAACTATTACTTAAAAACACTTATTTATTGTCGTCGAATTTCACAATACATCCCTTTGCAAGAACAGTTAGTAACAATAGAAAAAAATTATAGACCGAGGCCATAGATAATGTTGCTACCTAGTATGAAATATTTAAATTAAATCTTCTATATATTTAACTAATAGATACTAAAATGGAGAATACATATAGATAGAAGTATAGACTTAATATTTGTTTTGTTGAATCTGATATTATTCGATAAAGATCTTATAAATAATGTCAACAAATAAAAGACTGTTTCAAGGAATTCTTGTCTGAATAAAAAATATATTCCTCTTTCGGTTATTATTTACCAACCATACCCAAAAAAATCTCATATTTGTGTATATTTATCAAAGTTAAATATTATGTACAAACAAGCTTTTTTTATTGTTATTACTTAGCACTACAGACACTTGGTCCGTACCCTTTTTTTTACCTTATTAATTTATCTAATTTCTGTATCATATATGTATATTAATTACATTATTGTTTACATACAATTAGTACCTATAATAAGAAAATGTTAGTTTTAACTTACATTATTTTACAAAATTTTACTTAGATCTAAAGTGTTAAGCGAGTGTTTATATATGTACAAACAAGCTTAATATGTATAAGTTATATCCCCTATATAGCTTGGTAAAAGAGAAAAAAGAGAGCGTTATCTAAGAGACACTCCGTTCCCCACTTTCTGCCGAATTCTGGAGGCATTGCGTGCTGAGTGGCAGAACTCAACGCCGCGCTTGTCCTCGACACCAGAGCGAAGAAATTGAAATATAAATTTAACTAAATATTTCATCTCCTCGAGTGGGGATCGAACCCACAACCAGTCGGTTTTACAGTCACACTTTGTGCCCCTGCGCCAGGACTGGCCTCTTACTTACTGACTTAATTAAATTCATTAAAAAAATAAAGTTAACACTCAAATGCATAATTTAAAACATTAAAACTAAACTACATAACGCGAACCCATTAATAAGTCGTTTCATATAAATTTTCAATTTCAATAACTTTCCAGCGACCTATTTCAGTAACAGGTGAGTCTAGCCGCATGACGTCAACCTTCCTACGGAGAACTCAGGTCGAATTAACTTAAAACACTAGATTTGATTGCACATTACCAACCCTTGGTATAAAAGCTGCAAAATTTCACTCTATGCACATTATCAATTCAAACTTTGTGGTGAGAAGATCGTTAAAATGAAAAGTTATATATTACTACTTGCTGTTTTTGGAACTTTTGCGTTGGTGGCATGTCAAAATGGAGGGGAGGTGTACTGTGGGAGACGTCTATCGGTTGCTTTAGATTGGTTCTGCAATGGCAGCTTATTCAAGAGATCTGTACGTAAGAACGTAGATAGTGAAGTACCTGGCTGGATGTGGATTACTTCCAATCAAGCGCATAGCCTGAACAGACTCAAAAGGAATGGCATCGTGGCCGAATGCTGTGAAAAGCCCTGCACTATAAACGAACTGCTGAATTATTGTGCACCTAAGTCTTGAATTAATTAATCGTATATTGGAAAATTGTAAATGTTTTCCAAAATTATGTAATCTAAAAATATAGTGAAATAAATTTTATCGTATTTTCATGTTTTTAATTTTGTGCGCCTTATAAAACTACAATTTTTTGAGGAGGACTGAGGACGTCTCTGTATTTTAAATAGTGATGTCTAGTCTGCTGCTTACAAAGTAATTATTTAAAACCACTAGCCAGAGCGAAAAAATGGAAAAGTACTCTTTCTCCCTGTTAGGAATCAAACCCACTACTACCGTCACGATTACAGTCACCAAACAAAATCAGCTTCACGATGTATCCCGCACACAGCAGGGTAGGTAGAGGGAACCTTGTGTTAAGACACTCCGTTCCCCACTTTCTGCCGAATTCTGGAGGCATTGCGTGTTGAGTGGCAGAACTCAACGCCGCGCTTAACCTCGACACCAGAGCGAAGAAATGGAAATATGAATTTAAGTAAATATTTCATCTCCTCGAGTGGAGATCGAACCCACAACCAGTCGGTTTCACAGTCACAACTCGTGCCGCTGCGCCACGAATGGTCTCTAACAGTCACGAAACGACGGCCAATATATATATTTCTTTCCTTATCTTATACAAAATAGTACAACACATAATTTATAATTAATAACCAGACCAACTAAAACAAACACGTTATATTTAAAGAGAATTAAATAAAACTTCACTCATTGAAGCTAGTGCTCTTGTCCACTCAACCTAAATACCTATACCAGCTTGACTGGCAGTTACTGCCCGACATGTGACATGAAACGCGCAAAAAACCCAGGCATTTACACGCTGAGCCAATATCTATTACCTAAGGACATCCATCAAATATTTATGTACTAAAACACCCGCTATACTAGTTAAATAAAAAATAATCAATTTTTCACTTTTATCGATGTTTCATCACTAATAATTCCCAAAAATGGAATATTTTATTTTTATTAATTTATTTGTATCAATCTGTTATTTATTTAAAATAAAAAAATAATAAAGCCCTATTTGGTATGTATGTATGTATGTCAACAGTGTCATTCGGATATCTCAATTTTGGTTCTCTGATTTAGAAATATGGCAGGAAGGATTGATGCTAAATTTCATCAAGATTATAATAAGAAATAAAGTATTAAAATACGATGATGGGCACTCCTTGAAACTTAATTTTCTACGCAACGTATGTTTTACAGCATTGTGCGACTGTCTAACCACACGAAATGTTGCCAAATTATCTAAGCAATCCAATAAATACATATAAATGACAGATTTATATTTTACTAAAATACTTTGGATGTTAAATGAGTTCTCGTGTGTATTTGAACAATTTTTTTTTTATGTTTAGAAAACTGTTTTAATTTATTTTTTTATCTTTCTTACTTATAATCGTCGATTGAACTAGGAATAAGGCTCCATCAGATTAGAAGGCAGTTCGGATAAAAAGTCGCCAACAAATTCCTTTCAATATAAAAAAATTTAGTTTATAATCCAATTCTATAATATGGATCTTGCGTGGAATTAAAATTATTATATTTTTAGAAAAAAAAAAACAGAATAAAAATAAAATACAGAATAGTAAATTTATCATTCTATTTTAAGATACACATAACAAGGTTGTATGAATGGTTACATCATTATACCTGATAGACAGACTGACAGATTTAATTGTGTATACCTGAATACATATTAACCATTTATGGACAGGTCTATATGAGGACTTATTTAACGTTCGTAATGACTACAGCTTGAGTGTTTTATGAAATGATATCCGAATGACAGTTTTGACATACATACATATGTATGTATAACGTCAAACTAGTCTTTCATTTAAATAGGGCTTTACTATTTTTTTTGTTTTAAATAAATAACTATTGATTATTATAAATAAAAATAAAATATTTCATATTTTTAACATTTTTAAAGTGTTAATCCACACTTAGGAAAGAAAAATACTTATTTAGAAAACGTATAAAAATTTGAACGTAGCGGGACCAGGTGCTCTGACCACTGAGCCATACATTGGCTCAGTAGTCAGAGCGCCTGGTCCGTTTTTAGGAGGCGCGGGTTCGAGTCCCGCTACGTTCAAATTTTTATACGTATTCTAAATAAGTAAAATATTCCAATTTTTGGGAACCAAGTATTAAGATACTCATTTTCCCCACGCGCCGCCCAATTTTCGTAATTCATTTCCCCGAGTGGAACTCTCAAACCCGCAATCATCGTTTACTATCGTCGACTAGCACTTTTAATTAAGGTAGATAAACGATCATACTGCAAAGATGTAAAATAATATATTCTTAACAGGAAAATAATAATAGATACTTAATTTAATATATAATAGAAAATTCAAGACATCGTTGAGGTCTAGATGGTTCCATTATAAATTAACTAGGTCAAAACAGAAGCTTATAACGTTCATACCCATATTCATTACAAAGGTTCATATTATATAGACATTTCGAACAATACCCGCAGAGAGCGTAAGCACAAGTATAATTAGAGAGCTAATTTCAAAGGGAAGATCTCTATGACTTAACTTGGACGATATTAAAGCGACTAAAATTCGTTGCTATTACAAATTTATAGCTGATGTAATTTTTTAATTACATCAGCTTTATCGTAAGCGCACTAATAAAATATTGAGTCTATAATTTTTTTGGACAAAGTAACGGATATTTTTTTATTTATTTATTAAAATAAATAACGTTTCACGCTGTACATAACAGGGTAAGCAGTAGGAACCTAGTGTAAACTCCATTCCCCATTTTCCGCCGAGTTTTGAAGGCATTGTGTGTTGAGTGGCGTAGGTCAACTTCGGGCTTTGCCTAGACCTGGGGTTCCCATACTTTTCTTGATCAAGGACCACTTTTATATCATTCTTGGTAGCAGGGACTACTATGCATTTAGGTATAATAAAAATTAACTGTAATAATCAAGCAAAGTCGTTCGCGGACCATATTTAGGCTTCTACGGACGACTGGTCGTCCGCAGACCACTGGTTGGCAACCAGTAGCCTAGACAATAATATATTACAATAATAAATTTAAATAAATATATAATTTCTTCGAGTGAGGATCGAACCCACAACTAGTCGCGTTTATAGACACACACTTGTGCCCCTGCGCCACGACTGACCTCATATTGTTTGTTTATTGTGTTATTAATCAAAGCGGTACGTTGGATACCTCCTAGTTAATAACATAATACTCCAGATCGCGGAAAGTGAAAAAAGAAAAAGTAATTTATTTTAATATTTTCTTTATTACCTCAAATAAATATAACGCAAAAGGTATGCGCAGTCAAAATAGTAGAAACACTATACTGTTTTCTTGTCACCCAGTCAAAATAATAAAAATAGTAAAACACTATACTGTCAGACGAACCAATTATGGGCTAAAGGCGTTGTAATTAGACGCCAACTGCTCACTTTAAATTCAACAGCTACCGTATAATAAATTCAAACTCATTGAAACACCGAGGTACTATAAAACTTCAAAGTAGATTAAAATATAACTTTATTTTATCTCTAACATCTGATAAAGTGGTAAAAAAACTGTTCAAATAACTCAAATGTCGGCTACATTTTATTGGCCGCCATATTTGTAAACTTAACTAAACAGGCCATAAAATTGGCAGTAAATGTTTAACGCTTGAATCGATCGGGGTAATTATTGGTAATAAAGGCCCTTTTACACTCTTGCGTAAGTATATTTACAGATGGTTACTTTACGTACAAAGATGTTACAATTTGATGTTTGACTGTAAACGAGAAGGTTGTGGGTTCATTTCCACACTTCAGCGAAGTTGTTTCTTAGCTCTGGTAGCAAGACAAATTGCGGCATTGTGTTTTGCCTTTCAAGATCCAATGTGTTAAGAAATTGAACGGTGAATAGGGAAAAAACTAAAGACACTTCGATCCTCACTTTTCGCCTATTTTTTGATATTTGAGTATGGAGTGGCGAAACACAACGCCTTTACTAGACTAGCGAATTGAAAATAATTTATTCCACACGTAAATAATATACAAATTAATTAATTACAGACCTAAAATTAAGAAAATCAAAGACTAACAATAAAAAAGACTTCATTAAACCACTAACCGACAATACAAAATATTATAAAAAAATACAATCATATATATCTATATCTATAAAGTATCAGAAACGAATCAGAACGCAAGCTCGTCTGCCTCGGGACGTCTTTGTTTACCGTCCATTATAGTGTCATACTATCAATCTTGCTCTCAAACACACCTTTGGGCGAACAATGAACGCAACGAAATAAGATGAAATAAGTCATGAATTTTACTATGTAATTAATTTTGTTACCGACGAACCACTCGGTACTCGGTAACTCATAGAGTTTATTGATTTCTTGAAAAGCATTGCTTCACACTACATCCACATGTTAAGACACCCCGTTCTTCACATTCCGTCCAACTTATGTGACATTTTCGAAATATTAAATAATAAATTTTCCTTTCTGATTGAGAATCGAACCCAGAACCATCGCATTCATAATCGGAGGTCGGTTTAATATAAATTTAAAAATATTAAATAAAGAACATCAATGCTTAACGTTACTACTATAAAACAAGTGATTCATAGAATATGAAACATCTGGCAAATTCTAGGATATTTTCAAAGCAGTTTCTCAGTAATAAAATATATAAACATATTTTTTTATTATTAAAAAGAATATGGTCATGAACGACTAGCCAGCATTACTTATAAGGGAAGAATATTTTTTAATTCATATAAGATTTTTATTTCCCAATAATTACTGCGCCTTTTCAGATAATCTTTAAACATAAACAAATGTTCTAGGGAAAAAAAATATATGTTCTCCTTTCAAGATAAAACTTAAAGCACTTTGACAAATTACAACAGATGAAGAAGAATTGTCCCATATTGATGATTTAAATTATTCGTTAGCATCTTTTAGATACCACACTTCCTGAAGTAGGCCTTACTTAAAATACTTCACCTCTCCCATTTATTATGCCATTCTATGAAAGGATTCAACTCGTGCTATTGAAAAGTAAATAAATTAAAAGTACCTTGAATACATAGTCCCAACGGCCTTCATCAACGAATCTGTTCGAGAACGTTTCTAAATGGATTATTTTAGAACCAAACTCTTTCCCACGAGACATGTAAGAGCTAAATGATGTAGGTTCAATTCGGTAACCGTTAGGCCGTTGCAAATTTAATTCAGAAGGGATTTTTAACGACAGAATTTTTAAAGGCCCTAAATGCTTTGTACGTTAGTACCCTTAAAATATTTTTGAAACAACAGGTAATAAACATGGATATGCTTTTTTTAGACCGCCTTCAAAAAAGAGTTATCAAATAAATTTATGACGTGTAAATATATATGTAATATTATTCGTATTAGCTAAAATTTGAGTATCATTATATTTTTAAAATTCCAAGCATTGTGCTAAAATCTGAATATGTATGTTCATCTACCGCTTTAAACAAGACAATAACGTATGAAAACAATGTTAGATTTCACGAACTATTATTTCTAATTGTTACATGAATAGAATATCTTATGATAATGTTATGGTCATTAGGTTAATTTTCCCAAAAGATTATTTAAGCGATAGGTTTAGAATATGTTATATTTGTTTAAATACTGTTTTAATATTAAGATAAATGCGATTGTATACATATCTAAATGAAATCGTTATTGTATAAAAAGGTGAGATGCGGAGAACGGAATGTTTAAGCAAAGATTTTCTTTGCCTTCTTTCTATATATTATAATAATTTAGTCCTTAAAATACTCATAAATAATTACCAATAATGGCTTCTAAAACTCAGTATCTAAAAACAAACTGTTAGTTAATGTTGATTTGATTTGAGACCATTGTGTTGCATAGAGACAGCGTCTGACATTCGGAGGTATGAATTTTGTGAGTGCGGCGTTGTGATCCGCTTATCAACACACATTGTTTCAAGCTCGAGTGGAAAGCGGAAAGAAATGTCTTGACTCTATGTTATCTCCGCCTACCCTGCAACACACCCGTAAATTAATATAAGCCGTGTAGCTAAAAAAAAAATAAACTAAAAACGTTTTACAGAACGTCATAATTCAATGGCTGTCTAATTGGGCTACGGACGGTAAATTCTTTATTACATAACCTGAGGCTGCGTTCTTATTAACTTTTCTGTTTTTAATTTTATAATAAGCCCGCCTTGTTGGATCTTAGGAATTAATTACAAGAGTTTCTTTGTAGCGCTTTCTTTATTCTTTGGTAATTTAAAGTTACGGTTATGAAATTTATTAGGTTAGTAGAGGAAAGAACAAAGTAGGTTTCTCACAGTTTTGTTTCTGAAAAAAAAACATAGAATGAACAAAGTGATAGTGATTTGGGTATACTTTATAAAGTTTACACTCCAATGAAACTAAATCGATAGTTTATCATATAAACATCTTTAAGGAAAATAAGTACAAAACTAAACAAAATATATTTAAAATTACTAATTATATATTATATTTAAAATTACTAATTATATATTATATTACTAATCATATATTATATATTTAAAATTATTTTTTTTATTATCTCGCTCTGAGAAGACAAAGAGCGGCGTTAAACTCCGCTTTGTGCATTACAAAGTTTAATTCAAGCAGAATGTGGAGCACAAAAAACTATCTACATAAAACACTCTGGGCCTACTTTGTTGTGCAGAATAAAGCGTGGAACTCGAAAACTATAAATATTCTGTTCTAAATTGACCACGACCGAAACAAATAACCTAAACTTTTTTTATAGAAGAATAATCTCAAACTAAAAACCGAAATGCACAAGAAAATATTTTACCTACAACATCTCACCTACATAAATATATAAACGTATACAAATATATTTATGTAGATATTACACAAAATCTCTATTATATTAATACAAATGACGACCCTAATGGCGAGGCTGTATCTATATAAGGACTGAACGCTGTGCAAGCGAAAATATCACCCAAAGATGACTGTGTATTAATTAGAACTGCGACTCTTTGGGTCCGTTCATTATGGCCTACTTTTGTGCTGTGCAAGGTTTGCTTTGGTCCAAGTTATGAGATTACGGTCAAAATTGAATTCTGGCGCTACATTGACGAAATCATGTAATCTGCACGTTCATCTTATCATATTTTAGTTCCCTTGGAACTTTGATACCTTTTTAAAATAAAGTCTTGTAAATAGTTCCTTAACTTTTTCAAGGTAAAATAATATCAGATCAAAGAGCATAATATGAAAAAAAAACTAATTTATACAAATACAGGATAAAGTTAACCAAAAATTATTAAACCATAAAACTATAAAATCATAAAAAGCTATTTATTGATTTGTTTATTTGCATTACAACAATTCAATTACATTCCAAATAGAATATTTCAAAATAATTATCACAATTGATATTTAGTTTACATATTTAATTTATTCATCAATTCAAATTCTGATAACAATATCGCTATTACCTTGTACCGATTCCGACCTGATTACTTCTCTAACAAAGTCGCCGACGCCAGGGATTTCAACTTACCTGAAAAGACAAGAATATCATTATTAAATATTGCTTAAAAGTCATAATCGCTTTACAGGAAAATGAGATTTCCAATTAAGACCATAAATAGATTTCAGAAAGGTGTTTATTTCAGTAATTAATTTCATAATAGGCATAAATTACTTTGAAAAAAAATACTACAATTCCATTTGAGGAATACATTTATTTTTATTTTATCTGTTATAATAATAACTAAAGTAGCGAATTGTTACAAATTTTTGTCGTGTACAATCGACATTATTAATTAAAATAGAAAATAGACTATTGTAAACACTTTTGAATGGTCGAAGGGACAAAGCTATCGTCTAGCACAAGACGGTTCTGTTAATCATTATAAATATATCCCACATAAGAAAATTCTGTCAATTTCCAAAAAAAAATTTTTAACCTTGCTCTATAATATAATTGTATAAATCGTACATACTTATTACAGAGTCACAATATTTTCATATATATATATATATATACATATAGTCACAAAAATTTCCTTAACACTAAAAATCAATATCAAATAAAAACTATGAAAAATATACCCTAATATTCAAAACGAATTTTGATAATCCTGTCATAGTAGCCTTATCAGACAACGTCCCACAATGACAGGGACAGGGACAGGTCAAAGCAGAGCTTATAACCAAAGGATTGTAATTTGAATACGTTAATATGTGAATAGTTTCGAGCGTTATTCATCCACCCGTTCATTAAAGCAGCCATTCGACTGCAACGATGTGTGAATTTATGCCAGGAATAGTAAATTGTGTTAGATGGATGCGGCATTGTGTTGAAAGTCACAAATGAGTCCGTCATGGACATTTTATATTTTAAACTTTTATTACTTTGCAGAAATTTATTATTGCATAAGAGTATAAAACTAGACCAATTATTATATTAATTATTTATAGTGATCGTTAAACTATGGCAACATTATGAACAACATCTATGCTTATCTGTATTATTAAAGCAAGCATAAGCATAGTTAGCATAGATAAATCAGCTTCACGCTGTATCCCGCACCCAGCAGGGTAGGCAGAGGGAACCTAGTGTTATGACACTCCGTTCCCCACTTTCCATTAAGTTTTGGAGGCATTGCGTGTTGAGTGGCGGAACTCAACGCCGCGCTTTGCCTCGACACGAGCTAGAGCAAAGAAATGAAAATATAAATGTAAATAAATATTTCATTTCCTCAAGTGGGGATCGAACCCATAATC
This sequence comes from Heliconius himera, assembly GCA_021202915.1. Taxonomy (NCBI): domain Eukaryota; kingdom Metazoa; phylum Arthropoda; class Insecta; order Lepidoptera; family Nymphalidae; genus Heliconius; species Heliconius himera. The sequence goes on along the minus strand of JAJHJA010000183.1, from coordinate 76,732 downwards.
AGTCGATTTTGCAGTCACACTTTGTGCCTCTGCGCCACGACTGGCCTCAAGGTCAGGTCATAGATATTTGTTATATATAGGCGGAATGTCGTGTCTTAACACTAGATTCGGTTTGCGTACCTCGCTATAAGCTGGGTACAGCTTGAATCAACAAATATCTAATTAATATGAATTTAAATTAAATATACGTACATATAGATATTATACAGGAGAAAATATATAAAAAGATAAAGATATTTGGTTTTATTGCTTTTTTTTAATAAATATTTTAATTAATATAGTACAGCTGTCAAAAATCACAGTAATTGCTACAACTTTTCACGTAACCAAAAATAAATTTTAAGTTAAAATCATTGAAACCGTAATACTGTGGTACAATAAAACGAGAGGGCCTTTGCAAGGGTAATAAAGAAACATCCGGCCCAGCGATCTAATATCGGTACGCTGCCGCTGGTGTACCGGATGCCTCGAGCACAATCGAGGTTGGATTGTAACCATTTAAAAATGGAGATTTTCCTCGCAAACTTAGTTACGACTTCATTTACAGTCTAGAATTTTAAGTTTAGAATCGATGGTGATCGTTTGTAAAGCAGACAAAGCCTGTGGTGTTGTTGATAGTAAAATTTAAATACAAGCTATTATTATAATTCTTAAATGTCGGAGAAAAAAAAACGGAAGTGTCTTAATGGAAACGAAGTGTGTAATGCTAGTTTCCCAGGTTCCCTCTGATCAAAAATTTATAATAAGATTTTAAGTATCAATCCACATAGCACTGCTTTTATTGATAACATACCACTATCATACTCATACATTTCAAATGGTATGGTAACAATATACTATAATAATATTTATATATATCTAGAAATGCTTTGATAACATATATGTATATACTATAGTAATAGCAGGATGCTAAATAAACAAACGAATGGAAATGCAAGCTTTAATTAAATGATGAAATATATTCCAGATTCGGCAACAGAGAAATCAATTATTGACTGTAGTGTGTAGCTTTACCTACATATATAGATGTATATACTGTGAATAATAAACGAATATAACAGGTCTACACGTGGCACGCGATGGTTGTGAATTCATTTACAACGAGGGAATGTCTATATATGAAATATGGCCATTTTCTCGGCCTAATTAAATACAGTGGCGTCATCGGACTGATTTATTTAAGGCGCAAGGTCTCTAATAAGTTATAAAGTGAATAAAAAAATATATTCTGAAGTTATAAACACCTATATTTAAATCAAAATTTTATAACTAATATATTTGACTAACTTTTACACTAGTTTTACAGCTCAGGTTACATGATTAAATTTACTTTGAATATATCATGTAACCTGCGCTTAGATTCCCTATCAAACATGCAACGTCGGAAAATTTGAAATATAATTTCCGAAATATAATTTTATGCCGTAGGTAGGTCAACAACTTATAAAAACTTAGTAATAACTTAACGAATTTATTAATTTATTAATAAATGAAATTATCTACAAACATAAGTACTGACTTTTTGTGTGATATTTATTCCTATAAATTTCCATTTTTTCAGATCTTTTCTTCATTTGCATTGTGTAAGTCAAGTTTTAATCTTTTACTTATTGTAATGTTCTTTGTGAGTTTTGGTTACACGAACAAAACAAAACAGGAAAGAATGGATTAAAAGACAATTATATACCTAATACCTTCCAGTGCCTTAACTGCTAAGTTCATAACTACCTACATTCACAGAAAATTCAATCAAACAAGTTATACGTCGGGACTCGAGATAAAATTCCTGAACGAACTCCGAATAGCTCTAAAGTGAATTCCGAATTAATTTCACAATTCTTAACTTATGTACGTTACCTTCATTCCGATAGAGATTTTTCATCTACTTCGTTAAAATTTTTGGACTCTGGCAGATATTTAACTGTAAGCGACGTGTGTGATAAATACTGTTAGATAATTTTTGAGGCTAGTCGTGGCGCAGGGGCACAAAGTATGCCTGACTGTAAAATCGACTGGTTGTGGGTTTAGTCGTTTGACGTTCGTTCCCCACTCGAGGAAACGAAATACTTATTTACATTTATATATTCATTTCTTCGTTCTGGCGTCGAGGCAAAGCGCGGCCTTGAGCTCCGCCACTCAACACGCAATGTCTCCAGAGCTCGGCGAAAAAGTGGAGAACGGAGTGTCTTAACACTAGGTTCCCTCTGCCTACCCTGCTGTGTGCGGGATGAAGCTATATATAAAATGATAGATAAATTGGTTTTTGACGCACGAGAGAAATTACATTTTCTAGACATTGCATGTTGAGTGACGGAATTCAACGCTGCGCTATGCTTTGTTGCCAAATGGTGACGTAATAATAGACGTAATAAAGTAATTGATGCGAGATTGGGCGAAGCTTCCTATATCAGAAATAATAAATAAAATCATGAGCTTCACGCTGTATCACGTACACAGCAGGGTAGGCAGAGGGAACCAGTGTTAAAACATCAAGTTCCCGACTTTCCGCCTAACTCTAGAGGCATTGCTTGTTTAGTGACACCAGACACCTAAATTTAAATAAATAATTAATTTTCTCAAGTGTGGATCGAACCCACAACCAATCGCGTTTACCGTCACACTTTGTGCCCCAGCGTCTCGACAGGCCTCAGAGATAATAAACGCATGAACAAATAATGACACACATTATTAGCCTAAGATTAATACGATTGAATGACGAAAATAAGAAACGGAGAAACAGGCGAGAGAAATAAAACTGAGAAACTTAATTTCATTTTTGCCGCGATCAAGATCGTAGTGGTGCATTTCATCACTCTTGCAGCCAAATCGCGGCGTTGAGTTCCACCTCTCAATACGCAATGGTAGTAAGTGTAGTGAAGCTTATATTAAAACAAAAATATAAGTCCTTTTATAAAATTCCTTGAAAAGTATCAATAAATTATAAAAATATTTCCCTACAATATTATACGATTCAGCACGATTTTACGAGTTGAGGGGTAAAGTAACATTTTATTTGTAAAAACAGAGTGTATAAAATTGAATTGTCATTTTTATTATAAAAGATCACAGACGACAGTATTTGATTTTATACGTGCGTGGTAAAAAACCGACGTCTGGTACAAATTGGATTTTACTCCTCGTGTAAATCATATATTCATATATTATGTAATATTATTATTAGATTTTTTATTTACAATTTTATTTTATAGTAAAGGAAGGCTCTTCGTTACGCTTGTTTAGTGATAATTTATTAAATTCAATAAAGTAGCGATGGAGATCACCATCTTACTGCAAACGCGGTGGTTGTGAGTTCGAGCCCGATTAAGGAAATAAATTGATTTGGTAAAACAGTTCAAACACGGTGTCTCAAATTTTACCGAAAAATGGAAAACGGAGTGTGTTGACACGAGGTTCGTAGTAGTGTAAGCAGACATTGCTATACGAGGCATGTAGGGTAGAATTTAAATTGTGATATGTATTTTTCACTTTCTTCTTCTACAAAATCCTCAATATAAGGAATATTATATAAACAGTAAATTTGTAAAATGCAAAACATCAAATTCATCAATATTTAAGTTAATATTTTTCTATACAAACAATGTTAAGCTCTTTTCGCTGCCATTTCGTTCTAAGGTCAAGCCGCTGCCAGATCGAAACCGGCCTTGGTATATCTAGATAACATCTCACCTAGAAACCACTAAAAGATACTCTAAAAATGCTTTGTCTCTAAAGAAAAAGATGAAAAAAAACATAAATGATGCTAAAAAGGCATCTCAACTGTATTGTTTAGTTGAAACTTATAAGCTCATGTCGAGAGCACAATTAATTGACACTATAAAAAATGGTGCCTAGATTAAGTTCTAGTAATTATTTTTGCCACTTTTAGATAAAATCAAACTTCTAAGTCGACGCAATCTTTGATTTACGCTTTTTAATTTTGATTTAACGCTTGTATCTTTTAGATACAAGCGTTGATAAATCGTGTTTGTTGCATTCTGTATGAAGTAATCAAAACTGATAGGTTACTTTCCGTGGACGTATAATTATAAAATTTGGCAAGGAGTGAGAACTTGCAGTACAGATACAGGAAAGAAAACTGAAAAGATTCCATTACAAGCTTGCAACTGCAAGCGTGCGTAAGCTGCGTAAGCAAGCAACTGTACTTCATTTCGTACAAAGTGAGTGCATACATCCGCAAACTTAAGTTTGTCAACTTTTATAAATTGTATTTCCTGTTGACATACAATCCTGAAATTGCTACGGAACGCTCTGTGTGCGAGTCCGACTCGCATTTAACCGGTTTTTATTAATTCCGCACTTGGGCAAGATAATTTTTTTATATCTTTATGAACGTGTGGCTTAGTGGTCAGTGCGCTTGGATGGTTTCCACGAGGCGGGGGTGTCTTGATCCCACGTTGAAGTTCTTAAACGTTTTCTACAAAAAAGGATAGTAATAATAACAATAGGACAATAAAACATTCGTAATAATAATAATAAGATAATAAGTCATCCGATTCTTACTAAGATTATTACTTATTAATTATTATCTATAAATATTTAACTTTTTCTTTATTGAATAACTGACAGACTACAAACACAAACGCAACTACTGATCTTAGAAAGTTGGAATTTGTCATAAAGGCCTATCTACCTACAGAGAGCTCACTATGCTCCTAGCCCCTATGCGTAGATATCCTTCAGAAGTAGAAAAAACAGGACTTTACATGTTAAATTCCACGCAAACAATGACGACGACCTGTATACAAATACATCCAAATTCAGGATTAACTCGTAACTCAATACAGATATTCGTTCTCGGCCATCCAACGTCTGAAGAGCTGTGAATATTCGGCGTGAATACGATTACATTCCGCTCATACTGTCGTATTCATCGAGCATATTTCCTCAATTCCGTACCAGCATTCACATGTAAATTGGTACGCGTCTGTTTCTATTAGCGCCGCTGCTATTCAGTCCCGTTCAACGGAAAAACGTGAAAGCTGCGTACTTTAAACTTGGAGAATGGGATGCTTTATTCGAAAATAATTTTGTTTTGATTGTAAACATATATGATTATATGATAAATATATATATATATATATATATATATATATATATATATATATATATATATATATATATATATATATATATATATATATAAAAACGGCATTAATGGAAAGTTAAACTTTTTGAGATACTTTATAAACCGATAATAGTTCGCCAGTTTTAAAAGAGTTTCTTATTTTTTAATCTTGAATTGAATCTTTTAAATGCGTAAAATGAATAAATTAAAATTAAAAAACTAAAGTAGCTTCACCCCGTATCCCTAGCGGGGTAGTCAGAGAGAATGGAGCGCCAAATGCTACGGTCTTGTCTGTGTCTGTTGTCTGTCATCAACCTCTTCATACATGCCGTTCGGGGGCCCTTACTTTTTACGTGACTTTCCTCCAGTATACCTGTGTTTTCGAAAGTCAATCGAGGTCTCTCCCTACCTCTCTTACCCTTACTAAATAAATAAATAAAATATATCAATAATAACGAGAATTATGGCGTACTAGAGACCCAGTAAACTTAACAGAAGTTTAGTGGTAATTTTTTTCAGGTTAAAACGATTTGTGGTAACATATAGCGTAGTAAAGAGAGGGCAAATAGTGTTAAGACATTCCGCTGCCCATTTTTCAGGCAATTTTTCGAGACATTGCATTGCATCCACAACCATTTAGTCAGGCATTTAGAAATAGCGACCCCGGCGCGGGTTCAACCGCTTACACCTACTGTTATGTGATAGACAAATTATTAAAAAATATATATAAGTTGTAGCCTATATATTATTGTAATGTGCAAGGAACAAACAACGATCATTACAAATTTCCACATTTATAATAGGCAAGGTGGAATATAATCCTTTTATTCCATTACTAACTAAAATTATCCAAAACAATTCGTTGACAATAGCTCAAAGTGCACCATCAATATAGTGGCGTATAGGGTAATTGATTTAAAAGTGATGAATCGACCGGCGCCGATCCCGCCGCCCGCGTGATATATTACTTCCACACGTCAAACGTGACTTCTCACTTATCACTCTGAACGTATGCTAAACAATAAATGAATGTTTTAATAAAAAATATATTTGTATGGTAATCTATTTTTCTTATCTGTGCTGAGGCCAGTCGTGGCGCAGGTGCGTGGACACGACGGGTTGTGGATTCGATTCCCACTCGAGGCAATGGAGTATTTTATATTTTTATTTCTTCGCTCTGGTGAGGAGGCAAAGCGTGGCGTTGAGTTCCCCACTCAACACGCAATCAGACGACATGGTACAACTCCAGATTTCGGCAAAAAAAGGTTCACGATTTATTTATTTCACAAATAGCAGGATTGGCAAACAGAATCTAATATTAAGACACTCTGTTTTAAGCTTTAGGCCTGTATCGGATAGAATCAGATTTGAAAGCATTTCATCTGCATATGCATATATATCACTTTACCATTTTTTTTAGGACAAGTCAACAAAAAACTGTACAAAAATATAACTACAGCGGGATGCAATGGTATAGTTTAATTGGTGCTAGATACCAAACCACCTACGTTGAAGTTTGGACAAAATATTCAAAAAAATCTATGTAGTAACGAAAAAGGTTTACTTCGTTTTTGAAAAAGATTTACTTTTTAGCTTCTTGTTGTATCCCACTCATAACAGGATAGGCAGAGTGAATATGGGAACCTAGTATTAAAACAGTCTCATTCCGATGAAGACATTCCGTTCCTCATAGTCTGACTGTAAACGTTTTAGTTTATTTTCATTTATTTCCAAAATGCAATATCTTGAATTCGGGCGGAAAACGGAAGCTGAGCAACTAAATGCAGCGTGCAGTGCAGTTGAAAAAAAATTATATTATATATTAGATACTAATTTATTATATACTTAATTAAAATGAACAATTTTAATAAAAACCTTTCCTGAAATGTTTACAAAATATAATATTCATTATTTTCCCTTCGACCACAGTGTAAGTCGATAAGCTACATAGAATAAACAAATAGCGCATTAATGAATCATCACGTTTCGACTGAGCTTGAAAAATCCGAACGGTAAATCATTGGTTTTATAATTTTGACGGGATATTGCGACCAAATTAATATGCCCAAAGCCTTCGTCCATTAAAATGGTTGTTTACATTATTTTAAAATGTAAACGTAATATTTATTTTATACGCGTTTTTTTTTTTGAGGAAAGGAATTCCCGGTTTTGCGATATATAAAATGAAAGTATAGACTTATATGATAAAGCTGAAAATTTTGTTTGGTTTAAAGTGTTAATTTGAGAAAGAACGGGTACAAATTGCCTCCAAATGCATGCACAAAAACTAAAAATATCACTAGATTACCTCCACATCAAAAAAAAGTTTGTTAAAAAGTTTAAGATAAAATAAATAATTGAAAAGAAAATGTGAAATTTCAATTAAAGCTAATTCACAGCGCGTCCATCAACAGCTTGCAAATGTTTGTCACCAATACGTAACCGCGATGTATCCGCCGCATGACAGCCAGCTGTTGCTTATTCGGTTAGTTAGTACTCGATCAAAATTTCTATTTAGATATAATAAATATCATGTGGCATTCTGTGTGATATTGTAATTATTCTTATTTAACTCCAGCCTAAACAATAAGTAGATTGTTTTTAATAATTATTTTTAAAGATTTTTTTTAAATACTGTAGGTATTTTGTGAACGTTAATACATTTTTTTACTTCATTTTTTTATATGAAGCTTAAAAAAAATAATTACTTACCAATGTAAAGTGTAATATTGTTAATAATGATACATTATAGTGACAATAATATTGCATAAACGTTTTGAAATTTTGATGATTTCTTGTATAAAAATATCTATATTATTAATATATTATTATTACTACCACACTAAGTATGTATCAACCAAATAATATAAGTCGAGCACAAGCTGAAACTACCATAATGTTTGTTTAATACAATAAAGTCGTATAACAAAACCAGAAAATTGTGAAGTTAAATCTTGAGCTTGAATTACATCCCAAGTTAATGCAGAATTTGATACTCACCTACAGATTTTCTATTCTACTATCGATGAAGTTGTAAACGACGCGTTATTGACTATTGACCTTTCCTCTCATTTCAAAAATGTTTTTGAAGGTATTAATTTTGCTTCACACCAATCCGACAATTCCTTGTAAAATACAAGATAATTACATACAGAACAGAACAGACAGCATATAATATTAAGTCATAAAGCGTCAAGGGCTAGTAAAAGTGTAATTTTGTAAAAGCTGTTATTTGACTGAGTAAGACAGGAATCGTGTACTCTAAGCGTTAATAACGAGGCCGTCTTATTTGACGACATGTTCGCGTCGTACATATATCGTCTACATCACAGAATTTAAATCTTTAGAATATTCTTCAAATTATATATGGAGAATCTGTTTTTAGGTCCACGAATATCTGGCGTGTAGCAGGGTAGGCGGAGAAAATCTAGTGTTAAGATTCTGCGTTCTCTTCGCTTTCCGCAATTTTTTAAACAGATTGTGTTTGGTCCTGGGAACCTCCAACACTGTAACTACTCAAGAGTAAGGATTTATTAAAAATATATCACGATAAACTAAAGTAAAAGAATAAAAATTTATTTAGTGCTGGATGTAGTCAATTCGTGCGATTATCAAAATAAAAAAAAGATCCATTGGAACGAATCGCTATGCAATTTTTTTCTTTTAATTATACAATTAATGCAAAATACACTTAGGGAACGCAGTAACAGTCTCGTACTTTTTAAAAGATACAACAGATTTTATAGAGTATAGTATGGCACTGAAATATATCTAAGATCTTGTGTTTGTTTTTTCTAAATCTAAACAACGGAACGCTTATAGAATAGTTTTGTTGTTCATCTGTAAAAACTATTTAACTCTAGCTAGCGTGGAGGTACAAAACTGAAATTAATATCAAATATGATGGGTGAAAACTGTGATTGTTACTGCATAGTCGACCGAGTCGATAAATACATTTTTTTTTTCAAAAACATGGCAGAGTATATTATTTGAAACCGAATTAACATGCAGTATATAATGAAAGTAGATACCTAATTACTTCATAAAATCACCCAAAGTATTCTACAATACAATATTATTAAATCTTTTTGCGACATCTAGTCATTTATTTCTACGCCCATCATCTCTTACATTTCACATCATAAACTGAAACGAGCTCGCATTCGCATACCTTTGTTGAATCTTTATTAATCTCATAATGTATGGGGGTGTGTTCTCAAAATGATTACTATTTGGGAACGTATTATGAGGTTTAATATGCTTACAAATAGTCTTGTGACGGCCGGTTATTACAGATATTTACTGGAACGATTGTTTTGGTGAATAGATGGAGTGAACATACTGATAAATTTCTGTGTGCTCTATTTGATAATTTTTAGATATTATATCCTTCCTTCCTGAACGATTTCAACCACAGGAGCTGACTCTGATCTGGCTAAGAAGAGCTTCGTCGATGAGTACTAATGTGGCTGACCTAACCTAATATTTTTGCAGAAAAAGTGCGGCCACATTCACTGCATGTCAGCACTCCCTCAACATAATAATAAGCTGTTGTAATCGCAATCGGGGTCCATTGTCAGAGCCAAGTCATTTGCGCAGGAGATTTTACAGTGCACAAAACGTAAGTAACGATAGTGTGCGCGCAAACACAGGTGAATTCTTATCTCTACCTCCCTGGGTCCGATGGAACGGGGACCGCTACAACTGGAGTGAGGTAGAAACGTCCTTAACATCAGTAAAGCTTTTGATGCGAGTCTAAGCTTCACGTAGAGCTTAGCATTGAGACAAGGTGGGATCGCTTGTCGATATTAGCGGCAGGCGTCCGCTATGGAGGATGCTGTTAAAGAAAGACAGGGTATATGGATACAGCTGTCATAGGATATAGGAGTCTAACAGCAGAAACTAGAGTAATCTGGGATCACATACCCGTAGTAGTCTAAGAATACAAGCTACCGTACAGATAACTTGCAAGTCTACTCTGTTATAATATAACAATAATATTGCCAATCTACAAGAATTATACGATTTTCGTTTGAAAAACTAGTTGATATGGACGGAGTGTACTCCTATTATATCCAATTTTATTAAACATTGCGTATTGAGCAGCGGAAATAAACGCCGCACTACGTCTGGTTACGGAAGCGAGGCAAATGAAAATAAATAAATTCCTCCCCAGTGGGCAAAGAAGCTCACAATCATACACCTACCACCACGGCCTCAATAATATACAATTCTTTTTTTACTAAAACATCAACATATTCTAAGGATTACATTATTACTTAAAATTAAATAATAGAATAATACAAAGCAATTCCCTACACACCGTTTATTATTTTATAAACAAAGTTCTAAATTGACTTTAGAGTTTAATTAACATTGCAGAGAACATAAAGCGCAGAATTAATTAGCTATGGCTCGCTTCTAAACGTTATTTATCTGTATTTATATATTTAGTTGGACTATATGAATGGTTTGAACTGAAATTTATGGAAGATTAAATATTATTTAACTAGAGGGCGCGCGCGGCTTCGCCCGCTTATTAGTAGTGAATCCTAAAAACTCCACGAAACACGTGTTCAATAAAATATTTTTAACAGTCTGAATTTAAATTTTTATAAAAATCGATGGCGATTTAAAGATTTTTCCATGTGAACTTTCAACTCCTTAGGGGGTGAATTCTTAAAAACCATGAAACACGTGTTCAATGAAATATTTTTAAGAGTATGAATTTAAAATTTTATAAGAATCGGTCCCAATTTAAAAAAAAATCCATACAAACTTTCATCCCCTATTTCATCCCTTTAGAGTTAAAATTTTTCAAAATCCCTTCTTAGTGGATGTCCAGAATATGAAAATAAACATCTGCCCAAATTTCACGTTTCTACCATCAGCGGTTTCGGCTCTGCGTGCGTCTTACCTCAGTCAGTCAGCACAAGTCCTTTTATATATTATTTAATAAGTGTTTAATCTGGATAGAGGTATATAAAGGATTGAGTGACACAAAGTGTGACTGTAAAACCGATTGGTTGTGGGTTCGATCCCCACTCGAGGAGATGAAATATTTACTTAAATTTATATTTCCATTTCTTCGCTCTGGTGTCGAGGCGAAGCGCGCCGTTGAGTTCTGCCACTTAACACGCAATGTCTCCAGAATTGGGCAGAAAGTGGGGAACGGAGTGTCTTAACACTAGGTTCCCTCTGCCTACCCTGCTGTGTGCGGGATACAGCGTGAAGCTGAGGTAATTAAAACACATTCGTTTTTGAGTGGCTGACGGACAACGCACAGATGAAACTACCAGACTTTAAAAGTTCAAATTACGCATCTAGGTAGATTAGAGAGTACTATCGCTATATGAAATAGTATGGGGCACATAGGATTTCTCTAACTTTATAAGGAAATTTTCTATTTTACATTTTTTTATCTTCACGCTGTACCCCGCACACAGCAGATTAGGCACAGGGAATCTGGGAACCTAGTGAGACCGTAATGACGAAGTCAAGCGTGCGAATGTAAACGTGACGGTTGTGGTTTCAATTTTCACTCGCAGGAATGAAATGTTTAATATTTTCATTTCCTCGCTCTAATAACAACGCAAAGCGCGGCAATGAGAATTCGGCAGAAGTATCTTAATCTTATCTATTTTATAGATTTAAATCACGATTTTTCTTTGAATCAAACATATTTATTCGATACCATCGTCGCGCCATTACAGATATTTATTGCCCTTTTTACTGGTCAATTATTTTTACATACATTACATATATATGTATGTATGTATACAACTAAATAAAATAATATAACAATAAGTTTTAGATCGCTAGTAGTTTCAAATTAATAAAATATACAGAAATAAAACAAATACGTATTAAAATTTATACGTTATTTCATTTAACATCATAAGCGACTAGACGCGTATGTCGTTAGCCTCATATGTCACCTGTACGAAATTACTTTTATTTTGGTCTAAAGTGATTTATAAATTTAATATTATAAATGTTATAACGGAATCTGCAACCACATTTTTTAGGTTTATTCATTTTTATGAGGCCACCGTGGCACAATGGGACAGCATCTGACTCTAAACGCGAAGATTATAGGTTCTATTCCCATTCGCAGGAATTAACTATTCTCATTTACCTGCTTTGGTAATACTAATTGCAGTGTTGATCTCCGTCACCCAACACGGAGTGTATAGAATTGAGGAGAACGGAGTGCCTTGACATAACCTTTTTATTTGAAAACATATTATGAGGTTATTATGCTTACGAATATTCTTGTTAAGAGCAGATTATTACAGATACTTATTTTGATGGTTATTTCGTTTAAATAAATGGCAGGAACATAATGATAAGTCTCTCCATCTATTTAGAAACATAACCAAGTTGTTACAGCGATTATAAACAAACTTTTGCTGTAGGCATATTTTATTGGTTTAAAGCTAAAATATTTAAAACATTCTTTCTAGTTTATAGAATCCTAACTAAATATGCCGTAGTTATAGTATAAATAAAAAAAATGTTTTAGATGTTATATTTTCTTTTGACACTCCTTGTAAGAAATGTTACCAAAATTAATAACATAAGCTAAATTAATAATATAAGCTCAGTCAATTTTTTTACAAAAGATGCCGCCACTAGCAACAAAATTCCGTATCGTTAAAAAATTCACTTTGTATGCACAATATTCGATAGGAATCTCGAGCTATTCTACAAAGTACTCAAGTACCTTGTGTTTGCCTGCTTTAAAGCAAGGTGCACGGACATTCAGCTATTGAAATTTAAGTTGGAAGACAGTGTAAGACTCTTTACTTGATTAGACTAAAATATATCCTTGTATTTCACTTAATAAAATAAATTAAAATAGTTCATTTATTGTATATCGATTGTATAACAACTACTTCAATGATATAGTTGATCTAATAATATTTAAACGTTATATACACATGTTTTTGTTATTATAATAACAAAGAATATAATTTCATAGACAATTAACTATTAAGAACTCTTAATAAATTTACGTGTAAGTGAAAATTTTAAAGCCTCATGTGTATCTCTTTTAAATGACGGAACTCAACGACGCCTTTTGTATCAGACCGGCAAAACCAAAATAATTCGCGCAACCCACAACCATCGCATCCCAACGTTATCCCATTAGAAATATAAACATTTATTTAAAGAAATATGAGAACACAAGAACCCTTCCTGTACGAACGGAACACTAAAACCCAATTAATAACTTTGTGTGTTTCCAAATCAACCAACAAAAAGCTTACAAAAGCTTGCAAATTAAACTCGCCTAACTAAACAAGTTTAAATGAATATTTCTCTCTTCACCGTTACAATTTTGGTATTTTCGTATGTAAACAACGTTTTTTTCCGTATAATTATTTTTCCGCAACTGAACAGTTAGATAGCGTTTTTGCGTTGTTAATGGATTTTTAATTATTATGACATACTTACTAAACGCTTGTGATTATAGTGGGTTCTAGTTTTATGACAAATTTTGATATCGCTATCTATTACCTATGTGAAGAACGTTTCTACAAAAATGGTGCGTATGGAAAAATAGGTATATAAAAGGAGTGCAGAATAAAAATATGATTTTGTTTTAAAAAAATATAAAAATGAATAAAATAAATATAACACATAATAAAATAAATATAAAAATACAATAGCAAATTAAAGGTCGTAGCGCAGGGGCACAAAGAATGACTGCAAAACCGACTGGTTGTGGGTTCGATCAAGTGGGTCGAGGAGATGAAATATTTGAAATGAAATATAAAACTTTTCCGGTTACTAAGTTAATGACATACAAAGCTCAAACGAAACTATTGGACACAGAAAATTGAAATGTAGCTTGAATGTAGGTATGTTGAAAAGTTAAGGGGAGCAAAGGATATCTCGAAATTCCAAAAGATACTAGAAAATGAGGAAATGAAAATATTTTATTCCTGAAATATATATTTACTAATAACTTATAATTAAACAAAGAACAAAGGTAACAAAGACTCTCGAGGAATTGAAATATTTATTTAAATTTATTTCCATTTTCTTCGCTCTGGTGCCGAAGCAAAAGCGCGGCGTTGAGTTCCGCCACTCAGCACGCAATGCCTTCAGAATTCGGTGGAATGTGCATCTGCCTACCCTGATGTGTGAGCGATACAGCATGAATCTGATAAATATTAAAAAAATACATTCAAACAAAAATATTGAAGCAAATTATATAATGTATATTATATTAATAATACACGTCCCACGTACTATTTACTTGCTTATAAATTCTACCGAGCGTATTTTATAAAACCTAATTCACAAAAACCGCAATTCCTTTGGGGCACATAAAATATATTCCATTAATTTGGTCAAAGTTAACTTTCAGCAAATGTATATTTATTTTAAGGGAAACAATTTTATTTAGCAAAATAAGAGGCGACTCTATTGTATTATAAAAGAGTTCCGTTTAATGAATTTTAATCTCCTAATATTGTAAATAATACTTGCTCGTGAATATATTTTTTATATAAAAACACTAGATAATTCTATCTCTAAAATTTAATAATAATTTTTAATAAAAAAAGACCGACATCTTCAATGTCAACCGTATCCCATTATCAGCCAAACTTTCAACAAACTATCCTTGAAGTTTATCCTTTTCAATAAAAAAAAGAATCATCGTAATTGCTTAGCGGGTTATTGTCTCACACATAAGTATGTGTATTTACTTAATTTAAGACTTATATGGTTTTCTCATGGATACTATTGTCAGAAATAGACCAAATTAAAATGCGACATGGAGAGTACTAACTTTCAAATTAAAAAAGGACCATCAAAATCGATTCACTCAGTCTAAAGATCTGAGGTAACAAACATAAAAAATCTAGTCGAACTGATATTCACCAGAAGTTCCAGAAGTCGTTTCAATAGATAATAGTTTAATGTAATTATTTTAATATTTTTTGACCGCATCTATCAAACAACTTATAAGCTAACAATTTTTGAAAGAATTAGAGATCTTATTTTAAATATAAAAAATAATACTTTTTACCAATCTATAATTTTAATGTTTGTAGAAAAAAAATGGAATTCAAACAGTCTAATTTATCTCTTACATACATACTAATATAAGACAAAAAAAATCTTCTATATTAATATTAGTGAAAAAACTTAAGATAATTCGTGCAAACCACATATTCAATAAAATGAAAAAGAAAAAGAAAAAATCTGCAAACACACCCTCGACCCTCGAAAGGACCATTTAGAGGTGAAAGGAATTGGGAATATAAATAAACTAAGTGAAAAATTAGCATCGCCACGAGGAACCACATGAATAATGAATGGACGCCTTATTAATATTCTGTTAAAATTACTGGAACATTTTGAAACGTGGGTTAAAGTATTTGGTACTTTTATTTGTTTGGGTTATTTAAGATATTGCACGTCAATATTGTAATCCTAAACAAATTATTCGTGCATAGCAGGGTAAGTAGAATCATCTTCGTGGCGGAACTCAACACCGCGATTTGTCTACCGGGATACTCCTACATTTGGCACATTCACCGCCATTCAAACACAGTTCAGTGTTCAGTTCAGTTCAATTCAGAAACAGTGAAAAGTCGCCAATAAATATTTATAATTTCAATATATCAGTCATTCAGTACCTACATTTTATTACGTACTTAGTTTTCTATTATTATTGTATGAAAATTTAAGAAACTATTTTCATTTAACTAGAATTACTGCGTGGGTGTCTTGTTACAGAAAAATATCTTTCTCAAATTTAGGAATTCATCTAAGAAAAAAAATCTCGTTTTTATAGGAATCTTGTAATATATATGTATGTACGTATATGTATTCTTGTAATTGTACTGTACACCTACAAGCAACGCGATACACCGGCTTAATCATTAATTTAGCCTACGGCGGGCGGATCCTACGAATTGAGAGCTATGGAAGTGATATAAAGCACTATTTATATATTGTTTTTTTTTACGTTCACGCATAAGCAGAGGAAACCTAGTGTTAAGACACTCTGTTCCCCATTTTCGTCCGAATTGTGGAGGCGGAACTCAACGTCGCACTTTAACACCACGGCGAAGAATTAAAAATAAAATGCAATAGTGTAAGGCTAAAAGTGCATATATACGTGGATATCATTCACGTATATATGCACTTTCTAAATATTTATAAATGTCTACTTGAGAATATTGGAAAAAAGAAAGCTGTTTTACTTAACAATTATTGAAAATAACATTATTTAACCAATTTATATTTAAACATTTTAAAAAACATCCACTATTAGTGTTAACAAATATATTTTTTGTATGAAAACCATAATATATCAATAAATAAGAAAGTTTGTGAGAATGGATATTTGTGCCACTTTCATGCAAAAACTACGAAAGGGATTTCGTACATATATAGCTTATATACATCACAATAACATACAGGCTACAATTAAAGTAAACACTTCTTATAATTTGGCTATAACATAACAACAAATAGAAGCGGGCGAAGCCGCACTCATAATTAGCACTAAATTATCAGAAAACGAACCAACGAGAGAGAGGCCAGTCGTAGCGCAGCGGCACCAAGTGTGACTGTAAAATCGACTGGTTGTGGGTTCGATCCCCACTCGAAGAGATGAAATAAAATAATTTCATTTCATATTTGAATTGAAAAATATTTTCATTTTTCAGCTCTGGTGTCGAGGCTAAGCGCGGCGTTTAGTTCTGCCACTCAACACGCAATGCCTCCAGAATTCGTCAGAAAGTGGGGAACGGAGTGCCTTAACACTAGGTTCCCTCTGCCTACCCTGCTGTGTGCGGGATACAGCGTGAAGCTGAACCAACGAGAGTAGAGACACCACAAACACCACAACAATACCACTTCCAATTTAATCTGTGCCACCAACCGTATATTACGTCCTGTAACTGTATACTAAGATTGTATCCTCACGGCTACAGAAATAAGATGTGGGGAAATTACCTAATACGAGCTGATTTGTCGGAAAATATGTTATTACGTTATGTTCCTGAAACATGACTCCAACATAAGATGCTCCTTTCTAACGAAATTAATATAAAAAAACACGGTTAATTCCGTTTTCATTCAGAAACAAATTATCTTTTACTTAATATAACATAGTAACGAATTATACGCAGCTTGTTTCGTTTCAATTTACTTTTTCTTGGTAGCAATAAAGTTTCTTTTTTTCCTTTTGTTTTATCTTCTCTGCCCTGAAAAAAAAAGTGAGTAATATATTTTTGTCGTTTTAATAAAGGTTTGGTTGTTTATTTTGTATTAGAAGGTAGTTCGAATTTCTTCAAGAACGAAGATAAATGGAAGTGGGTGTAAAATGCGATACACTTTTTATTTCTTTGTTTATGTTTAAACGATCAAGGAACAATCTCTTTATATTTGATTGCATTGAAAACATTTAAGAAAACATCTAAATATTAGGTAGTAAATGCAGCCTGAAGCTTCAACATATAGCAGGAGGTGCGTAGCGTTATAACAATCCGAACATCACGCACCGTCGGATTGAGAGGCGAAATTCAACACCGCGCTTTGTCTTGCTATTTGATTGTTTATTCCACCGATTTGGAAGACATGAACCAACATGACCATCGTGTTAGAGTTTAAATTTATGAAATACAGGAGGCTTTCTTTACAATAACCAAATTTGACAGAGAAACCTCAAAAAACACTACAACCTAAATGACAATCACAAACACACTCAACAACACTTAAATAAAACACATTTTTCATTAGATATCAATTTAAGAAGTACAATTAACAAGGCAACCATAGAAAAGGTAAGTTCGAGGTTAAGCTGCAAATTGTTAAGAGGATGTAAACGGCTTCGGAAGCCTTACCCCGAGGGCGGCCTAATTCGAGCCTATTGAAATGTGGTTACACAAGTACTTTCTTAGGTCAAGTCTGCTTGACAGTTGATATAAAACACGAGGTGTTGTTATAAATATAGAATTATTTGTTTAGCATAATGCTGTATCCCGCACATAGTAAGCGGAGGGAACCCAGTTTTAAGGTTCCCCATTAAAACTTCGGCTCTCCACTTTTCACCAATTTCATGAGACATGACGTGCTGAATGGCGGAAATCTACGCCGCACTTTATCTCATTACCAGAGCAAGAAAAAAATAAAATATTATATATTTTATTCTCCCGATTGTGAATGGTCCCAAATAATGTCATGATTAGAATAATTAAATATAGAAGCCACAGAGCGCGGCGATATGGACCGCGTATAGCAGGGTTGGCAGGGAGAACCAAGTGTCAAGACACTCTTCACTTTCTTTTTCCACTTTACCGAATACTACTAAAGATACTCACGTATATTTGTAATTAAGATAAGATAAATGTCTTATTGATAACGAGGCAAAGGCGTTGAGTTCCGACGAGGTTTCTACTTCCTCTGCCTACCTTGCTATGAGCTGGATACAAGTTGAAGCTAAAAAATCAAAAGGTAAAAATCGAAGTATCTTTTATTGCTGTTTTGTACCACTAACAAGTTTTCGATTACATACACGTTTAAAACACGGATAAATAACTTTTTTTTTTTAATTTTGAAAAAACTATTCTACTTACTAGTTTAAAAGACCGATAAAAATATTGCAAGTTTTCACTTTTGATACTTTATTTAGGGACCGTCGAAATATCTCACCAATTTCTTCACAAAACATTACTGTTTAATTATCTTAAATCAAAAGAATTGTAACCAACATTAAGTATTAAGTAAAGTCGAGTAGACATTAACAACTTAGCAAACCCCACTCAAATTCACTGTTAGGGGCACTTGAACAATGTAGTCCTTCTATATTTTCTTAGGCCGCACAAAATAATGTTATAAAAGTATTTATATGAGTTTATTTTACCAATAATAAGTGTTTAATTTTTCTGTACTGTAAAAATGTTTTAACAGAAAAGACAGTAAATTTATTAATAAATAAATAAAGACACGAGGCAGGTTATAACGCAGGGTCACAAGCGTGCGACTTTAAGTGCGACTGGTTGTGGGGTTCGATTCCTACTCGAGGAAATGAAATATTTAATATTTTCATTTCCTCGCTCTGGGAACGAGAGTAAGCGAGACGTTGAGTTTCACCACTCAACACGCAGGTTCCCTTTGCCTTCTCTGCTACGTGCGCAATACAGCTTGAAGCTAAAAAATTATAGACACTTTGTTCCTACTTTATAATAACCGTAGATAAGTTTAGCAGTACATAACAAAGAAAACCAATCAATTATGCGAATTGAGTCAACTTTTCATAATGAGTTTAACAAAAATACCAAATTTTAGTTAAACTTAGGTACACTTCGGGTCTTACTTTTCATAAGAGACTTACACCCTTATTTACACCCTTAGGCGTGAATTCTAAAAAAACCCACGAAACACGCGATCAATAAAATATTATTACCAGTCTAAATTTATTTTTTATAAAAGATTTTTCCATAATATCTTTCAACTCCTTATTTGAACCCTTAGGGTGTGAATTCTAAAAAACCATGAAACACGTGTTCAATGAAATATTTTTAAGAGTCTGAACTTCAATTCTTATAAAAATCAGTGCCGATTAAAAAAAATTCCATACAAACTTTCAATTCCTATTTCATCCCTTTAGGATTAAAATTTTTCAAAATCCCTTCTTAGTGGATGTCCAGATTATCAAAATAAACATGTATCCAAATTTCACGTTTCTACGCACAGCGGTTACCGCTGTGCGTCGATGCGTCTTACCTCAGACAGTCAGGTACATGTCCTTTTATATATATAGATAGATAAGGCTTTTATCTACTGAAAGTAATTGACATCGACGCCTTTAGAATGTATTCTGAATGAAGTAAGCGAAAACAAAAGAAATTGCCATTTTCACTTATAAATAATGGAGCACGATTTGTTTTGGAAAGCGAGTAAATACGAAATGCTCTAGAGTCTAACGTATCGGAGAGAAATCAATCGCTGACAATGTGATATATTCGAAAGAGACATCATATAAATGTATTCTTTCAATTTGTTGATATTTCATAATATCGGTATAGAATACGCATATACTAAGACTCGTCATAGCCCACATTTTTTTCGAACTTGTTTCGACATCGCGTGTTGCAGAACTCAACGCAGCGCTGCCTCGGCACCACAGCAAAGAAGTGAAAACATTCAATATTTCATTTCCACGAGGGGGAATCTAAGCCACAATTGTCCCGTTTTAAGTCACACCCCAGTGCCCGTGCGCCACGACTGGCATTTAGTTGCGTGGATTATAAAATTAAACTCCAATTTTTTTCCTATAATTCTCGCTGCCTACCCTTCTATGCTAGGAAAAGCGTGAAGTTCATTTTTTTATATTTGTCGTACATTTATACATTAAATTAATTTATAGAACTTATACTAAACATGACATCGAAAAAGGAACCAATGCACTGATCACAATTTGTCATCCACGGAAACGTAGATAAACGTAACAGACAATAAAACCCAACGAGAAAACCGTTGTCCCTTTGAACGTAAACGCTGGAAGGTAAACACACTTACTTCTATAACACATAGAGCTATGAAGTGAATTGTAAACTGGCAATAAGAGATTGGAGCCGAGAAGTTTGGAAGTCAGTACGAACAGTCAGAACTTTTGAATAATTAACGTATGCTGTATCAGTTCTTTGTGGGTTCGGTTAAAAGTTTGATATGCTGTGTAGTATTTCTTTTGTTTTTAAATAAACACTTCAAATAGAACATTATTATATTTATAGCTTGTATTTATAATATAAATTGTATTTTAAACAGTCAAACGCACTCAACTGACACTCAACACGGTGCCTCCAGAATTTGGCGGAAAATGAGGAACGGAGTGTCTTAACACTAGATTCCCTCTGCCTACCCAGCTGTGTGCAGGATACAGGGTAAAACTGACTTATTTATTAATTTATTATAATACTTTTTTGTATTATAGCTTCGATTTACAGATTAAATATAGAAATTCAGTATTGAAATGCGTAACACAGTACTGTATAACCGTTCCACAGTATCGTAGCCGATATTTTTTGCTGAGCCAACGGAATATACCCTATATTCCGGCCCAATGGACCGCATCAAAGCGACTGATATAGCTACCAGCCGGGTTATTCGCGTTCGTGACGTAGGCTAGTATTTAGCTTACCACTTGTTGCATTACGAGAGCGGTGCCAATACCATTTGGAGTTCACACTCGAATAATAAAAGGTTAAGAGTTGTCTAAAATTTGATGTTGCATTTTAAAATATACGTTTTGATATAAGGGAATCCTTTTCCTGAGTTAGAAGTAGGTATATTAAAAATCACCTATATACATATACGTGTCTACGTAAAAATATTATATAGTAGATAATATAAATAAAAGTAATGGGGGAACGAAAAACGAAAATGTCTTAATGGGGACAGAGTGTCTTACACCCAATATTAATAATCTATCTCCGAGGTCAATCTTCGATTGTTCCATATATCTATCCAATCTCTAGATTGAATAAATATATGGAACAATCGAAGATTGACGTCAGAGATAGATTATTAATATTGGGCGTTACTCTAGGTGTACAAGTTGCTCCTGCCTACCCTGCTACAAGTGGGATACACCATGATGCAAAAAAAATAATATAAGAAAATAAGAGAAGCGTATCTTAACGCAGCGCTACTACGTTCGATTTTAATCACCATAGATGTAAATTCGATCCCCACTTAGGTAAATGAATTATTTTCATTTTGCCGCTCTATTAAGACACCGCGGCGTTAAATTTTGACGGAGTGCCTTGACACTAGTTTGTATCTGTCAAACTAGCAAGATTATATTACATTTGAAGCCCTCTTTTATTCAAATCAACAGCAATCGCGTTTATTCAGACACGACCTAAATAAGACACAATAATGCACATCTAACAACACGACGCATAGACAAACGTCTATTTCTACGTACGTAATATTTCTATTTGCTTCGTATTTTAAGTTTATTTAAAAAAAACACATATGTAAATGTTTCAACAACGAATATGGAAAGATACCAATATATTTTTTTACACTTACGAAAAAGTAATAAAAAAAAATAAGAAAACCTAAAATCTCAAAGTAAACCGATTTAAATATGAATTACTTTTGTTTTCGTAGATTTTTTCAACCATAATAACATACGAGTCGAATAGAGAACCACCTTTACGTATTCGTGGGTTAAAAAATGAGTCCTCATCTTATTCTTCTCTAATTGAATATATTCTGTAATAATACGTATAATACCAATTTGTAGTAAAATATCAGAAGCATATTTCC
This sequence comes from Heliconius himera, assembly GCA_021202915.1. Lineage (NCBI taxonomy): Eukaryota > Metazoa > Arthropoda > Insecta > Lepidoptera > Nymphalidae > Heliconius > Heliconius himera. The sequence goes on along the minus strand of JAJHJA010000183.1, from coordinate 54,336 downwards.
GATTAACATTCGCAACTTTATAAGCTTGTTATGATTTAATCAACTTATTACCAACTGAAATAATTGCCAGTGTGTTATTAAAAATTAAATTATAAACACAATATATTTCATAAAAATGTTAAATATTATATCAATTTTCTTGTTTTCAGGGTTTCGTACCTAGAAAGGAAAATGGAATCCTTATTTGTTGTCCATGTACTTTTAAGCTTCACGCTTCACCGTGCACAGAAGCAGTGTATTCAGAGGGAACCTAGGCACCTAGTGTTAAGACACTACGTTCCCATTAGGTTTTTCCATCTTCCACTTTACACTACACACTAGTATATTACGCAATATAGTGTATACTTTACGTAAGTTTTTAACAAAAGGTCAAAGCAATAAAACAACATTGTAACCATTTCTAATAGTTAAAATGTATAGAGTTTCAAGATACTCTTTGCCGACATATGAAAGAAAACGCTCACACGTGAGCTATAACAATAAATTACTATGTAAATAGAAAGGAATATTTGTAGTTATAACTACATATCATGTACGTATTTTCACGTAATTTACTTAGTTTTGTTGTATAAACTTCTGTTTCAAATATAACTCTCTCTATTAACTTATTAAAGCTATGTACGAAGCTATACGAAGCTGAAAAGAAATATTTTTCTTGCATAGTATATAATTAATTAGCGTTAGCGCGTATATAATTAGCGTAAAATAAAAAATGTATAATCAGCTTCACGCTGTATCCCGCACACAACAGTGTAGGCAGAGGGAACCTAGTGTTAAGACACTCCGTCACCCACTTTCCGCCGAGTTCTGGAGGCATTGTTGAGTGGCGGAACTCAACGCCACGCTTTGCCTCGAAACCAGAGCGAGGAAATGAAAATATAAATTTAAATAAAAATATTTCATTTCCTCGAGTGGGGATCGAACACGCAACCAGTCGATTTTACAGTCACACTTTGTGCCCCTGCACCACGACTGACCTCAAACAATACGTTACATCTATAAAACCACAAGTGTACATACAAACTATACATAGCAAAGTCTAGAGACATCACGAAATATTCCCATTCCGAGGGTACACAAACAAAGCCAAATTACTCAGGAGGAGTTCGGAATTGTTGTTCTACACAGAATTGATTGCAAATGGCGACGATTGTACGTATTTCTATAGATAAACTTAATTGTGGCTTTGAGAAGATCGGTTTGTGGGTAATTTCCATGATTAAAATAAAATAAAGAAAAAGATATGCTGGAATAGATTACAACATATCGAAATTTGAACGAAACTCTTGGTAACCAGCTAAGGGATGAACCAATATGCAGGTTCAAATCCCGCTACGTTCAAAATGTATATTAAAAAAAAAGTACTTTTCGTGGTGGCGCAGTAGGACGTCTGACTGTAAGGCAACGGTGGTGAATCCGATGTTCACTCGGGGGAATGAATTAATTTTATGTGCTCAGTCTGGTAATAAGGTCAAAAGAGCGGCATCAATTGCCGCCACTCAATAAGCAATAAGAATTGGGCAGAAAGTGGGCAATGGAGTGTCTTAACATAAGGTTCCTTTAAATTTACCCTACCCTGCTATGCGCTGGATCATACAAAAAAAAATACTGTTTACCTAATATAGGCAAACATTTATTACTGAGATGACTTTTCTGAGACGCAAGAACAAATTTCATAATATTTCTTCATAACATTGGATTTCTTTTCATATTACAGACTTTCCTAGTGTAAATACGATTGATCCATATAAATCATCTTCCTGGCACCGTATCAAGATAAAACATTCAATTAAAGTTTAGCCTACAGAAGATTAATTTGAAAAAGGAATATAAGTTGATTTGATGATGTTTATATTTTTTTTTGTGGCGCAGGGGCACTGTATCAAGCGTGACTGTAAACGCAACAGGTTGAAGATACAATCTCCGCTCAAATGCGTCAAGACAAATCGCGGCGTTGAGTTACGCTCACTCACACGCGTAAAATAAAAAAATAAATGAATCATATTCATAAAAGTAAAGGGACACTTTATTAATTGCTCCACATAATGAAACGATATGAATTAAACAAATATTTTGTTTATCAGCGCGGACATCACTGACAATGATTAAAACGAACTTTGTTTGACCTTTCAATATAAAAGTAATTTTTACTAATTGGTTGTATTGTATATGCGTTGTATTCAGTCAGAAACATGTATAATTTTAATTTATTACAATTTATTTTCTCAATCACACCGACACCGATATATTTGATATTATTTCTAAATATCCATACCTTACACACGTAGATGGCACTGAATGATATGATCGAAAATTAGAGGTAATTGTCTTTTAATTGTTAAAAGACACAGAAAGACAGACGCTGGGGGTCTTTTCTGCTAGTAATAGAAGAAACTAGAGTGAATACAATAACTGCAGAATAATATATCTTGTATGATTTCTTAATTTGAGGCAATTTTATTTAAAGAAAAATTTCTCCTGGCGTTGAAATTCACTATAGATATCAAAAATAAAAAAAAAGAATTTAAAATAACGGAAGGTGGAGAAATTTCAGAAACCTACTAAGTTGTTCACTTTGCTCTTCCGTCGAATACTTCGGGAGATGCACAAAAATAAACAGACTGTATATAGTAAATTCTCTCAAAGCAGATAAAGTCACAAAAAGAACTGAGCATCTATATATAATTAATAATTTGCAACCACTTAACAATGTCAAGCCAGTGGTTCCAGGCGTGAAGTCTACATATTAGCAACGTTAACCAATTTCAATACCGACAAGCCTAGCCACCCATAATCATTCTATGATCGAGCGATTGCTTCCCCTTTATCCCTTAATCGAATCTTATATTTGGGTTGCGTACTTTAATAAAATCAAATTGAACGGCTCAATGGTATCGATGGAGAAACTTTGAGGATATTTAGGCATAATAAAATATTAATTAATAAAACTAATTTATACATAAACAAGGCGGTCGTGGCGCAACGGCGGAAATGTGACTGTAAGCTTGTGACGTTTGCGGGTTCGATTCTTACACGAGGGAATGAGTTACTTTCATTTGCTCACTTTAACAAGACAAAGTGGCCCGCCCGCGCTACTTAATAATAAGTATCAAAAATTGATCGAGAAGTGGGAAACGGAGTGATTTAACACTAACTTTTCTTTGTGCACTTTGCTATATGTATACGGGACACAGCGTAAACTAAAAAGATATTGGACTAACTAAAAAAACTTTTTTTTTCTCTTCTGCGTAGAGTTCAAGGTTACGCGACGGTTGTGTTATGAGTACTCAACCGTTCACGTCGTTCACTCGGTAAATATTTAAATATTTAAATTTATAACGAGATGTGTTTCACAATCCAACGCAAAGTGTTTTAAATTGACTCTAAGCTTTATAAATAAAACGAAGTAGTGGTTCATCATTTTCTCATAGTATACAACAACAGGTAGAAACACCTGTGATTTCAGCAGGCCAAGTGTTATCTACACAAAATAGTATTCAAAATGAAAAATCCAGCAGTTACGATCGTCACTGTGTGGAAGCTGGCTGAGAGAGATTTTTCTCAAACTGGCCCACTCGAGTGAAACAGATAGGTACAGGAGAGTTACGCTATATTTTGAGAAGCTGTCCTACTGGTGGTCTTATTGTTTTAATGTTTATTTATTGCATAAAGTATGTGAAAAAGTTAAATAATAATCAATTACCACAGGTATCTAGGTTTTACACACACACATACACATTTCATTCAGATTATTAACAATGAATTAAAGAAATACTAAGGAGCTGTAAAAACGTTAGTGACTGTTGTGTCTACCCAAAAGCACACATACCAGAATACGTGATAAAAACATCTATTTTATACAAACACCACTGCGCTAAAGGAGTCTCCTATTATTAACTTCTATTGCTATAAATGATACCATATGTCACGGAATATCTCTATCAATGAAATTCAAACGATTCTATTTATATCGTACAGGAATTTATGTTGATGCTATTTCAAATGAAATAAGTGTAAGTATTCATGAAATATACCCACTTAAATATATATAACAACTATTAAGCAAAACGTATAATTGTTACCAATAATTTGTGAGAAGTACGAAACAAATTAGTCACATATTTTATCGAACGTTCAAAGCTCTCACATATTTTTATATTTTTACATCTATCTATATTTTTCAACTTCACATATCTCCATTATATAATAAGACAGTAAAAATATTTTGTCCGTACATTTAGTAATTTTGACTGAAATGGATAGAGGGACACTTAAAAAGAATAATAGAAAGCAAAAAGATTTTTTTTGAATTTCTTGTCTGTCTGTCTGTCTGTCTGTCTGTCGACATATTTTTGTCCGCATTTTTCTCTGAAAGTACTGAACCGATTTACTTGAAAATTTCACCAATTGCTTTGTTTTAACTCAACTTGAGTACTTAAGTTTAGTTCATCAAAATCGGTTCAGTAAAAAAAAGTTATCGTCATTTGAATGAACACAAGGCATTAGTTTGCCTGTGAATATTATATAGCAATCGCACTGGTATGACCCTGGCTAAAGAATGACATTCGAAACGTCTGGTTTATATGATTGTTGATAAAAATATATATTTTTGAAGCACTATTATATAATATTTTATACAATAAAGTAAGCAAAGTTGAATTGTTAGTGGAGATTACCTTCATAAATCATAACAGTTAAGTTTAAGTCGTAATTAATTCAACCGGCCGGTCGTGGCGCAGCGGCACGAGGTGTGACTGCAAAACCGACTGGTTGTGGGTTCGATCCCCACTCGAGGAGATGAAATATTTACTTAAATTTATATTTCCATTTCTTCGCTCTGGTGTCGAGGTTAAGCGCGGCGTTGAGTTCTGCCACTCAACACGCAATGCCTCCAGAATTCGGTGTAAAGTGGGGAACGGAGTGTCTTAACACTAGGTTCCCTCTGCCTACCCTGCTATGTGCGGGATACAGCGTGAAGCTAATTTTAATTTATTTTAATTCAACACAGAGATAAAGAACGATCTTGAAAGAAATATCAAGTAAATACAAAGATATTTTGGTTTTGTAACTAATTTAAAAACTGTACAGGAGTTAATATGCAATTAATACAGTTATTTTACAAAGAATATTATGAATCCTACAACCTAAATTAAATTATTCACTGACATCAGAACATTTAACAGAGTTTTAGAATTATGATGAGACGTATATTATATAGGTAAAAAGAACATAAAGTTACAAAAATATATACGTGTAATACATAATTAGCTTTGTGTATATTTTATAAATATCAAATATCAACAATGGTCGTATTTTTTTATTTAAAACAATCAAAAATTCTTTGACGATAATGTCGTAAAAAAAATCATATTAGAAGTCATTGTAGTTGTCAATCGATTGTGCTTATTAAATCAGTAATCATGGATTTTAAGCGGGCGAAGCCGTGGGCGAGCCGCTAGTAATATATAAAATTAAAGATTATGTTTGCTCGAAAGCGCTAGTACACGAACTATTGATTAAAATCACCGACTTCAACAAATTAAAACCCAACAAAAAAGAGTTGATCAATTCTTTTTGTGTAGAGTAGTCCATTTATGAAGAAAAGCTGTCATGTGGCATATATGAATCCTAATTATTTCCAATAAGCCACAGGGCCAAAGCCATGAATAAAATTTAACATAAAACATATTGTAGGTTGATGCATCCTAACCGAATCTAGGATTTTTATCTTAAAACTACATCTTCATCTACTCGTGGATAGGTTTATCCAAAGAAACTCATCTAAAATCGCTTACGTATCTCTCTAACCTATATTATATGAAACATTTTTGCCCGCGAGCAAAATACTAATGCAAATATATGGCCTTCTTTATCCGCTATAAATAAAACATTCAAAATCGATTCGAAGTTTCTATAGGATTCATGATTTACGTTGTATTGTGCTATTCAATTGTTCTGCTGCCCGCGGGACGTACATGCCCCGGCCTGTATTTTCCACTGTGCTTCCCTTCCATTTTCTGGCTACATGATATTATTATAATTTAAAAATCAAATCGAACCAGCTTCACGCTGTATCCCGCACACAGCAGGGTGGGCAGAGGGAACCAAGTGTTAAGACACTCCGTTCCCCACTTTCTGCCGAAGTATGGAGGCATCGAGCTTTTTTAATTTGACATTAACAACTTTAACAAATAAATGAGGATCGTTCATTAAATAAGCGATATTATAAACAAGGATTGGAATAATTGAATGTATTAAAGCAAAAAAAACAAGATAAGTGCGAATTAAACCCGCGTGGCGAATATTGGGTAGGTACTTTAGAAGAGATAGAAAAACTTATAGATTTCGTATATAATTAAGCAAAGAAAAATTACTATATCTATTTAAAAAGTCTATTCTTATTACCTTTTATAAGAGAGAGTACGAATGAGGCTAATTACAGTAGAAGCAAGCCGCAAAATGACTAACAAATCTAATAGCTTACTTACTTTATTCTAACATTTACATTTTACTAAGTCGTGAGGTTGATGGCGATAGGGACAAGCTCATTAACAAATAATTTGACTCGATCCAAGCTCGATCCCTAATTTATTTGTGTCACAAAATGCTCCCCAAAATTTACTTAACTTAAGTAACCAAATTAATGAGAGAAGGAAACTGACACTGAGGCTTGCTGACTCGGTAATGTTTGGACAAAGTTGTCGTGAGAAATTAAAACTTTTAATAAACTCTATGTTTTTTTTTGTAGTTGCACGCTGTATCATGCACACAGTAACGTAGGCAGAGGTATTAAGACACTTCCGTTTCCAACTTACCGCCGCATTATGAAGCATTGCGTGGCGGTACTCAACGCCGCGCTTTGCCTCGTTACCAGTGCGATAAAATGAAAATATTAAATATTTTATTCCCACTAATGGACCCACAAACGTCGCGATTACCATCACCAAAGGAAATCAAAGTACTTATTATACAAAGTAAACTTCTAATGTAAGCTTAATTTTATTCGACTTTTACTTAAAACATTTGTGATTAATATGTCTTTTTTACTTTAAAAGTACGTAGAAGTACAAAAGAAGCAATATTTTAGAACGCATTTAAAAAATGACAAAAAAAAAGTGTGTAAGTAGTATTTTAAGATAAAGCTACGTATACAAATATTCCTGTCAATATATGTTTGTACAGTCTAAAACCTAAATCGAAATGCCTATATCGTAAAATAAACATACTATGTTACACTGTTACACACAATCTCTGGGGGTTTAAGCGTATAAAATGAATAGCAGTATAGAAATTGTTTCGCATAAGTTATTTCAAAAGATCTTTAGCCCCAAGAGAGCAAATAACTACAGTTCAAAGCATATATAGAAAAAAATATACGTTGACAAACATTTTAAGGGTCTACATTTACACAGTGTGGAAGAAAATGAGGCCGTTGTGTAGCAGTAGGACAGCGTTTGACTATAAACGCGTTGGTTGAGGGTTCAATCTTTATCGAATGTTTTAAATTAAAATCTAGCAACTCGCTCACGGCATTGCTCGCTTGAACTGCAGCTATGTATTTGCTAATCTCACTTACTTTCGTGTTGAAATAACATGATCATTATGAAGACAATGTCAATACATTGAACGGTAGAACGGAACCAATTGTAAAAAAAATATATACTGTGTTTGAATTAATCATCATAATAAAGTCAGACGGTCAGAGGCCAAAACAATACATAAAATATTCATATACTTGGATTCACACCAATTGACTGACGCAGTGTAGGCACGTCTTAGTTACGCCATGATTTTTTGAACTTCACGCTGTATCCGACACATAGCAGAGTAGGCAAAGAGAACTTGGGAACGTATTATTAAGACAATCCGTTCCACACCTTCCCCCGAATTCTGGCGAATTTCAACGGCGCGCTCGGTAACACCAAAGCGAGGACATCAAAAAGGAAATTAATTTTCTGAAGTGGGAATCGAACCTACAACGTACAACTTTTTGCTACTACAAAGTATATATAAGTCACACAAAAAAACAGAAAACTAATAACTTTAATATAATACAAAGATCTATATAAAATATTCAAACCACGTTTCTAACATAAGCGTTTTCTCATTACGGCTAAACCAATATAATAATGCTCGCCAGTTTTGTGGTAACTAATAATAATGACAACTGCAGGCTATTCTGCCGTCATAAGGTAAAAAGGCACAACTAACATTTTCTGCGAAATTGAGTTATATATATATTCGGCATCAGGAAAATAAGATTTATCTGCCTAATTTTTTGTTTATTTTTAGTAATAATATAAACAGAGATATCATAAGCCCAAAAGGCACAACTGCGCACCCTATTGCAAGTTTTAGTACAAGAAAAGGGCACATTGTGAGATGTTACTTTTATTTACATGTATATTTTAAATATATTTTATTGAAAAGGCGTAATTGGCGTATGTTTAGTATAAAAGGCGTATACCTTACATTATTGATGTAGAAAAAAAGTCACAACTGTCATTTATGTCTTTATTCCTAAAAAAACACTTAATTAAAATGAAGTGACAAGGAAGAAGTATGTAGGGAATTACGGCAGTTATGCCTATCAGTTCGACGTCCTGGTCAGATTGGTTTGTAATTTATTTCTATACTTATACCATCGTTATTTACTGTACGGCGATATTAATTTAATGTGTCAGTGTATTCTTTATTTAATAATAGTAAGTTGTTGTTAAAAACGTTTTGGTATGGCAAAAATCAAAACCCAAATTTTTTACAAAGTAATTTTTAAAATAGTCCTTATAACCGTGTTTTTTAAGCGTTGTACTGCATATTTTTATGTTGAAATTTTTTAAATATCAAATTAATAGTGGTACATTTTTCGGGAAATGTCTATATAGACAACTCTTTTAGCTAAATTAATATTATTAAGTTATATTGTAATTACTTCATTTGTTTATTTGTACTTTTCTTTTACGTCGCATTATAACTTCGTAGCTATAAATGTCGAGAATGCTGAAAGACGAACTTTTTTACAAATACTTAAAAGCTTAGCTAGTGGTTACTACGTTATACTATTCTCTTTGTTAGTTATTACAATACGTCATCACAGAGCGCAAGATTTGTAGATGCTGCTTTACGCAACAAAAAGTTTGAAAACGAACAAATATCTGTCCCATCTAAAAGTGCCATACAAAACTCCGTACACGCATCAAATGAAAAAATTTTGGACATATTTTGAATTTGAAGATTCAGTGTTAGGCAAAATTTAAAAGTAATAACCCTTCCTTAGCAGTCGGGAAAAACATGCAAACATAACATTAGTAGCAATGAAAGTGACTGTGAATCCGACTTAACACCATATTAATAGGAACAGAAATTTAAATCAAATCATACAATGTCAATGGCGTGAGTGAGCGCTCAATATATTATTTACCTTTCGATTAACATGTTACCTACTCCAAATGGAAGAGTTTAAAACTGCAGTCTTTTGCCCGCGGCTTATTGTTTTGAATCAAAGTTTTATGCCTATTGGGAATAAACATATATATAAAGAGACATGGACTGGGACATACTTTTTCTGACCTATGTCATAGCGTATCTGGTAAAATGGTAAATGTCATAGCGTATCTGGTAAAAAAGAACTGTTTCTGTAAATGTTTTAAAATAAAAGTTTGATTTTATCACAACTACCATTTTGTATTCATAGAAAAATATTTTGCATGTAATTTTAATAATAGTGTTACAAAAAAAGAGAGAGAAGTATAAAAGTGTCTTTTTATTGTAACACTTTAAAAATTTGGTTAAAAATTTTACAAAGAAAAGGCACATTTGGCTGTATATGCCTTTAAATCGTAATATTTCTGATTTTACTCTATTTTTTATGTTAAGTTGAAAAGAAAAAAACGAATTATTTATTATACACATTAAAAATAGAACTTTACAAAACCATGGTGTTATACTTACTATATAAATGCAAGTATTTACATTTGCACATTTTCGAAAAACCAATTTTATTGGCGTTTTTTTTCATCAAAACCAAAAAATACTTTAAACCCCTTTTTCTCGATATTTACAAAATGTTATTTGTGCCCTTTATCCTTATGACGGCAGTATTTACGTAATGGCTTCCACAAGAACAGTGAAATTGAACACGTAGCTCTCTATATTAGCGTGGTATTTACATTACGCGGTAAATATAGTACGATCGGCGAGTCGTGGCCGCCCCGAAATTACCCTTGCATAAAATCCAAAATTCTAATCTGTGCAGCCATCTACAGCTAACTTCACAGCGGCCACGACTATTCGACGGTACTGTATGTATATTAAACCGCCCCGCACAGTGGATATGAAAGAGATTTCTTTAACATAAGACCTTATTCGAGGGTAAACGTATGATCATCCAACTTAATATACATGAACGAAGGTTAAAAAAAGGTTTTTATATAAGTGAATATATTACCTTTATCTCTTTCTCGCCCTTTTTAGTTTTTTTTTCTAAAAGTTGTCTTTGTCTCATTATTTTTCTTTTTTCATTGATATTTCCCTTTATACCATTAAATGTCAAATTGTATTTCGATATATGAATTCAAGGCTACTTCGACGCTTTAAAGCTACGGTACACTCGGTTTACGCCAAATCGAAATTATTTATTCCGTTTGTCCTCAGTCTAAAAGTATCATACTGCACACGTTTCAGAGATTTTAGATCAAAGAGCATTTTTTAATAAATAAAATTACTTAATCAGCTTCACGCTGTATCCTGCACACAGCAGGGTAGGCAGAGGGAACCTAGTGTTACGACACTCCGTTCCCTACTTTCTGCCGAATTCTGGAGGCATTGCGTGTTGAGTGGCAAAACTCAACGCCGCGCTTAACCTCGACACCAGAGCGAAGAAATGGAAATATAAATTTAAGTAAATATTTCATCTCCTCGAGTGGGGATCAAACCCACAACCAATCGGTTTTACAGTCACGACTGGCCTGAAATAGATTTTTTTAAATTTTTAAAATTACTTAATGAAATTTCACGTAACTTTTATCGGTTAAGCCAGTGAATTGTCACAACCAGAATATTGTTGTATAACAATGGTCGTTTGGCAAGAGAGAATGCTACTGCCATCACCGCCCACTACTACTGACCGTATGCCTACTCCTAGAATATCAATCATCCTGATCTTACATTGAGGCCAGCTACGTTCTTTCTTTTGTATAATTTACCAGAGCAAAAAAGAAAATGGTGAAAATGTCATCTTTTTCTGTATTATTAGTTAATAAACATATAACTTACAAATTTGTAAGAAAGAGGAATAAGAAGAAAATATAGAAGAATATGCATAAAATATTTGCAAAATTTACGGGCACACTAATATTAAACGTGTGTTCGCATTAATACTTAAATTAATAAAGATAAATGATCACACTTCTTTAATTTCAGAGATTTTAGGTCACGGACAAATCAAAAAAAGGTGACAATTTTTTTTCACCAGTCTTCCTTGTACCCGACAAATTGATTCACCTCGTCCCTTTCACTAATGGGTACTTCCGGTCCGGAAATTACAAGTCCACCATCCCATTGGCAAATATTTTATTTTAGGAATATGTTAATGTTTTATAAAAAGGTGTAGGGAAAGTGTAAAAAGAGGTCACTTGTTAGGTGTATATTTTACTATAAACATACGTATATTTAAATTTTAGGTTTTATCTTAAGTCATAAAATAAAGAAAAATCACACAGTACAGTATTTTTCTAGCTTCTCTTAGCTTCACGCTGTATCCCGCACACAGCAGGGTAGGCAGAGGGAACCTAGTGTTAAGACACTCCGTTCCTCACTTTCTGCTTTCTGGAGGTGTTGAGTGGCAGAACTCAACGCCGCGTTTAACCTCGACACCAGAGCGAAGAAATGGAAATATAAATTGAAGTAATTATTTCAGCTCCTCAAGTGGGGATAGAACCCACAACCAGTCGGTTTTGCAGTCACACCTCGTGCCGCTGCGCCACGACAGGCATCATTACAGTAGGCAGTACAGTATTAATTACAGAAATTGGTTTCCATCCCTTAACCAATTATAGAGCAATAATATACCTGATAATTTATATATGTGATAATTCATAACATGATAAAAAATTAAAAAGCTTTCTGGGTTTCAGCTTATTCATCGATGATTGATCGATTTTATGTAAGGTTCTATATATACAACGCTTTCACCCTTTACATATTCAGATGCATATTCCGTTATAAATCTAACACGAGGTAATATTGTCTTAGAATAGCCATATTATATAAAGTCATTTTGAATACAAATAATAAAAAATATATATATATCAGAAAAAAAACTATAAATCACACCAAAAAAACTGTAAAAGAACATTTTTACTGATATAAAATAAAAATTAAATAAATTAAACTAGCTTCACGCTATATCCCGCACACTGCAGGGTAGGCAGAGGGAACCTAGTGTTAAGACACTCCGTTCCCCACTTTCTGCCGAATTCTGGAGGCATTGCGTGTTGAGTGGCAGAACTCAACGCCGCGCTTAACCTCGACACCAGAGCGAAGAAATGGAAATATAAATTTAAGTAAATATTTCATCTCCTCGAGTGGGGATCGAACCCACAACCAGTCGGTTTTACAGTCACACTATGTGCCGCTGCGCCACGACCGGCCGTACCGTAAAATAAAAATTGCTATTAAAAAAAAAGTACATAAGTATCAATTACTTGAGTGCACGAACAGAAATTATTCAATAGTCCCTGTATATTTATTGTGTTCTCGTGTTCCCGACATTAAGTGCCAGCAATTTAACCGTACGACAGAGGCGTTGGGCGCACAATCAAACCGGCATCCTTATTATGAAATGGAACAACGCAATGTATACGTAGAATAGTTATTTCAGACTGAAACAATATTATATAGTGGCCATTCGTGGCGCTGTTGTGCGATACTCTCTGATGTGTATATTTAAATGATTTCCATTTCTTCCACCTTTTTAAGCCAATATGGAGTACAGTAGAAACTCGATTAACCGGACTAATTGTTGTTGGTAGGCATTCGGATAATCGAAAATCCGGATAATCCAAAGTATGGAAAATCGGGTAATCGGGTATTTAGAATATATAAGTATACACATACGTTGTGATATAAATTTAATTAAAACAACTAATACATAAAGTGAAAATCAATGTTTATTAAGATATCTTAAAATGAACGACGATGGGACGCGGCGCGGGCGGGGTGATGCCAGATTCGACACGTTCATGCTTGCATTGATACGAGTTGTAGGTACATTTAATACAGTTGGTCTGTAGTCCGGATAATCGCGAATCCGTATAACTGAGGGCCGGATAATAGAGTTTCTACTGTATTATAAAAAATATGAGAAGATTTATAATGGAAAAGTGAGTGGTAAGAGATATAGGGGGAGACCTCGGTTGACGTTCGAAAACACAGTATCAAAGATACTGGAGGAAGGTGACGTAAAAAGCATGAGGACCCCCCGGAGAAGGTTTGGCGCTTCGTTCACTCTGACTACCCCACTAGGGATAAAGCGTGAAGATAAGTTAAGTTAAGTTATGAAAAAAGACGAGTAAGAAGAAAACTAGTAAATTAAGCAACTTTATCTCCAAGTTTACAGTAAAAGTGACTATCTCACCATCCTACAAGGTAGCACCTTTATATAAAACAAATCTTTAATATTATACGTAACTTTCATTCATAAATTATTAATTAAGCACAAATACATACAAAACAAGGAGCTTTACGGTTTTTCCTGCATAGCACGGTGGACAGAGAAAACTAACAAATGATATACTATACAATTGACTTAATACAATTATAATTAACCAGTAATTAGTTCCTCTGTAGTCGGCTCCCACGACTGGAACCTCATTTTATGCACAGCACGTTCCAAACTACTTTAATGTATGCAGATCACCACTATTACCTACAATCCCTTAACTTGATTCCACTTGCCTGCTTTGTGGCACGTGTCTACGTATAATAAAGCCTTATACATCTAAGTATAGAAAATAGAAAAGGGCGAGTCGTAGAAATTTTAATAGTTAAGATACCTTTTACATATTTTCATGTGTTTTTCACTTTACACTGGATTTAACAGTTTTCGCTCATTTTAAAAATATTAATTTAACATTTTTTTTTATTTATCCAAAAAAATTAAATAATGTGTTTCGGGTGAAAGTGTTATTTTAGATACCCCGTTTTAGTAATAAGACCCAACGTGGCGTTGAGTTCCGCCACTCAATTGAGCGAAAAGCGTGGAGCTAACCTAACCAGCTATATATGGGATACAAAAAAAACATAATAACCACAAACGTACGTCCCCGGGTCTAACATACTATAACTATAAATTTTAGGACCCTCATAAACACTCGCTAAGAGGCTAATCATTCATTTGAGCGCTTCGCTAGTCAAACTTAGAAGGATATTAAGCCCGTAATTCTATTATCAACCGGATATAAGGCCGTTCCTGTTAACGCAACTGGGACCCGGCTTTTATTCGGAGCACGACCTAAATCCGTTTAATATGTGCAAATCGCCATTTTAACGATAGCTTAACTTGAGTTTATCACTTATCGGTAAGTTTTAGTAAATAGCTGTTACGAGAAATTCGGTACAAATTGGTTTTCTATAATTTTGAACGTAGGTTTACATAGGTAGGTTGCCGTATTTTTTTTATATTAAATTAGATATATTGCGACAGCAGTATTTAATTATTCTAATGGTCTAATTTTATCTCACTAAATACAAAAGTAGTATCTAATAGTCCATTCTCCAATAGAATGTGTCCAAAAAAATGTTGTTCCCCCAAAAAACAGGGAACGGAAGTGCTTCAGTGGAATGTATCTGAACATTAGGTTCCCAGGTTCTGTCTACCTACCCTTCTAAGTGCAGAATAGAGCATGAATCTAAATAATAAAAGTTGTGATATGTATGCGCTTCTTCTTCTTCTTCTTTTTCTTTTTATATATTTTAACTAAACACTACAGACACGTGATCTGTACTTTTTTAAGTGTTTCATAATTATCAGCTTTAGTTTTATTTTTAAAGTGTTATTCCACACTTAAGAAAGAAAAATAAACCGACCAGGTCCTGGTCGGTTTCAAGGAGGCGCGGGTTCGAGTCCCGCTGCGTTCAAATTTTTATACGTTTTCTAAATAAGTAGCTTTAGTTTTATATTTACCTGCTACTTTAACTAGACTTATAACTAGAGATAATTATCTAAATATTTAATTCCTTAAAAAGTCCAGGTATTTTTAAATTGCCTTTTTGTACACATTTAACTTAATATCTATTAACTCATTAACTATTACAATTTTGCCATATTTATATTTGTGTTGTGTTTTTTTGTTCTAAGTGCCTGTCGGAGGATGGTGGGTTCGAGTTGTGGAAGGTATAACCGAAGTTCTATACATTTTCCATTAAAACTTAAGATTAATATACATTTTTATAATAATGAAATGAAATGAAAGAGTCAAATAGGGTCAATAAACATGTATTCAAATTTTCGTCAATATTTGATATTGTTTTCATTCATACATCAGGCGATAAATTGAGGCAAATATTGCTTTTAAATCACAGTTACCGTAAAATACTAATTTAGTAAGATAATTTAAAATAAATAATTAAGTTTAAGAGTAAATTATGCCTTTGTTTTAACGGATCAAGGATTTTTTCTACATTACTACTGAACGGATTTAAAAGATACTTTACAGTAATATTTGTGTAAAGTTGATATAACGAAAAAAAATCTTGATATTTTTAAAAAACTTTATAACAGCACAAAAGTGAGACTTTAAAATATTATACTCCCTTATTTGCGATCAAAGAAAAGAAGCTCACGTTTCATTGAAAAATATTGCAAAACATCGTCTTCTAAAAGCTTTGTGACTAACACTTTGCCAAGATATATCCTTATCGCATAGAAAATTTTATTATCAATATCGTCTTTTTATACTTTTGAATATAAAATATTACGAGGTGTTCTCGTTATACGTATTACGGCTAAAGTTATGTTGACTTTAATCGGTTCATGTTTATTTTATAGACGCTCGACGTTAGATATCCTTTTTATTTGGCATGAATAGATTTTGTCAAACTAAGGTCATAGAGGCGGTCTTGGCGCAGGGGCAAAGTGGTTTGACTGTTACGTGACGGTTACAGTCGCACCATTGTGCCGTTGCGGTGGGTTCGATCCCCATTCGAGGAAAAAAAAATAATTTAAATTTATATTTTTATTTCTGGTGTCGAGGTTGACTCCCGCCACTCTACACATAATGCGTCGAAAACTTCGACGGAAAGTGAGGAACGAAGTATCACTACTGTGCGGGATACAGCGTTAAACTTATCCCGCACACAACACATTTTCTATATTTACAGGAGCGAAGCCGCAGGTAAAAGCCAATTTAAAATATTTTTATTTCGGTAAATTCCTTTCTTACAATTTTATTATTTTATTTAAGTTATTAGTAAACTCTTAATAGGAAGTTTGAGTCCAGATAAGCCACAACTGTATATTTTTTTAAAACTCCAAATCGAATTATTTCAGCATGTAATCCCAAAAATAATTAAAAAGTAATATTTTTTTAAGACTAGAATAAAAGTAATATTAACAAATTTTCAAGATCAAAAAAATATATTACGATTAATTAGCTCTATACGACATACTTAGGATGATAGAGGGTAGAGGGAGAGACATCGTCAAGAGCTTCGGATCTTAAAATTGTAAAAAATGTTAAACAAAAAGCGGCCAACAAGACCTTCATCCCTTTTTTCAAGAGATTTCTAAGAATACACAAGGGGGCTTGTGAGAGTATATTTTTAACATCGATTGACGTATAGCTATTTTAACGATTTTCTTACTCTTGCAATTTATTAATGTTTGTAATATATATTTCATTATTTTAGCAGATAAAATAATAAAATGTGTTTACTTTTGTCTTATTAATGTAATAAGTACTTGTTTAATGAATCTGATATAATAATTTATACAATCTTAGCAACTTTAAAATTTTTAATCGTTACCGTTACTCTACTCCAACGATTGATTCGTCATATAGTTCAACGGGAAAAGTGTGCATCTGCTTTTTTAGACTTCAACAACGTCGCTAAGCACAAAAATGAAAAAAAATTGTACTGTTTATATAAGATACATTTTTTTCAGCTTCACGTTGTATACCGCACACAGCAGGGTAGGTAGAACCTAGCGTTAAGACACTCCGTTCCCAACTTTCCGCCGAATTTTTCGAGGCATTGCGTGTTGAATGGCGGAACTCAACTCCGGACTTTTACTTCGATGCCAGAGTGAAAATATTAATAAATATTAATTCATTACTTCGAGTGGGGATCGAACCCACAGTCGCGTTACAGTCACACCTTTACACACCGCCGCCCAACGTACAATAGACTTCTTATACATAATTCAAACCAGCTTTCAGCCAACATTGTAGACCTGCTACATCAATAGTAAGACACGTTCCCTACTAGGTTGTATTATATAGATATTTTTAAAACGCCATTAAAGAACTACATTTATCGTCGCCGAGTAAATAAAATTCTAATAGAGCGGCTTTCAACTAGCGTTTTATATTTCCGGAAAGAAAAATGAAATAAGGTCAGTCTTACAAATGCAAGTCTTTTGTGGAAAATCAACAATTTTCAATGACGCAACTACAACGTAATAATGGTTAAAACATGTGTAGATTTGTTACAATCTACACGTGTTACTTATATATAAAAAGCTAGGAACTAACTGACTAACTTATTTGTTAAATCTTTATAAAAGTAGAGTAGAAGTTTATTGGCTAATCCAAAGTTTTTAAATATTTTATAACGAACTTTTATTATTTTTTAAAGTGTTATTCCACAATTAGGAAAGAAAAATATGTGTTGTACTTGAGTTCCGCAACTAAACGTCGTTTATCAGAGTGGAAAAATGTAAATATTTTAACCATAACCGTTACCCTAACTGGAGATCAAATCGGAATTACATACTTATATATCTTTTTTTTAATTCATTTTGTGCCAAGCCCATAGCCGAGTAGGGAGAGGCAACCTGAGAAACCAGTGTTAAGACACTCCGTTCCCATTAACTGTTCCGTTCCCTATTTTCCGCCGAATTCTGGAAGCATCGCGTATTGAGTGGCAGAAATTGACGCTGCGCTTTGCTTCGACACCAGAGCGAAGAAAATAAATAAAAAAAATATTAAATATTTAATTTCTTCGAATGGGAATCGAACCCACAACCACCCTGCGCACGACTGTTTATCTTACTAATTTATATTTAGGCCAAATTTAAAACAACTTTATTATAATCGATTCACTCTTGACCAACATTATAAAAAATACATAAAAATTGTGAGTGCCTACGTTTTAACATTTCAATTTACTTCAATTTAAAACGTTGCTTGAGCATACTTGCATCTAATTCCAAAGCTACGGTATATAAGCACACGTCTAGTTCGTTTAATCCTCTCAACGTAATTCAAATGTAAACGTTCACTGGTAAAATTATATATTGAGACTACTTGTCTCGTTATTTTTGTTAGGTAAACTAATAAGAAAAGAAACTTTATTCTTATAAAAAAATTTTGTGCCGTGTGGTCCCGGCCTAGAATAGGATCATCCTGGTACTGGTGGTGTCGTAAGAGGCGACTAAAGTACGTGTGGTAGAGTCACGTCGCCAGCAATGGCAACATGCATGGGCAGACTCGACCGGATCATTACCACCCCCGGCATTTAAAACCGGCGTGAAGTAGTGGCTTTATGCCACTGCGTTTCGTATCAGGTAATGCCGGGCTCCGGCGCCCAACCCACCTTACAGGCAGGCAACGCACCTGTAGCACCTCTGGTGTTGCACGGGGTCGTGGGCGGCGGTAGTCACTTACCATCAGGTGACCCGCACGCTCGTTTGCCATGTCTTTTCCATAAAAAAAAAAAAAAAAAAAAAAAAGTGAAAACAAAAGCGGAGTTGAGTTCCGCCACTCAATTGACAATGTCTCTGAAAATAGGCGAAAGTTTATTTCTCTTTATATTATAAAGTTAAAGTTTCCAAAACATTGACAGAGTTAATCCCCAAATCATAAATTAAAACAATATCAACTTTATAAATCGTAATATATAGTCCAAAATTGTTGCACGTACATATTGACTAATATTAAAGCGTTTATTTGAGCTTCCGTCCAATGCATTTGGAAATATTCATTCCCTCGATACGCAACGGAAATTCGATTTGTTTCAGCTACACTAAATATCATTGGCTGCATTACTTCACAATATAATTTTTTATATTTATTTATTATATATATATATATATATATATATATATTATAGACATACTAACTGGTCAGCGTTACGCTGTATCCCGCACACAGCAGGATAGGCAGAAGGAACCTAGTGTTAGGACACTCCGTTCCCCATTTTCCGCTAAATTCTGGAGGCATTGCGTGTTAGTGGCGTAACCCAAGGCGTAGCTTTTCAATGACGCAATAAATGTGTAGTTATGAATAAAGACGAACCAACTTTTCTTTATTTTTTTACAAAACATTAACGATTTATTACGATTCACGCTACATCCCGTATATAACTATAAGAAAAGCAAAGATAACTTTCCGCCCGTATTCCAAGCAAGGCGTACGTACATACATACGAGAACGCCGCGCTATCACTTTCCAAAGCGACGAAATAAAAGAATTAATTTTCCACCGAGTGGTGATCGAATCAAAAGCATAGTGTATAACCAACGCGGATTTTTTAATATATATCATACTTTAGAGGCCAGTCGTGGATTCAATTCCCACTCGAGGAAATTACATATTTACTACTTTTATTTTCTCACTCTAGTAAAGAGGCCAAAAGCGCGCGGCGCTGAGTTTCGCCACTTAACATGCAATGCCTCTAGAATTTTGCAGAAAGTATAGAACAGATGCGAGGTACAGCGTGAAGCTAAAATAAAAACATATAATTAATTAATCAATTAATCAGCTTAACGCTATATCCCGCAAACAGCAGGGTAGGCAGTGGGACAGTGGAACAGTTAAAATACTAGATTCCCCACTTTCCGCCGTATTTTTGAGGCACTGTTATTGAGTAACGGAACTCAACGCCGGGCTTTTGCCTTGATGCCACAGCGAAGAAATAAAAATATTAAGAAATCATAATTCATTCTCTCGAATGGGGATCGAACCCACAACTGTCACGTTACAGTCACGACGGCCTTCGATAAAAAATATCATACCAAATACACTAAACCTAAAATACAAATATAAAGCCAATTAATTACTATAATAATTTTAAATACCAACACGTAAATCAGCTTCACGCTGTATCCCGCACATAGCAGCGTAGGCAGAAGGAACCTAGTGTTAAGACACTCCGTTCCCTACTTTCCGCCGAGTTCTGGAAGTACTGCATGTTGAGGACCGACACGTATTCAATTTAAAATAAATATAAGTTAATACCGTATACCCTATACTTAACTTTCTCGTTTACTGAAGCAAATAAAGGTTACGTGATTTCGTAGCGCTACGAAACTTGCTACGAGAGCACACAGGTGTGTTAGAGAGATACGAGCTTTCACTCTACGTACGCTATACAGTTAATTTATTTTTATACAGTAAGTGCATATGAATATATATTTTTAATATCTTTTAAATAGGATTTTGTTTAGTTGCTAGCCCTCAGAATCATTAATTAAAATTTCGCATTTAAAAAAATCTTGTAATCTAGCACCAAGCCATAAAAGCACCAAGCCGTAAAAGCATCGCATATACGTTAATACTTTTGTTAATAATAATATAAATTTTTGTAAAACCGGTAAAAGCTAGTTTATTTATAAATGAATTAATTTCAGTATTTATTAGCAGATTTGGATGGAAGCCTTTATTGAACATTTAGGTAATAATATCCGCTAACGTTTTATGGTTAAAAGATTACGCTACAACGATAGTTTCATCACATGGCACAAATATTTGAGTGGCGTCAGTCCTGGAGAAACTACCAGGAGAAGACAAGAAATTTTTTGATTATCAATTTATCATGGGAAGATAAAAGAAAAGTTTTAGATTCTCATTCATAAGTTTTAGATTTTCATTCAGAATTCACTAATGAAGGTTGCAACACTGTTGTATGCGCAGCGGCACAGCGTCTAACTTTAACTACAACAGTTACGGGTTCGAATCATACTCGTTAAAAATTATTATATACATTTCTTCGCTCTGGTAACATAACATAGCGTGATGTTGAGTTCCCACACTCCAATATGGCAGTGGCATTAAAAAATGGAGTGATTTAACACTAATTTCCTTTACTACAGCGTGGAACCAAAAACAAAGACAAAAATAAGACAAATTATTTGACTTTTTCATTGAGTCCATCTTTACAAAGACACTATAAGTATACACAAAACTGTGCGAATATAATTAACATAGTGCACAAGTCGAGGGAAACGTATATAATTGAGCAATATAAATCGTTAGAAAATATAAAATAATATATTAGTTACATATTTACTTAAATTTATTATTTAACTTTAGTTCATTTTTAATAGTTTTTTTCCGTTACGTAGCAAAAGTCCATAATAATCGTACAACATATATTTTTTCTCTGTGTATTTTAAAGATATAACTTTTTATTATGTTAAACGAAATGGACAACAGAAGGTACGTAAAGATAAACATATCATAATGATTACCTGAAATAATACAAAAAACTTTCTTGTTCTAAAACTTTGTCACAGCCAATGACAAAAGTCACAAAGAAAATAACACGAGATTTTCATCCAATGTTTTGTATTGGAAAAGTTGCTCCTTTGTAACCCTTCGTTAAGAAATAGGCGCAAAACGGAAAGAAATGACGAAAGTATAC
The DNA here is from genome assembly GCA_021202915.1 of Heliconius himera. Lineage (NCBI taxonomy): Eukaryota > Metazoa > Arthropoda > Insecta > Lepidoptera > Nymphalidae > Heliconius > Heliconius himera. Next base: position 32,472 of record JAJHJA010000183.1, on the reverse strand, counting down.
TTATAGTGTTAACAAACAACAAAGAATAAAAGTACGTGAAGACGTAGTAAAATAACTATGTAGTTTTTTTATCATATGTATGTACGTATATTTATATTCTTCTCTTATAAAGATATAAGCTTACAAATTGTATTTATTTTAAATGAAACTATTTTAACCGGTCACCGGGTAGACCACGGACTACTGCAAAATGTTCGAAACGTCGGGTTTCCAAAATCTATAATTTTAAATATACGCGATTAATCCGGTTAAAATAGTTGCATTTAAAATGTGTAATAATCGTGAAAATCAAAGAACTTATTAAATAGTACTTAGTTTCTAATGAAATAACATGTCAATTTTCTAGAGGAACAGCATGTTAATGTTATTAGAAATGTACAGATACCTTCTCAATAATTACCCTTATCAAAATGTTCCTTCCTTACTTAATATTTTACGTCGCTTAAAAGCAATAAAATAAGAAACAGAACAATAATATTTTAATTAGTTTAATTTACAATAACGATCCTCTCCATTAAATTTACAAATAAAGTACCTCTCAAACATTACAAGATAACAAATTAATAAAAAGTACGTATTTACAAGGAAAACTCAAAAGAGAAGAAATAAAGGTATCCATCAAACATACTTAGCCAACGATCGTTCCCAAGTTTCCAATTGCAGACGCTACGCGAGTGAATGTTAGCAAAAGTGGGTCAAAGAAGTCCCGCTTTCGACTTTAAATTATAAGTTGCAGAGCTTAAGATAAATGATCCAAATATTGGTATTTCTTTATTTATTTTTCCTTATATATTTGAGACTGTTATATTATTGATTGCTTATCGAAACCAACTGTTGTAAGTTATATTGATATAATACTTTTCTTCCCACTTGAGGGAATAAATTGGTTTTATTTTCATGCTCCAGTAACAAGGCAAAGAGTTGCGTTGAGTTCCACCACTCAATATGCAATGTCTCGAAACGAGGAGAAGTGTAACTTAACATTAGATGTCCTCTACCTACTCTATTATGCAGAAAAAAGCGTAAAGCTACATTTCGTAGAAAAAGCTTTAAAATGTCTCCACATTATCGATAAATAAATAATTAATTTTCAATTGCAACATATTGTATAAGTAATTCATCTCGTGTTAGTGTATTGTATGTGTGTGTGTTACCTCTTACATTTTTAGAGCTAAAAATGATTTTGGTTTAATATCATGGTAGCTCAATACCTTTTTTAATTATTAGAAAATAATATAATAATATTATTTTTACAATACAATTCAATTCAACTTAATTCTTAATATTTTATTTTAATATTCCAATTCTTAAAAGTACAAAATAAAGTTACACTAACACTGTAAGCACTAACACTGTAACAAGAATGGATAAATGTATGTAACCAAGCTGCAAAAATATAAAAAAAGAAAATCGTGGACATAACGCTGCTCTAGATGATATAATGGAAAGATTATTTACTAAAACGACACAGACGTCTCACAGACGTGAGAAAAAATAATGGCGATGCAATGTCCAGCAAAGCAGAATTGATGTATTTTTTTATGTGATATTTTTTTTATTGATTTAAGCTATTTTTAAAGATTTTTTCTTTCTCTACTTTTATAATCACTCACACAAATGCAAAGTTCAACTTAAGCCTTGTGAACTGTACAATAAGTGTAGCTTATATTAAATTCTTGGACCGCCAATTTAATCATTCGCTTAGTAAAAAAGTACAGCAATACTTTTCTGTCAAATATACTACATAAAAAATGTTCAGAAAAGTTCCTGGTACTTGTCCAGTCCAGTGATATAAAAGATAAGAAAATCATCATATCTTTTATTCTCAAACAGTACTAGCAAAACGTAACTAAGAGAATTGTCACTTCTGTCTATCCATTTCAGCTACACAGTTTTTTCCTGCATAGCAAGGTGTAAGCTGATCTACTGTAGTCTGTTTTCGTGTTTATTGATATCTTTGCCAGTGGCTCTTGTAAGTTTTGCAAGAGGAGAAGAGAAAAACAGAATATTTTAAGTATTATATTTCAATTAGTGTTTATTAAATCTAAAAAAAAAATTAAACATGGGTGTTATAGACTTGTAGAGCTCTCACAGAGACACGTCAACAAGCGACAAGTCACAAATAGAACAACTAAACATACCTACATATTTAATTACAAAAACTATATTTTAACTTGTATTTTTTCTTCATAATTTATACCAACAATAAAGAAATAAAAGTTTTAGAAGCGATTCGTGGGATATTTACTATATGAACAACTTTTAGTTAAATTTATATTCAGTTAGAAAGTTTCTTCAAAGCTCTTTGAACTCAGATAATATATGTTGGATGAAAAGTTCCAAATAAAATAATAAACTAAAGAAATATGTAACAATAAAATGGTAATTTACTATAAAATTGCTACTTAATAAGTTGAAGTTCTGTTTCAGTTGTTGTAGGGAAATTATGTTACTAAAATAATATATTCTTCTTACTATCTTCACGGTGAGTCCCGCATGTAGCAGGTTGGGCAATGGGAAGAGACACTCCGCTTGCTACGAAATGTATTCTTATAATTTTTAGTTCAACGCATTTGCTGCATTATAGCAATGAGAATCTAGTGTTCGTTGACTCCTTTCTTCCACTTTTCACCATTCTCCGGAACATTGGCTGTCGACACCTAATGAGAAATTAAAAAATCACCTTTGCCGTCTGACGTCAAATAAAATATTATTCATCTAATATATCTAAGGTATATTAGAATCTACCTATTTAGGAGACATATAAAAATTTCAAAGTAGCGGAATTAGAACTCGCACCTCTTGAAAACCGTCCAAGCACTCTGACCGACCACTAAGCCATAAGTTTTTAAGCAAGTATTTTTATAGTAAAATTTTAAAAATGTTAAAAATATATTAGGCCTTTGAAGTTCACAGGGACAAAGACTAGAACAGAAGACTGTACACTCAATACGTCCATAATTACGCGGAAATTGGGAAACGGAAGTGTCTTAACGATACGATATACAACGCGAAACTAACAAAATAAACTTGTCATATATTTTACAGAACAATAATATATTATTATAGTCTTTCTACTATAATGTATTGCCAAACAATAAAATGTGATACGTGTATTTTATAACTAGTTAATGCAAGTTAGTCGCTAATAGACTTCTTTAAGTTCGGTCTTTATGTTATCATATAAAGGCCGAATTATATTTTTATTATTATTTTTTATTATCAAAAAACGAACTCAATAAACTTACTGTACGCATAATTCAATACTTATTATAATAATTTAATGAAAAACCAGGTAAAGTCAAATTACAACTTATGTATGTATTTGTTAAGGCCAAAATATATATATATTTCTCTTCACTGTTACAAAATAAGCTGTCTAGACCCAAGCTGTGCTTTTAAAGCTCTTCTTATACCGTCGCCGGGGACTGCATAATTTAATTCATCCTAGCAATTTCGGTTGCGGCGGTAAATACAAACAGGCGGTATTCCAAATATAATGCACATATTTTATCTTTCCTAAATATTTTGAACTAAAATTATCATTATTTATATTTTTATAAGTAATAATAATTAATATAAATATTAGATGTAAACATACTTTTTAGGAAACGGGATTTTGATAGAAATCCCGCTACGCTCAAATTGTTATAAAAAAAAAATCAAATAAATCAGCTTCACGCTGTATCCCCCCGCTGTATGCACACAGCAGTTCCCCACTTTCTGCCGAATTCTGGAGGCATTGCGAGTTGAGTGGCAGAACTCAACGCCGCTCTTAACCTCGCCACCAGAGCGAAGAAATGGAAATATAAATTTAAGTAAATATTTCATCTCCTTGAGTGGGGATCGAACCCACAACCAGTCGCTTTTATAGTCACACGTCGTGCCGCTGCGCCACGACTGGCCTCTAATCACCTTCAATTTTTTTTACGTTTTCTAAAAAGTATTTTTTTTTAAGTGCGGAATAACACTTCAAAATTGTTAAAAATAAACAAATGTACATGTAACGCGTATATTTATTGTTCATGTGAACGTATATGTACATCAATATACAAGATATAGAATTTGAACACATAATCGTCGTCAAAATAACAAAAAAAAATAAAAATATTAATTACTAATTTTCTTTTTTTTTTATTAACAGACATTCACACAATAAAAGTACTCTATAAACACCAATCGAACAACCGCATACCAAAAACAACTTAAAACATATTTCGCTATCAATTAAACTTGGACAGACTTCGAAGTGTCGTTAATAGAGAAAACTTCGTATCCGGTCGCTAACAGAAAATGAACAAGAAATTCGATTTTAAAGGAAATTAGATCCGCACATTGACTGCGTTGGAAACGGAGATGCAACTGCGGGGCTCAGCGGGAAAATCAAATTTGTTAGGGATAACAGTCAGACAGTTTGTGTATGAACTAATTTATGTGATTACGTGGAACATTTGTTGTGTTTAGGTTGAAGACAAATGAGGTTTCGGATTTCATATTTTGTGATTTAACGAAAAAGACGAAAATATCAATGGATATTCTGAATTTGATGCGTATGTTTATTGTTATAATGTTTTGATAAATTTAAATTTTATGGTAAAAATAAAAAATCTATACAAACGGAAAATAAATATTTTTTAATTCTGCTTATTTCCTTTTGTTTTATGTTGATATCAAAAATTATCTTAACATACGTATATATTTTTGGCATTCACATACACTTTCAAGTTTAAGCTTAAGCCCGATCTCTCGAATCGACGATTTAAAGTTGAGCTAAATTTCAAAACCAAAATGATTTATCACATATATAAGAACGGTAGACGACCTAGACAGCATTTTTTCCAAGAGAATAAAAAAATGCATAACTAAATATTTGCAATTTACATAAAGTAACTGTAAAGTGGTTCCATTGCAAAGTTTTAAAAGCAGAGTAAACATTTTTCATGAAATAAACAGAAGCGTTTGAATCAACCAACTTCAGTAAAAGTAAACACCTCACCGCGTTTATTAACCAAGAGAGAGATAGGTACTTAATTCCATCATTATCCCTTAATTAGGAAAACAGCAAATGAGGTAAACAAAGTTAATAAGATTGTTAGTTATTTATTCAGGTGATAAATGTGTTAAACAAATCTTTTTTAACCGTGTCACCTATATTGATGGGCATTTATTACCTTTAAGGGCCTTTCCCCATTATAAAAAAACGACGACTGAGAAGTCATCAATAGACTTTTTTTTTTTCGACTCAATTTGAGTAATGCACTACTTAATACCAAGTAGGCTTTAAAACAGGAAACAATCAATTTATATTGTATTAAAAAACACAATATATTAAAAATAACATAAAATTAGCTTCAACCCAATATAATAGACAGTCTTGAGTTCAGTTTCATCTGCAGTTATACTCGTATATAAATGACTTGAAGTATATTAATCATCGTGGCCTATGATGCCTTAATTACGATCTAATACAATAGAAATCCGATTACAGTAATATATTTAATTAGCTTTATTGCCAACGATTAATTTATTATTAGATCTGTGGTATTGTGGCCGAGTAAAATCGATTTGAAGGAGATATGAATAATCTTACTTATACAATGTCATGGTTTTACCATAAATAGCAATATAGGCAGGGAACACATAGTGTTTAGGCACTGTTCTCCAATTTCCGTCCGAACACGAGACATTCCGTGTTGAATGGTCGTCACATTTTATCTGATAATTTGAGAATAAAAAAAATCAAGTAGATCTTTTTTGATTTTCCTTATTTAATTAAACTTTTTCATTGTTCTTTGAGTACTTAAATTGTAACTATGTCTTCTCGATTTATGATTCAAAAAACATAAAATAAGCCTAGTTCCTTTTTCCTTAAAACATTACACAAGCTCAATTTTAGTTTTCAATTTATATACATGCATTGCAAAGTAATGATTAAAATAATATGTTGTTTGTCTCCTTTGTCTTCATTTCGGTTATAATCACTATTTCTTATTAATATGGGGTATCAGCCTTTACTTTCTATAGAAAGTAGAAAAAAAAAGAAAATACCAAAAATAATCATATACAGATTATTCTACTGTCATTTATAGCTGTTGTAACTATTAGACTCGTAACCAGAGCTGTTTGCCAAATGATTATTATAGATATAGAGATTTGCAGACCATCAATATTGGACAAAGTAAGCATTGCTTAACCCGATTCGGAGGTGGGATGGACAGAACACTACGCTATTTTAAATTCCAATAAATCGTAAAATATAAACATATTAATAAATTAATTGAATTCAACGAATACAGACGGTGTTATTATTAAGAAGATGTTTTAATTACTTCCCGTTTCCGCTACGCAAAGTTTTGAATTTTGAATTTTAGTACAATTTCTCTTTTACGCCTAAATTCTAATTTTATTATAGCATTTGTTCCACAATTTGTGGAAATATTTGGTTAAAACCACCAGGATTCGTAATTGGTAAGAGATTCTTAATTGTTATCTTAAGAGATGAATGAAATGATATTAAAATTTCTAAGTTCTTGAACGTAAAATTATTTACAGTTATTTCTCTAGTATTCCACTCGCTTCACCCACTTGTGCTACACTAATGTAATACACATTATACATATTAAAATCTGTTAAGTACTTTAAAAGATTTAAGCATAAGTCATCAGAAAAAGAAAACAAACTTTATAGGTAAGTACTACGTAGAGAAATAGGAAATTTCCTTTTATGATCCATGCATACGAGTACTTATATGTATTGCATTCTACTTATATTCGTTATTATATAAATAAATTCCACTGTTATGTATATATACAAGTAGAACAATCATAGAACAAACGCAGAATGAGCGATCATCAAAAATATTTTTATATTCGAAAAGCAAAACAATAATATAGAATAGCAACTATTACAAAAACCCAGTCTCGGGTGACCTAATACTTCCCGACTCACATTTTAAAGAATGTCTAACAATAATGTTGATTGTCCTAACTTCATACAATAACTGTTTATTCTAAAGATGACTTCGAACAAAGCTATTCGTCGTGGTTCCGTTTCAGTGATGAGATTTGTGACGTCATAGTCATTGTCTCGTCGTTGCGCAAGTTTCACCTTCTGCGGCGGTTCACTGTAAATATATTTTTCAAAAAAGTCTTCAGTTAGTATCTACTTTCCATCCAATTTTCAATTCATTTCGTGTTAAGCTGCGGTACTTAGTTCCATCCCTACGCTCGGTCTACAAATCAAAATATGCGTGTGTTGATGCAACCCACAACTGTAGCTTTTATTGTGAAATGCCGCGCGCCGGGCAGCGACGGCAACACAATCCTATATAACTAACATATTTAGTATTTGAAAAATAATTTTGCATTTATTTTAAAAATCTTATTGATAAATTGCAATTTAAACATGAAATTCAATTAATACAAAAAGTAAAATGAAATATATTTTCCAAAAAAAAATAACATAGAAATAACATTTTACTAACTTTTATTGAGACTAAAGATCTAAAAACAAAATATTATAAAAGGCTTACTTATAGATAGTCATGTTCATATAAAAGTTCATAAATTTATCTTTAATAGGTACAAAGAAAATAAACTTTTACGTCATGGGTTGTAACTCCCATAACTCCCTTAATGTACGGGTTAGGGACAAAAACATTGGTGTATCGGTATTTTGAAAAAATACAATCGTGATGAAAATTATTATTAGAAGTCAGTGCAGTTCTATTATTAGTTAGGAGGCCAGTCGTGGCGCAGCGGCACGAAGTGTGACTTTAATATCGACTGGTTGTGGGTTTGATCCACACTCGAGGAGATGTACTTAAATTTATATTTCCATTTCTTCGCCCTGGTGTCGAGGCAAAGCGCGGCGTTGAGTTGCCACTCAACACGCAATGCCTCCAGAATTCGGCACAAAGTGGGGAACGGAGTGTCTTAACACTAGGTACACCCGGGTAGGCACCCTGCTGTGTGCGGTATACAGCGTGAAGCTGATTTTTTTTCTATTAGGCTTATTCTGCTAGCTCCGTTAGCACCTTAAAACATCGCTGAAAAAATACATATAGTTAATTTTCACTTATCTTTTTGATGTCGAATAACGATCTCTTACCTGAAAACAAAAGAATCATAATTAAAAAAATGTACATCCGTATGCAGATTCGAATATATACTAATAGTTTATAAATTATAATATAACTATTTTATAAAACATATAAAAATTTTAACGTAGCGGGATTTGAACTCCGCCTTTTGTTGTTTCTAAAATAAGTATAATTCTTTGTAAAGTGTAGAATAACACTCTATCTATATAAATATGTATAAATTAATAACGTTATATATAGGACATTTTTACATTTTTTTTTCAAACTGTCTATCCGAATCAGAATCCAACCGGGGGGTTGCAACCCACAACCGTTTACAATCAGATCCTAATCCACTGCGTAACTATATCCTCAATTATATTTAAAATTAAAGGAAATAGAAATTATATTCTAACAAATTATATGTAATTCAACACTCATTATCCACGATTTTATAATATAAATAGGTCATTAAGCACAAAATACTCAACGCTCGCCTATACTCATCCTAAAATTCCAATTTATCGAGAAAATTGGAAAAAAAAGGACCAATTGAAATGCTAAGGCCAAGTCGTTTACGTTGAAAAATGAAGGAGACGCGTCAAGGTCGCACCTGAATGTCCAGAATGAGAAAGTTATACTCCCATTAGGGTGCCGACTGAACAATTCGCGAAAGTATCGCCAAAATCCGGAAAGTTTTAAATGTTTTGTGTTTAAATGTTTGTCATTTTGTGTAGTCAGCTTGACGACTCATTTATATTATTGTTTAATAGAATTAGTGTTTTGTCTACACTTTTTGCTATTGGCCCGAATTAGAGATATACGTCCGTTCGGGATATAGAGTACGTCGGGGACGCCTTATTTATTTTTTAAATAAAAAAAATTAAAAAAATATTTATTTTTTACTTTTACATATTTACTTTATTTTGTCGAGGTAGGCAGTTAATCATTTTATATTATTTGCTTTATACTATATCCCGGAGCTATTCTGTAGCAACGTAGGCAGAGGAATCTAGGCAGTCCGTTACCCACTTTCCACCCGATTACTACATTATAGGAACATTATAGGTTGAGTAGCGAAACTCAAAGCGGCGCTTTATTTGACTACTACACCAAGGAAATGAAAATAAATAACTATTTTTTGTAGAGTTCCACAACCGTCTACGCCACGACGAAGATATACAATTAAGTCGCTCTAATTTCTGGTCTTAGGCACCCACATCACATACATGACTATTAATACTATTCTTGTATTGTCAACGCTACAAAAAAATTAAAAACAACAATATTATTAAATTTTGACTCAAATAAGTCGAACTAATAAATGCCTCTGCAAAAAAAAGTTCAAAAAAAAAAAACTTTAAGAAAAAAGTCACGTAACATATCATAAAAATCTATATAAATCAGATATATTCTTATTCAGGGATCGTATCTCGTTCGTGCGAAACGCAAAAGTTTCCATGCAGATTTGTTACTCAATCACATTGTTACACTGAAAGGGTTCTACGTAAGTAGATTGCAAGATATGTTACTATAGTGTTGGTGAAATGAATACATGAAACGAAAAGGTTACTTTCTATACATATTACCTTATACTATAGGCAATGTACGTAATGCTTCACTTTACCTACTTTCACTAACTATTCAGAACTACCAACTGACCAAGAATATCTTTGGAGTTAATTTGTACAAATAAAATTTATCTAAAAGCCAATCGTGGCGCAGCGGCACGAGGTGTGACTGTAAAACCGACTGGTTGTGGGTTCGATCCCCCCTCGAGGAGATGAAATATTTACTTAAATTTATATTTCCATTTCTTCGCTCTGGTGTCGAGGCTAAACGCGGCGTTGAATTCTGCCGCCGCTCAACACGCAATGCCACCAGAATTCGGCAGAAAGTGGGGAACGCAGTGTCTTAACACTAGGTTCCCTCTTCCTACCCTGCTGTGAGCGGGATACAGCTGACAAAAATTATCTTCTAAAAGTTTGCTAAAAGAAGGAACTGTCTAGAAATATCATCAATTCATTTCTAGAACGTACTTCAAAGGCGGCATTACTCGAATCATTTCTAATTTACCTACTTATGTAGAAAGAGTAAGTAGCTCAGACAGTGGAAGTAAGCGTTAATGCGTATTTTATCTATACCTGGGTCGCAAATCCCGGGTATTATTAGGTAATAGTTTTATCCGATATTGGGCAATAATATGCAATAGTTTCTAAAATTTGTGCTTTATTTTTATGTTTATAATATAAAAGTTTTTGACTTCAAAATAATTTCAAATATTATTAATAAAAAAAATTCTCGCCGCATAAACAAAACTATAATATTTCTCGAGTAAAATCTAATGACAAAAATAGTGAAGGCTTTGACGGAGGACGTCTCATTAAATATGGATTTCGCAATAGGAGCGCTTGGGGACCCTCGTATTTGTCTTCCGATTCTTTGTGATTTTCCTAACGACAAGTTTGACAAGGGTAATTTCAGGAATAGAATGCTCAGTAACATTCAAAACTTTTTAAATCAAAGTTTAAATGTGACAGGATTTTCTATAAAATTACGAAAATATATAAAAAAAACCTTCCCTAAATATAATAAAAATATATATAAATAGACAATAATAACTAAAGAAGTTTTTTTTTTATTCAGATACATAGCTTGTATCCTGTACATAACGGTTTAGGGAGAGGGACCCTAGGAAGCTAGTGTTAAGTACTACACTACGTTCTAATAAGACACTTTCCCCTTTTTTCGCTGAGACTGAAATCTCGAGGAGCTTTGAGTAGCAGAACTCAACGCCGCCCTTTGCCTCGTTACCAAATAGAGAAAACCAAAATATTAAATATTTCAATTCCTTAACTGGGAGTCAAATCCAAAGCCTGTCGCGTTTACAGTCCCCGCTTATGACCCTACGTCACGACTAGCCTTAAGGCCTAAAAAAATATATTTTTAAATAAGTCTATTATTTGAAGAAGAAAAAAAGACATTACAATATTAGTCTATAAAAAACACTAAGCATTTGAGAGTATTTTTACGTCGTCCCAAGACAAAAATAAACGTTGAACAAGCTATATCTACGTTGTCACCACATAAAGTTTGCTCATATAAATTTTATGTTTCAAAATTAATGTACCAACTCGAAATTGTTTGTTACAGCAGTAAATAAGCACGGTTGTATCGAGTAGTCGAAATGGATTATATAAAAATATGTATATATTTGCTGCCAATAAATATTATCTTAATAAAATAACACATTTTTTTAATAGAACATCACTAGGATTCACTAAAAAATGTATAAGTTGATAACTCCTAAATCGCTAATATACAGGAGATAGTGACGTCTCTGTTTTATACACAAAGTTATCAGCCCAAGAACCTTGTGCCCCCAGACTTACGTCATTTTAACAAAGCTGTAATTTTGAGGACTATTAGTCTAATATGTAGTTAAGACAGTATGCATAATCACTAACTTGGAAGTGGAGCCCTGCCAGAGGTAGCGCCAAATAAAGGTGCATCTCTGTATGGAAGGATGTTTAAGCCATCGGATTTGTCTGGGCGCTTATAGGTCTTGAAATAGTCCGTTAATAAATAATATATGTAAAATCAAAGCTTGCTAGTATAACGTATTTTGCCACAATTTTAAACAATCTTTAGGACATCTATAAAAGCCCAAGGAAAAGGTCTGGAAATGATAAATATGCATTGTTTATATTATTCTTAAAAACATATTTAAATACGAGCATTTCTACTTTAACCTACGTGAGCATATACCTTAAAAAAGCATAAAAAAAAATTACAAAAATTTTCTAAACAATATATATATTAAGCGACAAAACAATAATAACTCGTAACTCGGCAAATATTACTAATCTAAACTAAAAATGTTTCAAGACAAAACATTTTCTGTGCAGAATCAGACCAAAGAATGAAAATGAAAAGCACTATTAACGTTATCAATTAATGAACATAACACATAAGCTCTAATGAGTGCAAAAACAGTAATAAAGTAGTATTAAAGGAAAGACCTCTTCGTGCTCTACAGGTTTTATCTAGAACTATCTCGAACAAACAGGGCCTTAATGCCTGTGCAATCAAGACCACTGAGATAAATCATTATAGTTAGACTGGATTTATGTATTATTACTATTTATTCTAAATATTGTAAGTTTTTTTATAGATATTCAAGCAAAATTTTGTTCGTTTTTTAACGTGATAACGTCTTAGAAAGCGATAAGCTCCGGCTCCAATTGTGAGGCAGGAAAGGCAGGCAGCGGCAGAGGGAACTTAGTATTAAGACACTCCGTTGCGTCGAAGTTTCCGAGGCATTGCGTATTGATTGGCGGAACTCAACGCTAGGTTGAGTGCAAGAGCGCAATGGTGCAAGAGCGAAGAAATAAAAATATTAAGAAATAATAATTCATTCCCTCGGGTGGGGATCGAACCCATAACCGTCGCGTTACAGTCGCACCTTTGTGCCCCTGCGCCACGACGACTTCCTACTTGTAATTTAATGTCACATTACCCATTACTTGTAATTAATCTGTATAAGTAAAATAAAAAAATACTTTAACTAATAAGTTTAAATAAATGTTAATTAAAACAAAACAATTAACTCCTTTTTTGTATTATACAAAAATCATTGAATAATACATATAATATTCATTTCAATTCATAAAAGTATACAATTTCTCATCAATGTTTTCATAAGACGTTATCACGAAAAAGTATAGTCTGTAAACCGAATTTATAGACAGCTCATGCACTTTGATATTATTTTGGATAATAATTCGTTAGTTTCATGCCTTACTGTTGCTTTTAACTCATAGCATAATTTTATAAAAAAAAAAAAAGTTGAATGGCTAAACAGACCTTATCTTTTAATACAATTTCAATAATTTAAAGCAGAAATATACTCAACTAATGTCCAAAAAGTTTTTAGTACGAAAATATTTGTATCATTGTATTTTGTATATATAACCATATTCACTCATTTTTTAGTAATAACTTATTAATTTCGTTTTATAGTTAATTGGTGACATTAAGCGGTACTCAAGTAAATGAAAAGCGTGGCCGGTACAAAAGCACTACTAATCCCTCAATGCAAGATGTTCTCATATCGCACAGAAGTTTTATTTTAGTTTGTTAGTAACGTGTAATTTTACGTACCTATAACATATTAATTTTATTAGGCAGTCGTGGCTCAGTGGGATAGCATCTTACAGTAAACACAAAGGTTATGGGTTCGATACTTAATCAGTGGACTGATTATATTTAAGTTATTTTTAATTCATCAATCTAGTAGACAAAATGTGGCGTTGACTTACGCCAACACGTAACGTCACGAACTTCGTTATATCTCGAAAGTAGAGCGGAAAGTGGGAAACATAGTGTAACACGAGGCTTCCCTGTATTGGGGTTAAAGCTTGGGGAAAAAGCGTTAAGATGTTTTACCTCACTTTATCTTTATCTTAAAGCCAATCTTCTTATAAATATATCAACATAGGAGTAAGTTGTAAGGCAATATATATTATACAGTAAATTATAAGAGTCTTGTCATCTACAATTTAGAAGATGGAGACATTCAATGGTGTGCTTTTTATCAGTTAGCGATCTGGTAACCAACTCTATAATAAACATAATCACTTTCTTAAGCATTTTTTAAACTCTTAACCTCCAAAATATCCCATGTTCTTAATCTTCTACATACAAACATATATCCTATAGTCACTATAATCAATTTTATTAATTTTATTAATTATAGTGACTATAGGATATTATTAATGTCTCTATAAAAACAATATCTATTACAAGTAGGCTTAAATAACTAAGTAAGCTGATACTCTTTACTTTTACTGCCAAGTTTCGGAGTTGTAACCACAGGAACGCGGTTAAGAAATAACTTCTATAAACAGGTAATAAACATGAAACATTGAAAACACAACTTCTAATCTACACCACATTCTACTATGTTTTCATTAAAATAGTTAAGTAAATTAAAAAAAAAATATACGCGAAATACTTAAAAATTTTATAAGTAATGTTCTAGTAAACAGCTGACCTAAAACATCTAAAACAAGCTTCAATGTCCGAAAAATAACAGAAAAACAGCTTCGTAATTCTTCGTATTTTGTTCCACGAGACATGGAGACAGAATTACCTTGGGTACTTTACTTCGAATGTGTAATTTGTCATAAATAACTCTTTAGTTAGGGGAACGAAACTCTCACGTAAATGCTAGTATTCAATAATTATACAATAATAAATATGGCTGTCATATAAATTGTAAAATAGAAAAATAAGTTTAATCGAATAAATATAATTTCACAAATTGATTCTAAGTATTTTATAGTTATACTAATTGATATTTAAATATATTATGTTATCTCAATAGAAAAAATGCGCGACATATTTTAATGAACGAGCTGACCTTTCAAAATACGCTGTTATCGTATAGAAAACCAGATATCGGTGAATCGATATAACATTCTTCAAATTAAAATTATTAAATAATAATTGAAACGACATGAACGCGTGTGACCGTAGACACAATGTGGTTCGTTCTCCAACCGGGGAATTAATTATTTTAATTTTCAAAAGACAAAGCGGCACTCAGCACAAAACATATTGAATTCAAGCGCAAAGTGGACAACGGAGTGCCAAGGCACTCCCTATTGTCAAGATGTACAATGTAGTGTCAAGACTCTACATTATGCTTACCAATTTTTTATTCAACTATTACGGTAAAGAAATAGCAGTAAATAATTTTAATCTCATCACCACCCTTCACAGTTGGTAAATGTTTGTTTCACCCATCACCTCTTCAATGCTGTACACCTAGGGAGCGATCTTCGACATGTGAATAATGCTCTTCATCATAACAAGCTGTTTTCTGCCAGCGTTCTACGACGACCAACAGGCCACTCACAGTAGAGAGATAGCTTCTACCGTATTGGAAGTGGAATACAGACATCATCCTAAGAGCTTTCATAAAAACTATATTTAAGCCTAATAAAAAAGTATGCCAATTCTTGCGACTAGTGAAACGAAATATATATCTCTTTGCAGTGTACACTCCGTTCCCATTTTGCATCGAATTCTGGAGGCATTGCGTGTTGAGTGGCGGAAATATCTCATATACTCGATTGGAGATCGAACCCACAACCGGTCAATTTTGCAGCACACTTTGTGCCCCTGCGCCACGATTGGTTTCTACTTGAATCTCGACTGATTACGATGTATATTGCAAACTTTTACTTTTTTTATTTATTGTAATAACTAATGTCTAAACGTATAGGGACAAAAGACATTTCTGCAATAAACAAATACATATGGATATGTATTTGCTTATTGCAGAAATGTCTTGAGGCCGGTCGTGGCGCAGAGGCACAAAGAGTGACTGGTTGGGGGTTCGAACCCCACTCGAGGAAGTGAAATATTTATTTACATTTATATTTTTATTTCTTCACTCTGGTATCGAGGCAAAGCGCGGCGTTGAGTTCCGCCATTCAGCACGCAATGCCTCCAGAATTCGGCGGAAAGTCGGGAACGGAGTGTCTTAACACTAGGTTCCCTCTTCCTACCCTGCTGTGTGCGGGATACAGCGTGCAGCTGATAAAAAAATAAAAAAAAGATATATAAATAAATTATATTATAGAAGTTTTGTAGGTACGAAGTGAATGTTCCAATTCGTATATATCTCACGACACCTGTGATAACATTATTGTAGAACCGCGTCGCATCACAATTCCCGGGATGTTGTATAAACTATAACAGAACGAGAACAATATTCTCAACACTCGCTATGATTTCAATATTTATATGAAGAACATAAATAAGAACGTTCAACTGGTATTTATTTGAATATATTCTATTGTTTTACAGTTTTATCGTCTTGTATGCAGATAATGTGGGCTGTAGGTTCGAATGGCAGGCAATAAACTTTCATAATTAAATTTACCGAATATTTATTGTAAATTGTTGAAGAGAATACTTCTTGTTTCTTTTTTTTGAGAAAAGAAAGTGAGAATTACGTCTCCGGGTTAAAAAAAAATTAAGAATAAATAGTTCAGTTCAGTTCTCAGTTAATAGCGTTCCGAGTGAAAAACAATTAAAATGCCTATAAGTAATATAAATAACAATAAATAAGACCCCAGAGCCCTGTGCTTAAAGTCTAATTATGTTTATTATGTAACAACAGGTTCACGTTGTATCTCGCACACAGCAGGATAGACAAAAAGAATCTAGTGTTAAGACATTCCGTTCCCCACTTTCAGCCAAAGGAGGCAGGCATTGCGTGTTGAGTGGCAAAACTTAACGCCGTGCTTTGCCTCGAGACCAGAGCGAAGAAATGGAAATATAAATTTAAGTAAATATTTTATCTCCCCGAGTGGGGATCGAACCCACATCCAGTCGATTTTACAATCACACTTTGTGCCCCTGCGTCGGGACTAGCCTCAATATTTATTATATACTTAAGACAAATCACAGTGTTGAGAACCATCACTCTACACGCAATTTTAAAAATTTGAGTATAAATTGAATAACAATGTGTCATAACACTGGTTTCTCTATACTTTTCCCAATATGAAAATGTATCAAAAAAATATATCCTTTTCGCGGCGGACAGGGACTCAAACTCAATTACGACCCGCATATTTCGATGTTTATGTCTCAAGCCCGTCATATTCAAGTTTATACCAAAATCTCTATTAGAAATTAAACTAGTCAAAGTAGCTATATGGGCAGAGTTTTGTATATATTTGCTTTTTATTATTTACGTTCCAATTTTGTGTTAATTTCGAGTAATTGCATTGGTTTCTTGTTGAGAAACCCAACGTTGCACTTGGTCTGCCTCTTAACATGAAAAGATCTTTATTTAATGTTTATTTTCACAGAAGCCACAGAACTGTCATCATTTTGTGCCGTGTGATCCGGGCATAGAACAGAATCATCCTGGTACTGGTGGTGTTGTAAGAGGCGACGAAACTACGTGTGGTAGAGTCACTTTGCTAGCAATGGCAACACGCATGGTCAGACTCGACCGAATCATTACCACCCCCGGCATTTAAAACCGGCGTGAAGTAGTGGCTTTATGCCACTCAGTTTCGCATCAGGTAATGCCGGGCTCCGGCGCCCAACCCACTTTAAAGGCCGTCAACGCACCTGCAGCTCCTCTGGTGTTGCACGGCGTCGTGGGCGGCGGTGATCACTTACCATCAGGTGACCCGAACGCTCGTTTGCCTTGTATTTTCCATTAAAAAAAAATGCTACATAGGTAATACCTACGTATGAACCTACAAATTACATTGTACGACATAAATTCCCTAAATTTAGTTTTTTCTTACGAGTACAAAAAACATGCAATAAAATATTCAAGTCATATATTTTTAATATTTTATGGTCATTTATTCACTTCATTAAATACGTTAGATGCGATGTGGATAACGTTTTACGTGCCCAATTTGCAAAAAGCTAATATTAAGCTATAGTTGAGGCCAGTCGTGGCGCAGTGGCACAAAGTGTGACTGTGTGGGTTAGATCCCCACTCGAGGAAGTGATTTTTTTTATGTACATTTATATTTTCATTTCTGCGTTCTAGTGTCGAGACAAAAGCGCGGCTTTGAGTTCCGCCACTCATCACCCAATGCCTGCAGAATTCGGCGGGAAGTGGAGAACGGAGTGGATTTGCCTATTTTTGATGACATGGCAGTTGGGGAATATTAAAATAAACCACGAAACACGTGTTCAATGAAATATTTTTAAGAAGATTGTTTATTTTTGATGACATAGCTCCTATGTCATCAAAAATAAACAATCTGGGGGGGTCAATAATTGCAAAAAAACTGCTTACGTAATACTTGAACAGCCCCATTCCTATACAAGGAATGATTTCAATTATCAAGAAAGGATTCAATTCCTATTCCATTTAAGGGTAGGGACGTTCCCAGAACCGACACGCAGCACCGGATAAACACTTGCCAAGTCAAAAAAAACATAGATAAACAATAAAAAGAAAAACTAAAGCCATCTAATACAAACCATTCAATAAATAATAAGCATCAACAACTGTAGCCAAAGCAATATCAATATAAGGCTCAGCAAAACAAGCAATTCCCATATAAAATACAACTTCGCGAGGAGTCAAAGTATTATCAACGCCCTCATCACTTATATTTTTTCATAAAATTTTTCTTGCTTAGGATGTGAATAAAATATCAGCTTCACATATGTACCCCACGCACAGCAGGGTAGGCAGATGGACTTAGTGTTAAGACACTCTGTTTCCCACTTTCCGCCGAATTCAGTTGCGTGTTGAGCGCGCGAAACTCAACGCCGCACTTTGCCTCGACACCAAAGCGAAGATATGAGAATATAAAATTGAATAAATATTTCATTTCCTCGAATGGGCTTCGAACCCACAACCAGTCGTGTTTACACTTGTGCCCCCGCGCCACGACCTCAACGTGAATCGTTTACAAAATAAGATAAATCACGTTACGCATTGTTTCAGTCTATTATGTCTTGAGTCACGGTCGTAAAGCCAGCCAGTAAATATTTGATACGCCGGCGGTATTTTTACAATACGACACACGTCGTTACACCGAACGACCGAACTGAAGTACGGTTTTATTCGTATATGCTTGAATTTCATTTTAAAATTATATTAACTTTCTTGCTGTGATGTACCTAGATGTTACTTTTGTTATTCATGTTTTCATATTACAAAAATATTTTCAGCAGGTACTGGCGTTGGCATTTTGTAATAAAATGCTAAATAATAAAATGATTTTTTTTGGATTCAACGAAATTAGTACATATACAGATACATATCTATAATTTTAAAAATAATATCATTATTATGCGTTTGTCAGTATGAGTTCAGCAACTCAACATCCAGAATTCGGTAAATGAAGATCGAAGTGACTTAACACTAGGCTTCCGCTGTCTAAAAAAAATATCATCATACCGCCATACTTCGCTTTTATTGATAGACCAATAGTTATATCCTTCTCAAAAGCACGAAGAGAAAAAAAAGTCACCCCACATGTAGTCTCGGTAATAGTACAACGTCGTGGTACTGCGGTATATCATTGGACTGTAAAGGAGACGGTTGTATGTTCGGTTCCCATTCCGGGAAATTAATCATTTTCATGTTCTCGATGTGGTAATTAGACAAAGCGCGGCGTTAAATTCCAGCACACAAAATACTACGTCTCGAAAATTGGGCGGAAAGTGGGCGCTATTTAAGGGCTACAGCGTAGAGCAAAAAAAATTTAAAAAATTTAAAAAAACACCTAAGACAAAGGAATGATAGAATAAACGGAATTAACCAAAGTTACCACCTCAAAAATAATACGTCGAAGAATAAAATACTACATGACTTTTAATATGCATGTAAATATATACTTACGTACTTATATGTACATATATATAAATATTTACAATACATAGAATCACTGTAATGTTCCTTACTTCAATAACCTTTGCACTGTTTCGGGTAAGGATAACAAATGACGTATCACGTATACATATTCATATTTGGGATCAACCCAGAAGTTATACCCTCTGGCGTAGATCTGACCCGAGCTGGCGTTATTTATACGTGAGGACCCTTCAAAACTACAGGATGCGGGTAAACTTTCATAACTTTGTACAAAAGCAGGTTCCTTTATGTTATAGTGCTTAAATTAATAGGTTAAAATAGTGAAAGATTATATGTAACAATATTTTTTTAGCTTCATGTTGTATTCTGCACATAGCAGGATAGGCAGAGGGACCCTGGCCACCTAGTAGTTAAGACACGCTATTCCTATAACACATTTCTGTTCTCTGGTAAAGACCAGAACAAGGAAATGAAAATGTTAAATATTTAATTTCCTCGAGTGGGGATCGAACCCACAACCAGTCGCGGAGGGACTCACCTAGTAGTGTATGTGATCATATGATATACTTTTTTATTTTTTTATATTTTTCGAATTGCTCCGACGGTACTATAGCCGGAGAAAAAAATAGATAAAAATAAAGAAACTCTAATAATACAATAAATGTTACAGGTTGTGAGGACGGATGGTTTGTTTCAATTTCACGCAAAAACTACTGAACTGATTTAAATGAAACTTTATAGTAATATTCAGCAAAATAGCACATAGATTATCTTTTTATTATTTAGTTTTTTGTCATTTGGCTAATATAACAATAAGTTTAGCAGGCGAAGTCGCGTTTAAGTTGCTAGTAATCTTATAAATCTATACAACCATTATTACTATCTGTCCTCTCGTAAAAATGGGCAATTTATTTTCTATTACAACCCCAATATCATCCTTACATAGTGTATACATTTCTTGCCTAAAGGACTCGGGGCGATAGAAAAGGTCCTGAAATTGTTCAACATGACATAAAATGCCCTTTTAAAAAAATATTATTAATAAACAAAAGTAAGCGACGTGTGTGTGTATGTGTGTGTATTTTTTCCATCTGGTAACAAGGCAAAGCGTGATGTTTAGTTCCGCCACTCAACACGCAGTGCTTCGAGAATTCGTCGGAATGTGGGGTAGGTTCCCAAAAAAAACAATAAAAATGTCGCTGAAACCATTATGGCACAGTTGAAAAGCGTCTTACTATGTAATCGATGGTGAGGTTTGCTTCCTAAAAAGAAAAACAACATTTTGAATCCCCGATGTGATTCGAAAAAGTAGTTCTGTCATCAAAAATGTATTTTTTTAGAAAAATATCCGGAACGTGAAGATAGTCTATGCTTTCACGCTAAATGGGTAAAAATAAAAAATAACATTTTACATATTGTCTTTGGTAATAAGCGAATTCTGTAATGAAAAACCCAGGGTATTTTTCTGTTATGCAGCCAAAATTATTATGCTATTGTAATATGTATTATATAATATACAGAGTGGAAGAGGCAGCGCTCCATTTACGGAAACAGCATATAGGGTAAAATATTTCAAACCCATACCTAAAGAAATTAATCAAGATGCCTCAGTCAGACAGTTTAGACGTAGGATTTTTTTTTCATTTTACGATTTTTATCCATACCTGTATTTCGTGTGACACGATTACGTATAGGTCCCAATAACATAAACACTTACTACTACAAAAATACTACTAAAGGTTAAACAACTTTGAACTTTATCGCCAATACATACGACTCGATTTCGAAATGAGGCGTGTGCGGCGGTGTTCCTTTGATAGGTTTATGTGTGCGTGCGTCATCCTTACAAATGGCGTTTTGTTTTACAATTACAATTTTATTATTTATTTTGTTTGAAAAAAAAACTTTTTCATTTTTGGGAATTTATTTTTTTCCGAATTATATTAGGCTTTTATAGAGTAGTTAAAACTGTGGTTTCATTTAATGTGGTGCACTTCCACCCTGTATAGCACAATAAGTACCGATATTAAACTTTCCAATTACATTTCCGTATTTATAAAATAGAAATACAAGTTAAATATTAATGCAGAAATATCAATAATGTGCAAAATTTTTATCTGTATGTTTATTAAATCCACAAGTAATGAAAACATTAGATAGTAAGACAGAAAAAAACTAAATGCACTATCTTTTAAAGCAGCACCCTATAAAATAAAAAAAATAACAAATTCTACAATTTTATTTCTCATATTAGCTACCCACTTGCGGCTTCGTTCACTTGAACTTCACAATTATTTGTTTTCTTATCTGATATACATAAACTAAAAACTAAAGTATCAGTCAATTTATAAAAAGTTACTTTATAGCAATTTAGTCGAAGAAAATATATTACACTGACATTTTTTTATTATTAATAAATCATAAATCAGCTACACGCTGTATCCCGCACACAGCAGGATAAGTAGAGGGAACCTAATGTAAAGACACTCCGTTCCCCTCTTTCTGCCGAATTCTGGATTTAAGACCAGTGGCGCAGTGGCACAAAGTGCGACTGTAAACTCGACTGGTTGTGGGTTCGATCCCCAGTCGAGGAAATGAAATATTTATTTAAATTTATATTTCTATTTCTTCGCTCTGGTGTCGAGGACAAGCGCGGCGTTTAGTTCTGCCACTCAACACGCAATGCCTCCATTCGATTTTATAGTCATACTTTGTGCCTCTGCGCCACGACCAGCCACAATTGGATAATTTAATTGATTATTGTTTAACTTGTAATGATCGCTTTCATGTATCAAAATACCAGACCAACTTCTGAGCATTCAACATAATCTTGACAAATTTCGATCCAACTTCCGAGTTGAATGTTCAGTTCAGCGTTCGAATCCATTATAGTTATTTGAATAACGCAGATTGCGCCAAGAGCGGTGGCAGCTGACGTAGCAGTTAAGATTGCTTTAGAACTTTTGCAATGTAAATTTATCATAAACTTTTGGTGCAACATTGTCTTTTTGCAGCATATTTAAAGATATTAAAAACCAGTTAAATGTTTAAAATGAATAATTATGATACTTTAGGATTTTCATGAAAATATATCCTGTGGCGGGGGGTTTAACTTTTCGTGTTCAACCCGCAACATCTCCAATTGAAGCTAAAAATGGAGAACGGAGTGTTTTAACACTAGGTTAACACTGCATATTTCGTTATAGCTAGTAAGATGAAGACTAAAACTAAAATGTTAACAAAAATAATATTTACTAATTAAACAAATAAAAAAGTCACTTCAGTTATTATCAAATCTTGGAAATAGGTAAGTCATCTCAAGCAATCAAATCAAAACCATAACTTTGCCTCATTATAATATTAACACGCTAAAACACAAATTACACATTGAAAATCATAAGCCGTTCATTTAACGTAACCAATATTTACATGAAACTTCCATGTTCATACATAATAATATAACACAGTTGTTGTTGTGTTTATCTTCGCTCTGTATACCAATCAAATATTCATAGATTTTACAAAGTTCCAATACATATTAAATAATAATATATATATTTTATATGTGAACTTTAATTTATAGTACAACTAGCGACTACGTATGTTTAAAACCAGCCCATGACACAATCTAAGTGACAACCCTGACCGCAGGTAGGTATTTACCTATCTTAATATCTATGACCTGTCCAACACAACGCACATTTTTGCAATTCGAATCAACAGTTCCAGAGATTCTAACTCATCAGCTTTATAATTTTGATTTGTTTTAGCCTCACGCTGCATCCCGCATTTTATTCTTTGCAATTAACGTTATTATAATACTAGTTGCTGGACCTGTTATCCTTGTAATGCTATCCTGCATTTTCTATCTTTGAAATATTTCTATGTAGGATAGGTACATAAAAAATATTGTACATTTTTAAATAAATATCATAGTTATTTAAAAACAAAAAAAAATCTATGGCGAGATAATGGTGCGGACCATCATAGTATTACAAGGATGTCAGGACTGGTAACTAGTATTATAGTAACTTTAATTGCCAAGAATAAATGGATATTTAAATAGATAAGTCAAGTCTAAGTAAGTAAGAAGAAATATATGAAATATAAAGTATTTTTTACACATTTGTACATTTTTTGTTTTCTTAGTTCGGTTCCCATTCATGAGATGAAAATATCATTAATATTTTCATTGCCTCGCTACGTAGAGTTCCGCCACTGAACATGCAATAAATCAAGAATTCAGCGGAAAGTAGCGAACTCAAGTGTCTTAACACTAGGTTTCCCAGGTTAACTGTGCCTACCCTGTTATATACAGCGTGAAGCTATATATATTAAACGAATATCTTATATGCAAATATCTATATGCACTAAACATATACATGATAAATAGACATTTATATGCGGCACGTCAACATCAAACGATACCATATGTGTTGTCTAAATAATCGCCCGCGTCATATCGACGTCATGTATGACGAAAACTATAGTTATTATTTTATTGTTAGTGCAAATAATGCAAAGGTCTATAAATAAACTGTCCGGTTGACCTAGTGGTTAAAATATTGACTGTCTGGTTTTTTTAACATTACGCTAGGCAATGAATATGAACTAAACTTAATCATTATCTAAGGTTTTACATATCTATATCTAATCTAGAGCATATTTGTGCGTGTATGTTTGTTTAACCCAAAAATTATGTATATTTTATTAATCTACATACAAATATGTAAAACAAACGCAAATTAAGTAGAAACAGATTTAATACACCTAAAGTTATATATTTTATTTAAATTTAAATACTTGGCCCCCTTTTGGTTCTTCCATCATTTCGTACATCCATACCAGATAGGTATGATGCTATATTATAACTATATTAATATTATAAAACTGAAGAAATTGTCGTTTCTTAACTAATCTCCCAGAAAGAAACTTCCATCCAGAAAAGCTAAACAACTACATCACCTTTTGATCAACATGACTAACAATGAAAAATGATAACATAATAACTCTGTGGAACAATTTCATTCTCCAAGCTTGTCCTTTCACTAATGATTGAATTGAAGAATGTGTGAGTCATCTATCACAATCAGACGTTAATTGTATCAAAGAATTCTAAAGCTGAGACAAAGCTCAGCATTGAGTTCTGATACTCAATAAGCAATGTCTCAAAAGTTGGGCGTGGACGTGGTGGACAGAATATTAAACAAAAAAAAAGCGTAAAGCTATACCAACAGATAAATAATCTATACAATACAAATGTTTATGCATGTACACTTTGATTTGATATATTATTTAGGGTCAATTGAATTGAGGCCAGTCGTGGCGCAGGAGCACAAGGTGTGACTGTAAAAACGACTGGTTGTAGGTTCGATCCCCATTCGAGGAGACGAAATATTTCCTTAAATTTATATTTCCATTTCTTCGCTCTGTTGTCGAGGACAAGCGCGGCGTTGAGTTCTGTCACTCAACACGCAATGCCTCCAGAATTCGGCAGAAAGTGGAGAACGGAGTGTCTTAACACTAGGTTCACTCTGCCTACCCTGCAGTGTGCGGGATACAGCGTGAAGCTGATTTGTTTTTTTTATTTTATTTAGGGTCAAACCTTCGCGAGCGTTCGAGATCAATGTCGCAACGACAACTAACATGGATAATCAAATTAGCGACCTACTAACACGTTAAAGCGTGTGCTGTGCGTCTTCTATGTATGTCAATATGTTGTTATTGTATCAGGAACTTAAAGGCTAATTCGAATATACTCGGTTTGTTGCTAGTCTTTTAAGTTTATTTTTTAAGTAATATTTTTTTCTTTTTTAGTTTCACGTCGTATTCCGCATATAGCAGGGTAGGCAGAGCAGGCACTTTGTTCCCCATTAACACTTTCGTTCCACACTTTCCGCTTAATTCTTGAGGCATTGGGTGACACAGCGCCGGGCTTTGGGTACCAGAGCATGGAAATGAAAATACTATTCCTTCTAGGGGCAATGAAGTATTAAATTATGAAATATTTCATTCCTCCAAGTGGAAATCGAACTCGCAACCGTTGTGTTATGTACAATCACACGCTTGTGCCCCTGCATCACAGCGACGGCATAAAGCAGAACTTAAGTAGGCATATTATGATAGAAGCTGTAACTTGCAAATTTTCTTAACATTCTTTTTATTTTAAAAACCTTCAACACAAGTGATATCCCTATTATATCAACAATATATAGACTTTATCTCGAATATGATTGTTATTTTGACATTTTCTAATTTTATTTTTAGTAGTTTTTTTCGTCATCTAAGTAGTTTTTAGTACATTTTCAAGACTAGGAAAAAATTATATTCTATAAAATAATTTATCTAAACGAAAACAAAAACCTTCAACCAATTAAATGTATAACATTAATTTAGCATTGTACTCTAATAATAAATGTCAAAGCAAATTGTGATTGAACATTTGAAATTTATCAATTACAGCCACGGAAACTGTGTCGGATATATTGAGGACCACTTTAATATGTAATCTACGTCGATCACGCAGATTTGTCGATTGATGGATCTCCGACTGGCGGTCGCTATTAGAAAATCATTAAATAGCTAACACATTTATTCAATTATGTTATTATAGACTACGTAGTGTAGTTAGTAAGTACGCCTACAGTCTTAACTATTTATTGCACTATTAATCCTTAAAATTTCAGCTTTGCTAAAATGACGTGGGTGTGGGCTCCCTGGGATCTTAGGCTATTAGTGTTTAATATGTTTATATTACAACTTGACTTTATCCTGTATAAAGGTTAAGGAAGGAAATGATAGCAGGTCCGAATTTAGTTAGGGGAATGATTATATTATAAACTAGCTTTTACATACGGCTTCGCTCGTGTGTTGCGATAGAAATAATTAAGAGTTATATAAATGAGCGCATGCTTCTAAACGGATAACCTGAATTTATATTACCTCGATGAATTTATTAGGTTAGGTACTAGGATTAGCGCGTTCAACGAAACATATTCTTCAGCTTTATAATATATGTATACATACATATACGTTTATATAGCCGCTGTTGTCGCAATAACTTAAGTTTGGCTAAAAATTACGAACGGAATGTTAATGATCTAGGATAGGTTTAAAACAAAAGAAAAAAGTTATAGCAACTGTGAAATTTCGTCTCTTACATTAAAATATATACTAATAATTTGTAGAATATGTATTTACATTCTCTATCCACGACCCAATTTTATAGACTGCGTTTTGAGTTGCGAGAAAATAAAAATGAGAAAGCGACAAACTTTGATTTACCGAAACAACAATATCTTTATCCAACTCGTGGACGGAAACGAGCACGGCGCACTGTAAGCTGTAAAACGTGCCTTTTACTAGAGCAATAAATAGTTAAAATATTTATTAATAAAACATAAAAATTTTGAGGCCAGTCGTGGCGCAGGGGCAGAGAGGGTGACTGTAAAATCGACTGGTTGTGGGTTCGATCCCCACTCGAGGAGATAAAATATTTACTTACATTTATATTTCCATTTCCTCGCTCTGGTGTCGGGCAAAGCCGCGAACACTAGTTAAGAATAAATTAAAACGTAATGAAGTGACTCGAGAGGCGAAACTCTCCACGTTTATTTATCTCTCAGTAATATCTCAGAAACACTATCCTCTTATATACCTACCTAAAATTGTATGAGGAAAAAAACCTGTTGACATATACCCTATATTTAAGCTCTCTAATTAGTATACAGTTAATATAATTATGCCATAATAAGTATTCGAATTAAGATAAACGTATTACCGATGTTAATGCAAAAGGAAAATTTCATGAAGACGATGTAAATAAGCGAATTTACTTCATACCCTACTCTGTTTCTCGAGAATTAATTTTATCTTTCACATGTTAATTACATTACATTAACATTGAGAGTCAATTTAATTTTATATTTGGATATGAAAACGTATTTTAGAATAAAATATATTATTTATTTTATCAGCTTCCCGCTGTGTCCCGCTTACATCAGGCAGAGCGAAGTATGTGTTAAGACTCTCCGTTTCCCACTTTCCGCCGAATTTTCAAGGTATTATTTGTTGGGTGGCGGAACTCACTTACGCCACGCTTTTTGCATTGCTATCAGAGCGAAGAAATGAAAATGTTAATAAACAACAATTCATTCCCCCTGTGTGGGGATCAAACCGACAACCACAACAAAATGCCACCACAGTCATGTTACATACATGTCGGTACAATTTACACATTCATTGATGAAAGTTTGTTTTCCTGTAAATGCTCTTCGTTTACTGAATGTAGTATGAGCGAAAATTTTCATTTTTCTATCGACTATTTTTTTTTTTGCTTCACACTTTAACACGTACATAGCAGGATAGGCAAAGGAAACTTAAGAACCTAATGTTAAGACTCTCTGTTCCTATTAAAATACATGCTGTTTCACTTTTCGCAGAATTCTGTAGACATTGCGCGTTGAGTGGCGGAATTCAACGCCGCGCTTTGCCCCGTTTCCAGAGCGAGGAAATCGGATGGGAATCGAACCCCCAAACTGTCACGTTTACTACTGTTCACCTCGGTCATATGATAAAAAAAGTAAAAAAAATGTAACAAACAGAAATACGCACGTTTAATAGATTTAAATTAATAATAAGTAAATAGAAATAATTGTTCTGTTACTCACTAAGTGATTGACATACAGCTATTGCTACTAACTACTACCAAGATAATTGGATAATTTCAAATAGACATTTCAACTACCGTTCGTTCGTATCGAACCTTGCACTAGCAAGGAAGCAGAAAGCATTTTGTGAAACTGTTACGGGATTTGATTACGAGACGTAATTATATGTTTTACCGGCAAAATAACCGACTATAGAAAAATGTAAATAATAAACGACATTACAGGAGACAACTAGTAGTAATCATTTAAAGTATCATTATTTTCTATAATATAATAATAATGAGCTTCACGCTTTATCCCGCACACAGCAGGGTAGGCAGAGTGAACCTAGTGTTAAGCCACTCCGTCCCCACTTTCTGCCGAATTCTGGAGGCATTGCATGTTGAGTGGCAGAACTCAACGCCGCGCTTTGCCTCGACACCAGAGCGAAGAAATGGATATATAAATTTAAGTAAATATTTCATCAAACTAGTAAGCAAAAAAAAAATGTGTTACTGTATTTGACTAATGTACGATCGACAACTATTTTTAAATTTGGGCAAGACAAAGTTTTCCATGTAAGTGGCCTATGTCTTTAATGGAAATAAATATCTTTAACCTCAAATATTTCACCTCCTCGAGTGGGGATCGAAACCACAACCAGTCGATTTACAGTCACACTTTGTGCCCCTGCGCCACGACTAGCCTCTAGAATAATAAAACACTGTAATAATAATATTAAATATTTAGAACTCCGCTACAATGATCATAAAACATTTTAAATTTTTAATCGCCTAACAATAATAATGTGTTCCTTTGTTTTTAGTTAACAACACTTGAGTTTCCTTAAGGATAATTTAATATTATATAATTATAAATACACAATGCGGCGACTGTAAAAATATTTTTTTCAATACATTTTATGTAAAATAATTACAATTTGTTGTTTTAAACTTAGTTTTGATACTACTAAATGATCGACAAATAGATTTGTAAATAGTTCAAACATAGTTTTGTTCTCTAAAAGTCTGCGATAGTAAAGTGGTTTAAGTTAAAGTAGTAGTTTAATTAAAAAGTGTACCACTTCTGATATGCAATAACTTAAAAATAAAATATATAGATATACAAAAAGAACTTACTGTTTAAGTAAACGTTTATTACTGGTTTTTATAGCCAATGGTATCTAAAAGTATAAAAGAAAACCACTCAGCTATGACCATACAAAAACAGACAAGAACTAATCAAGAACCAAATCATATATGTAAGAAAATGTAATAAGAATTTAAAGCAAGTTAACTTTAAACTTTTCCATTGAGTATCCTTTGTCTTTTCATTGTGCAATCTAAGAAATCTCTTTGTATAGAATGTACTTCGATCGAGTGGAATATTTATATTGATTTACTTTTAGTAAGTGACTTGTATAATGTACTTATTTAGAAAACGTATAAAAATTTAAACGCAGCGGAACTCGAACCCGCGCCTCCTGGTTGGTTTCCAGAAGGCGCAGGTTCGAGTCCCGCTTCGTTAAAATTTTTATACGTTTTCTAAATAAGTATGTTTCTTTTTTAAGTGTGGAATAACACTTTAAAAATGTTTAAAAATATTGTATAATGTACTTACACACTATTGAAAACGCAACATCTCAAAAATAGCCTTTTTATTAGTACACAAATAGAAATAGTAGTAGGAAAATGAGAAAAGAAGTTTTTTAACAGAAGGTTCCATGTGCTTTTTTATTAGTCCCCAATTGGACCTCAATTTGTCGAATCCTACCTTGGCGTAACTTATTGAGTATTACTTAAATTATATATTTTAGATGTCGATATTACATTTGAAACTATTTGAACTAAATAATTTTAAAGGTCGTCAGTCAGTTCCTACGCAAAAAAATACCAATCATTAGTAAGGTGTCTCGTAAGAGTACTCGATGACTCAGTGTACTTGGTAATTCCAGTTCATATTGGAACAAAAAATAAATAGTTTTTATTGATGTATTAGTCAACGACGTATAAAACAGGTGTTTGGGCCAACAGCTTGTATTAGTTTTACTCTAATAAAGTAATAATTAAGGGGCCGGTCGTGGTGCAGGGGCACAAGCGTGGGACTGTAAACTAGACAGGTTGTAGATTCGATTCGCAATAGGGGAAATGAAATATTTAATATCCAGATTCAACAAATAGAAATAGAGGTCAGTCGTGGCGCAGGGGCACAAAGTGTGACTGTAAAATCGACTGGTTATAGGATCGATCCCCATTCGAGGAAATGAAATATTTACTTACAATTAATATTTTCATTTCTTCGCTCTGGTGTCGAGGCAAAGCGCGGCGATGAGTACCGCCACTCAAGACGCAATGCCTCCAGAACTCGGCGAAAAGTGGGGAACGGAATGTCTTAACACTAGGTTCCTTCTGCCTACCCTGCTGTGTGCGAACCTAATATTTAATATCGCTCTGGCAACGAGGCGGCAAGACGTAATACCTAAAGATTTTGGCGGTAGGTAGGTAGCGGCAGTGTTTTAATCCGAACGCAGTGTCTTAGCTCTATGTCCCCAGGTTCTTTCTACCTACCCTGCTATGTGCAGGATACAGTGTGAAGCAAGAAAAAAAGAAACAAATGTAAAAATAAGTATTTTTGTACTTATGAACAAAATACTATTTACTTTATCCCGCATACCAGGAAAAGCACAGAAAACCCAGTTTAAGACTTGTCCCCCTTTCCACCCCCATCTTCGAGACATTACGTGTAGAGTAGCTATACTATACTCCACCGTGTTGTCTTGCGCCAAGTGGTACAGTACACTTTGCAGTAGATCGAATTGATTAAACGTAAGTAATTATTCTAAAGAATTATAAACATCCTGATTCACTTAATTAGAAGTAATATTTATTATAATTAATTATAAACGCGGAAAACAAAGAAATAGTCCATCTTATCACTGGAGAAGAATATACCTAATGATACGTTAGGACTTCCCACGAGATTACTTTGTGCGATCTCCTGTTACACTTATTTTTATTTAAAAACAATACGTTAAAATATTCTATATTGCACAATATATTTGTTTGTTACTTAAATTTAAACTATACATAACTGATTTTCATTTCAATTATTTCCTTACAATTCTAAAATAGAAACAAAATTATCATGGAAAATACTCAACGTATATGTTGACACATTAATTCATTTTAAATTATCAATCCCGGCATATATTGACAGGGTCTGCTCCGTAGCCATACCATCTCAGGCGACGCTCATGGAGTTTATCCGCTACGTCACGGACCCCAGGACTGCCTCGAATGAATGTGTGTGCTGGCCTAAATTTGCTGCCGTATAAGTAACCGGCCGTCATGCTCTTGTATATCAGCCCCTTGAGCTTGGGTGGTCGCAGACCACAACAGTGACCTCCCGCCATTTGGTCCAGGCAGCGGTTTTTTCAGCCATGGACATCGTGATCGATGCCTCTAGACTCGTGCATTACGGATCTGAACTTTTCCGACTAAACGGCTGGCTCAAGGACCTATAAGGATAGTGCTCGAAAAAGCAAAGAAATACGTACATACCTATTAGTTTCAATATTTTTTTTATTATATATGATTATCTTTTATTTCAACAAAGGTTTTTGTTTTCTTTTTTTTTTGTAATACCATTCAATGAGTTACTTATAATACAGCTTAAATTTCGCTAAAAATAATCTTCATTTTATACCGATTCAATCTGTTTAAGACTGTGGACATCGAATGAACGAGCGGAAATACCCAAAACCCAGGAAACTTACACTATCATTGACGTTTACTTTATTGTAACTTGTGTCTGCTAATAAGAGGGGAACTAGATTAAACTAGATAAAAAAGAAATATGCATATAAAATAAAGCACGATGTCGTGGCGCAGGGGCACTGCGCGAGGCGATAAACACGACGGTCATGGATTCAATTTGCTCTCGGGGAAATTAAATATTTAATATTTTCATCTCGCTCTGGTGCATAGGTAAGCTGCGGCGTTGAGGTCCCCCACTCAACACAGAAGTGGGGAACGGAAGTGTCCTAATGGATGAACGGAGTGTCTTAACTAGTGTTAAGACACTCTTATGTCTCTAGGTTCTCTGCCTCTGCTGACCCGCCTGCGTGCGGGATAAAGCGTGAAGCTAAAAACATTATATATTTTAATAATAGGTAGAGAAAACAAGTGGCAGTAATCACTTTGTTATACATTTAATACAATGTATTGGTTAATTATTAAGGTGAAATAATTTACACGCATTTGCTAATTGTGGCACATTTCCAGAAGTACAGTTCGCGTTCCAGAAGTACAGGATCCGTGATAAATGCACCATTTGATAGTAAATAAATTATTGAAATAAAATAA